>ML677334.1:38475740-38531558 GCA_007922305.1 Dermatemys mawii | reverse complement strand
AGAGCATAAGCTTTCATGGGTTAATACCCACTTTGTCGGATGCATGCGACGAAGTGGGTATTAACCCACGAAAGCTTATGCTCTAAAATTTTAGTTAGTCTTTAAGGTGCCACAGGACTCTGTCACTTCTGCAATTCCAGACTAACACGGCTACCCCTCTGATTCTTGACTAATGAAAATATAATACAAAATATGTTAATGGAATAAACTGAAAGAGAACTAATTACATGCATATTTTTATTCCATTGGTATTCTGGATTTATTACAATAATGGCATGCCAAAAAGTAAGGGAACTCATTTATTTGCTAAAACTGTTGAGAAAACTAATAGACTGACTTTAAGAATAAAGGCTACCAAAATTATTATTTGTATTACAATAATATCTCAAAGCCCCATTTGAGATCACTGTACAAAAACAGAGTAAGAGACAGTCCCAGACCAAGAAAACTTACAATCTAAACAGACAAGACATACAAAGGATGGGAAGAGAAACAGAGGGGTAAAGTGGCATGTTGAAGGTCACACAGCAGGTCAGTGGCAGAGCTGGTAATACAGCTGAGGAGTCCTGACTTCCAGTGCTGTATGCTACCCACTAGATCATCCTGCATGCCTGTTAGGCATTCATCTGCTGCAGCCCAAAAAGGAAGAAGCTATAGGAGTTCCTGGTGGGGAGGTATAACGGACACTCCTCTCTGCATGCAACCAGTCCTCCTAGTTGCACAGAAGGGTGTAGCCCTGACTCAATCTTCACGGTTTCTAAAATTCTTACTTCCCTCCACTACTCCTTTTTCCTTGATCTTCAAGCCCTGCTAGGCTGTGCTGTTTGTTCTCGTGTTCGTCTTGCTCTATCAGCTTTCTCTGCTCTCAATCAAGCCACATCTACCAGGGTAGCGGCTATTAACTGTTGGATCTTTGACTGGTCCCTACTAGCTGTTCCTCTCTTTTACCCTCACCTCCCAAGTTCAAGTATATTGCCATCCCATCCAAACTTGTCTTACCTGCCCTAAATGTGCTGAGCTCCCCAATCCCAGCTTTCACTCACTGCTCTGGCCTGGCTGGTCAGTTTTCCTTTGCTTCTAGATCCAGTCTTGCCTTGTTGGGTCTTGCTATACCCATGTATATCTCCAGACCCTTTAGTAAAGGAGAAGTAGGGGACCTATAACTAATTAGGCTGCTGGCTAAGCCACTCACTTTTCCTATGACCCAGATGGAAGACCTGCCCAGAAATGTGCCACTGGAGTCACAGTACAAATGATACTTGCTTTCAGTATTCATCTGTTTCACCCAGATTCTGGTGCTACTCAGGTGAGTTTATTCAAGGTGAATGCATTTTCCACAAGTTTTGCACACCTGTTTATGTAACGAAGAATCTGCAAAATGTCCCTCTCCTTTGTCTCTGGAAAACATCTCCAGTCCATGAACTTGAATCAAACAAACTGAGCTGAAAACTGGGTTTTCAACAAAGTGTTCTATACCAGAAAATCAAAATATTTTAGTCAAAACTGGAAATATTTCAATTTGGAGATCCTGACACCATGGCTCTTGGGAGTTGTAGTTCAGTTGCCTCCTGTCCCCATTCTCTTCTATGGGCCAGACTACGTCACCCATGGTATACCACCTTCCCCATCCCACAGAAAATACTGCAGTATGTCAAGAAAGGATGTTTGATCCAGGATGTCAGCCTATTGAGAATGAGATACCTGAATTACACCTTTCAAGAGGCAGTGTAGCAGAATTTCCAAATCAATTTTTTTCTTCAGTTTTAGGCCAAGCATTCTTAGTTTTTCAGTTTTTGCCAATAAATAAATACATTTTCTATGGGAGAAAAAACCATCTCTGCCAACAATTCCTTGCAGAAGGTGTATGCAAGGTCTCTCTCTTACCTCTTTCCATGGCCAACCCGCACTGCTGCTCTATGCACTGAGGGGCGGAGGTCAGGCTGTGAAGACACCGCTACCCACACCATGCTGCAGGGAACCGACTGAGGTTGTAACCCGAACTCTGTCCCTCTGTGTCATTCACAGCCTAACTGGCAAAGAGTGCAAATAATCTGCTACTTGTAAAGGCAGATTTGCCGACCCTGCAACAAATTGGAGCTGAGAGAGGATAATTTCAGTCAGGTCCTTTGCTGTTAAGACCTTTTCTGCCCAGTGGGGAGATCTTTTTGTGTGTGTGAATTTTGTGTTATAGAAATTAGTGAAGTTTAAGTTTTTACCACATACAAAATTTTAATACAAAAATCCCACAGAATTTCAGCTTGCAACCTCTGTAGGCAAGAAGGCAAGTGTGGAACTATGCAGTGGACTGGAGAAGGATCTTTTTAGATTGAAATTGTAGTTTTTGCATACTATAAATTAATTGAATATCAAAAAGAGAAATAAAAAAAGAGAGACAAGAAAATGGAGAAATAAAAGTGATATAAATGCCCACCACCCATAAAATCCAGCATGAGGGGAAAAACGTGGGTTATGAAAGGGTACAGTAAGTTACACACTACATGGAGCTCAACATTGTTCTATTCTGTATGTGCTGTAATGATTTCACTACAAAAAACAAAGTCTGAGTGATTGGTATTGTCGAGGCAATATTCCAGATTTCTCCTAAAGTTCATGTCTGTCGCTAGAAGAGATTTTTATAAAAACAAACTTTGCTAGAATTACTGCCATGATTCTCACAATTATGGAAATAACACTCATTATGGTATGTGCTAACTATGCTAAATAGCATTCTGTAATTTCCTGGAAAATTATTACTGCCTCAGCACAGACAGTTTTTAAATGCTAAAACCTGCGTGTTACAGCATTTTCTTTTCAAAGTAATCATATTTGTGTGTGTCATATTATCAAGTTCTGGATAGGCACTATTGTACATTTTACAAAAATATGAACAGTTAGCTTACATTTTTAATATATTAACCAGTGTATTTTAATTACAAAATGTAAAAAGCATTTAAAATCAGTAAACTTCTCAATTTTATTACACATGTATAATTCAAAGATGACCATATATTATATACAAATATTGCCAAACTAAACAGGATAGCATTTTAAAAGCAGTCCATGTTGGGGGATTCACTTTAATGGGAATTCAGCATCCAAATGTTTGAAGTATCTTTGAAAATTATACTTATTTTGTCTAGTTCCAGCCTGAAACAAAGTTATGGCTGAGTTATAAATCCCTAAAAAATGAAAATGTTCCTTGAGGCAGGGAATTAACCTTTTTTCATATATTTGGAAAGTGCCTGGCATATTGTGAAAGCTACCAGAAGCAAATAAATAATGATTAACCATAGCAATTTGTTCAAACATTCAGCAGGAAAGAGCATCTGCTGAACAATGGAGATAGCGTCCAACTGGCATGTTGAAAACATGACATTATTATAATGTAATATACAAAGACTTATTATCTATTCCATGTAAATGTATCCATGTAATTTGTAATGTTATCTTGTATAGGCTTTCATTCTGCAAGACTCTGAGCATGTCTGGGATCACGCAGGGTACATGTCTCTTCTGGCCATCTACACTGAACTGAACATAAAATAACTTCCAGACTATAGACAGCAGAGTCATTAGAGTTTTAAAGGTGCAGTAGACAAAATACAGAAGCTAAATACATTACCCCAAAAAGTTTTGGATCAGGGCATTGCAATGCTTGGTGAAGTGATGTCCCATTTGTCAGGAACCATTTTCCACCTGAGACAATGCATGGATTAATAGGATTCATAAGGAGTGATGTAAATGACAAAGTATGTCTGGCATTGACATATCTTTTGTTAACTCACATAAATGTATCCAATTAACTTACTCAATTTCAGCCCCCAGATCCTGCTCCTAGTCACTTATGAGTGACTGATAGTGGGTGTCTGCTTCTCACTCTTATAATATAAGCATATTCCTTGGAAAACACGCTGTTCCAGAACGTATGTCTAATGTCTTTTGTACCCAATAAATCAATATAGGGGAGCTGCAGAGAAATCAGCCTTCAGAGTCTCTGAATACTTGATACAACATACAAATAATAGACAGTATATAATCTGTTCTCCTACATTTGAGCGAGATAGGGCCAGAGTTTCTGAAAGGCTTGACTGCCCAGAATTCCAGCTGAGGTCAGCGGGAGTTGCAGGCACTCAACATTTCTGAAAATCAGGTTAATAAGTTGTCCATTTGGATACAGATGGGACACATTTTATTACTACTCCTGTTTATTAAATTGAACAATACACTTCATTGAATTTCAAGGCCCCCACTAAAGCTAGCAACTCTGTCTCTGTCCATCCTATAGCGGCAGCAGAGCAGGAACTCCAGCCACACACACAGCCTTTGTTATCTCCCCACCCACCTGTCCCACCTGTTCATTGGTGGCAAAGGTTCTTTGTTTTGTTTTTAAGCCAGCTGATGCAGAAAGAAGTAGCTTAAGGCTGGGAAGTTTTATATAGGGTTGAAAGCAGTTTGGAATCCATCCATTCATGGTACTTATAGGGCCTGTCAATCTTTAATGTAATTATCCTCACAACTCCCCTGGAATAGACATTTTGTATACAGTGAACTGAGGCACAGAGACTAAGAGCATGTCTACACTGCAATTAGACACCCACAGTTGGGCCTTGGCAGCTAACTCTGACTGCAGGGCTCTTTAACTGTGGTGTAGTCATTTGGGCTCAGGCCACAGCCTGAGCTCAGATGTCTACACTGCAGTTAAAAAGCCCACAGCCCAGGTCAGCTGGCATTTCTAATTTGGCGGGTTTCTAATTGCAGTGTACGCACACCCCAAGTGACTTGCCCAAGACGAGACAGCAGTCCGTGGCACGTCCAGGATTGAACCTGGATCTCCCATGCTGGAAGAAGAACAGGCTGACCCAGAGGCAGATTTGAGCAGATGGGCTTCTTTATTGTGGTACTTGTTCCCCTGAACCCAATTGTCCAGTAAGCGCTAGATTAGTTACATCATACTCTTTTTATCTACATTAGTATGTAAATTCCTACTTTTATTAATACACCCCCAAAACCCTTATGGAATAATATGAACACCCATACAATGAATATTAATAACCCTATACTGAATATAATTATTCCCACCCCTCATTAGCATCTTCTACCAATATGTTTTGCATTGAACATATATGTCTTTGCTATAATTGCAGTCATGAACCCCTTGGATCAGCAGTTTGCCGGGGAGGGAGAAAGGGGCCATGACCCAGGGCTCACTTATGTAGCTGGGGAAGGAAGGGGGGAGGAGATAACACTTTTTTACCCAAAAGGTATTCTTTAGAATACCCATAATTCTTATGCAGCCGCAACACTTATTAATTCCTAACAAGGAGAAGTGAGGGGAAAGGGATAGCACTTTATCTATTAAGCAAAGGAATAGTGCATGCCTGTGTCTACTCCCTGATACCATGCCACCACACCAGCAGCTATTCATGCCTTTATATGACAGCTACACCCATTGCTGACAGTATATGTCAGCAATGGGTGTAATTGAACCAGATGGCTGCATTTGAAGTGTGCTGAATTCAGGCACATCCCTATTGCCCTGATGTCCACACCCTTTCTCTGGCCAGTCCCACCCACTTAGTAGGCTGGGGCAACCAGCTCCAGAATCCCTGCCAGAACAAGAACTGCACGTAGGACTGTGACAACTACCCCTTTTGATGGCTTCCCACCCATGGGATACGGTGAGTAAATAAGATCCAATTGAATAGAGTATTCTGTATCCATGTTCTCTCATTTCTGTCACATGAAGGAATAACCTAGTCCAGAAATGTAAACCCTTCTTGACCACCCCAAAGACAATACAGCCTTTTGAATAAATTGTTCCAGCTCTTACCTATCTCTAATGTAAAGAAATGACATTTTATTACCATAGAGATCTGAGGCTCTGCTGCATACTGCTCACCCGTGAACAAAGGCCATAAAAATCCTGCTGCTCGGTAATGTTAGTGCCTGAACTAAGATCACTTATAAGCCATTGATTTCTTCTTAAGACAGAAATAGTATATAGTCCCAAGGAATTGAATAATCAATTTCTTAATCTTTTGAATTAAAGTGTATGCTTTTTAGGGTGACCAGCTGTCCTGATTTTGGGGGCTTTTTTGTAGATAGGCTCCTTTTATCCCCACCTTCGTCCCAATTTTTTACACTTGCTATCTGGTCACCCTAATGCTTTTTCCCTTTTTCAAGGAATCCTGTGTATTCTAGGTGATGTTTATTTCAATAAATTCTTTAATTTCTAATATTTTATTTATCCCCAACACTGTGCTAGGCAAACTGATAAAATTTAGAGATGGATAACCTAACAGAGTTTCTTCCACTCCATGTACCTGACAATTCAGGGTTTTCCCGTATATTATGATCTTCTAACAATAGTGATTTGTGTTACTCAGAATAGATATATATTTTTCTAAAATCTATTTATTTTGGTGGATCTAATTTTTTTTATTGTTGCATTTTAAATCTTGCTTTGTGGATTTGGATTTTGTGCAATACGTTCAAATCACCAATAAACTGAAGTTTTTAAAAAATGTATTGGAGACAGAAATCTGCACTTTAAAATTGTTTTGCTGATATTTTTGTGTTGAGCTTGACAGTGAAGCAAACACAACATCAGGATTAAAGCTAAACAAATAATTTGAAGCAAGTCATTTATTTGATTAATTCCCCCTTATATGTCGCTTATGAATTATCCTATTTATTCATTATTCAAAATTATTTGCTAAAGGCTCCAGTTCTGCCAGTTTAACTCATGCAGAGTAGCAACTTATCCCAGTGGCCAGACCAAGTAATTCTCAGAGCAAGCTATCATTCAGTGCAAGGCGGGGGGAGGTGTAAGTCGCTGAACAGTTTCAGTGAATAATTCTTGTCCTGTAAATTAAATATTAGCGGTTCAGTACAAGAGTTCAATGTTCAAAAAATTAGCAGTGATTATTATTAACCATTTATATCAGAGTAGCACCAATCCTATCAGAGCCTATGGCATTACATACTGTATAATAAACACACAACATGACAGTCAAGCCCAGGCATCTTACTGGCTAGTTTTTATAAGTCACATGGTATGTTCCTGTTCCTGTTTAGGTGCTGGAGACCAGCGCTAAAACGTAGGTTGACCTAGCTACATTCTTAGGGCTGTGGAAAATATCATGCTCTATGTAATGTAGTTAGGTCAACCTATTTCTCCCTCCCCTCCCTTGGAATCCAGCTAGATGGACAGAAGAAATCTTTCATCACCCTAGCTACTGTCTCTCAAAGGGGTGGATTTACTAGAGAGATGGAAAAACCCTTTCTGACACTGTAGTGTCCCCTCTATGGCAGTGTATGCCACTTGTAGTGTTGACATATCCTGCGTGTTTACAATGTAATTGTGCATGTGTAATGGTTGGCAACAGTTGTACCATCCCAAGAGCACCTCAGGGAAGGAACAGAGACTCAGCTTCCAGAAGGAATTATCCAGTACTATCCTGTGCCAGTAGCAGATCACTATCCAACCCCATCCCTATTGGCTCTACTGTGTGCTGCCCAGCACATGGCAGAATAACTCAGATATTGCTTACTCCCCATTATTCTCTCCACACCTGGAGATGTGAAGGGGGAGAATTACCAGGAACATATTTCTCTGCACCTGCAACAAGCTGTGGGGAAGGTTATGCGGGTGGGGAGAGAACAAAGGTCCTAAAGCACAACTGTGTGCTTTACAGTGTTTTCCCATTTCTAATCACGATGAATATTGTCAGAAAATCCTTGAACTCAGCAGGAATTGAATGCAAGTCACTGTTAAATAACAAATCTCAAAATGCTCATACTTTAGAGGAGTCCCTATATATCTTTACTAGTGTAGCTTATTAGTTATACGGTTAAAACTAAATCTGAACTTTGATTCATGCACACAATATGAATTGTGCACGCACATCTGAGGGCCCCTCCACCCCCAATCTGACAGGCTCAAACAAGGAAACAAAATGCTCAGAACTTTACAGAGAAGATCCGGTGCTTAAGCAGAATTAATCAGGTAATAGAGTTGAGTGATATATTGTGAATATAGTGATATTCTTCACCTGAAGTCTGCTACCTTTTGTCCTACTGAGCAGCAGTGGATAAACACTTGGCTAGATTAATTATGCTTTATCAAAGTATTTATATATGGAATAAGCTAAGCTGGGCCAGAAAACAATTAAGGTAATTAAATATAGAAATATTTCTTCCCAAAGGAATTTACACCACCCATTGTCTAATAATTCCTGACATTACACCTATCATCTTGAGAACTTCTTGGGGGCATAGCTCATATCACTGATAAAGGAACACATATATACAGTAAATCTGTGAAAATTCCCACCATTCAACTCTTATAGGAGATAGTTATCACTGTGCTGTTATTTATTCCATGGTTTCCAGGCATATTTTACTGGTGTGCTGTGGGTAACTGTTGGGTGTTAGATGTATGGAAATATATCACCTACTCAGAAGATATTGTGGGAGCTAACCCCACAGCTGCTTGTGTCCAAACAGGACAAACACAGAATGTGAGAGCCCCAGAGCAAGAAATACATGACAGTTACTAGCATAGGAAGCTCACATCAGTGTGGTATTTATTCTTTTAATCCATGCAACATTTTCTATAGTGAATTTGTAAAGTAAACCATATGGGAGCAAATCCTGATTCCAGTGAAAAGCCTGAGTAATTTTGCACTATGATTCTGCAGGGATATAGGGGAAGGAATTTTCCTCTTTTGGCTACTGAAATTCAGCAGAGTCACTATTACAACTAACCATGCAGTTAAAGGAGGCAGAAAGAAACCAAAGACCCACCTCACTGTACAGGGGCCTAATCCTAAAAAAACTCTCATTGGCTTCAATGGATTTAAGGGACTCCAATGGGTTTTGGATTAGGCTCCAAGAATATAAAATGAAACTATTTAATAGTCCTGAATAAAATAAAACTTCTGGGCTCAATTCTGAAGCACAAGCAAGACGGTTCATCTGAGGAAGAGTTTGCAAGGTTGGGCCCATAGTTACAAGCATTCTTCTTATCCTGGGAGCAAAGTTTTTAAACATGCGCTGATAAAGCAACATTACCATGAAATCATTTTTAGATTAGATTAACATTAAAATACTTATGCTTAATTTCATTCTGTTTTGCACCAGCATACTTGCAGAGTTACATGGTGTTAGAGATTGGATTGGCTGGATTATTTGAAGAGCTGATGCCAGATATTGGCTTAAAGCAAGGACGAGAAAAGAGCCACATCTCATGAGTTTAAAATCCTAACTCAATTTTATACGCATATTATAGAAAAATGTCAGAGACAGGCAGAAAATGTACTTCCAAAAATCACTACAAGAAAAACTAGGGTTACACCGTGTATACCAATATACTCCTTCTGTACACAGCTTTGATGCAGCTAATGTTTGAGAATCTACTTGTAACCCCCCCTATTGATTTAAAACTAATCAATGGAATCATAACGTGAAGGAAGAAGATTAGAAGAAGGCCCAAACTTTGTAAGCATTGTTCCTATAATATATCTTATATCGTCTATTTTTATAAGGTTCTAATTTAAGGATATTCAATAAAATTCACCCAAGCCAAGACCAGACTTTCAAAAATGAAGAGAGGTAAATGCAATAATTAAGAGGGCTTTCTTTGCTTGTACAGCTTACTGACCTTGACACAATAGAAGACTAAACACTTACCATATAGCAGATGTGTGATTTCAATCCATTTTCTAGTTCATGGAAACAGCCCAAACTTGCTGTTCCATCTGGAGTCCCTGAACTAAGATCAACGCTCAGAGGCAAGGAGAAAGGTAGATTATAACTGACCTGCACAGCTTACACAAGATTTTCTCTACTAATGACACAGACTTCATTAGAGTCCTCTCTCCTTTGAGTGTTAAAAGGCAAATGGCACTCTCTCTGACTCCATAGTCACATACTTCTGCAGCTGACAATGCTGTAGGATGCTTCCATATCTAGCCAACTCCTGTGCAGTGCTAGCAACCTTGTAAAGCTCACTTATATAAAAGTCTCATTAACGTCATTTAGTCTTTGGCCTGATTAAAAAGACTGCAGGATTTGTCCATCATTAGCATTTTTTCCAGAAGCATGCTGATTTACTCTAGCAGCAGTAATAAGGTAGTAGTGCGTAGAGGTCCTAGACAGGAATCAAGACCCCTACTCTGATAGTACTGAACATACCAAACACAAAAGACAGCACCATCGAAAAAGAGTTTATAGAAGAAGTATAGGAACGCAAAACGATATTACACTAAAAATGAGCCTTGTCAAGGTCCAAATCCAGGCCCTGACTTTCAAATTCAGAGTCCAAATCTAAATTCAGATTATTCTATCAAAAGTCATGGACTGGATCCACATCTACATACAAGACAAGCCATTCCCTATAGCCCTCCAAGCAAGCAAATTCACAGTATTGTTAGCCTTTTTTTAAATCAGTCCATAGACAAAGAGAGTCAGGCTAAAATCTAGTCTAGTAAATAATTGGCAATGAATAATTAAAGTAATTAAAAGATATCAAGCCTCTCTTTCTGCTGGCAGAGCAAACTATGATTTCTTTTCATTTATTTGTTTTAAAATTTAATCAGTGAATAGCTTTACCAATGTTCTGCTTTGTGGATTGCCCATGAATATTTTAAATTTGAGTTGTATTGCTTATTTTTGATTGGTCAATATAGTGTGTGTGGCTGGGGGTTGTTTTGTATGTGTCTATGTGTTTTTGTTCTCCAACTGGACTGAAAGTACTTGCTGTGAATACTGTGAAATGTAGCATCCCCAAACCATTGGAAACGAAGCTTGGAAAGATCAATTGCCAACTACCCCTGCCTTGCACCAACAGGAAATTTTTTTTTTTTTTTTTTTTTGCTCATGTCTACTTAATCAGCTTTCAAGCCCCGATTAATCAAAGCATCCCTATTTGGCAGAGCACTAAACTACGTGCTTAACGTTAAGCACCTGTTTAAATCCCATTGACTTCAATGAAACTTAAGCACATACTTAAGTGCTTTGATGTAGCAGAGCCTCAGTATGATCATGTCACATTCCATACTCAGTTGGTCAGCCCAAGGACGAAGGGCAAAATATTAACTTCTGTATGGCTGAAAGTATGGCCGAAATCCATACTTAGGCTGGTAAATAAAATTTGCTTAGTTTGCACAGATATTGAGCATCCACAATTCCCACTGAAGGCAATCAGAGCTGTGGATGATCAATACTTCTGAACATTGGGACACTTTTATTTATCTGCCTAAATATGGATTGAAGCCCCTACGTGGAGGCACCCAGGCACCATTTAGGCTGAGGTACTTAATCAAAGGACAAAAAGTCAATAAATGTTATCATGCCCACTCCACTTAGAACATAACAGCAGCCATACTGGGTCAGACCAATGGTCCATCTAGCCCAGTATCCTCTCTGATGAGACAATGCTAGGTGCTTCAGAGGAATGAACAGACAGTATTCAAATGATCCATCCCCTGTCATCCAGTTCCAGTTTCTGGTAGTCAGAGGTTTGGGGACATTCAGAGTGTGAGATTTTATCCCTGACCATCATGGCTAATAGCCATTGATGGATATGTCCATAACCTTATCTAATTCTTTTTTTTGAACCCAGTTATACTTTTGGCCTTCACAATATCCCATTGCAATGAGTTCCACGGGTTTACTGTGCATTGCGTGAAGTAGTACTTTCTTAAGTTTGTTTTAAACCTGCTGCCTAATAATTTCATTGGGTTACCTTTGGTTCTTGTATTATGTGAAGGAGTAAGCAACACTAATATTCTCTTTTTAGCCTCTGTTAGGAAAAAAAGCTACCATGGTACTCTGGCAGAAACAAGCTTTTGTACAACTATGTTGGTTCCCATCGCCCAACTTGCACCATCATCAGTCTTCAAATTACTTGCTAGCAGATGCGATTCCCAAACCACAAAGATGTTTATCTCAAATGCCCTTGATAATTATTTAACCCCATAAATCACAGCAGAAGAACAAAACCTACAACAAATTCCACCTGACAACAAACCACTTCCCTTTATAGCAAACAATTCAAAATGTCCATCCTCCCTCCAGCAAAATGCCCTCCCATAAAGTCCCTGTCAAAAGAGGGAGCCCACAGTATCTTCTAAAAAGTCAGACTAATTTCTTCAGACCATGTAAGGAGTGAGTGCCAAATATGGGTGTCATGGAAAACACCTTGTCAGATGCTCTCTCACATATCCCGGAAGCTCATTCCTGAGCAGCTCCATTGACTTCAGCTGCATATTATGGCATAGACAGAGAGAGAGAGAGAGAGAGAGACTCTCTCAAGTAGGCAGGCCCCCAAGCTATTTAGGCCATTTCAGAAGGGTTTCCAGAATTTTACCTGTGTCTGGGTTTGGTAAAATTGCCTATTTCCTGATTCAGATCTTCTCTCTTTTCAAAACTGAGGCTTTACATGAGCCACTTTTCATTCATTGCTTAAGATGCATGATACTAGGAACAGACTGAATATGTATGCAAGATCCTTATCAAAATTTAATATTCCATGATGTGAACTAGCCAAGGCCAGAGATTTATTCAGGTTTACATTTTGCAAGCATAATGGCAATAGTAATTATACCTAGTCTCCTAGTTCCATTGTACACTAACGGCACGCTTACTTGTGCATATTTATCTTTCCTAATATGTGCACCTTTGAAATCAACATTCAACTCCTAAGCTATTACTATATCCTCCATCCAGGAATCCCTTGCTTCACTTCTCGGTGATCCTAAAGGATCACTGTCTCTTGCTTCCCTTTTATAGATTAAAAAAAATAATACATTATTGCTCCTGTTTTCAACTACCATGCTCACATCTTACATTTTTGCTTCTATGATTATTCTCATATGCCCTAAATAACTCATTTACACTTGTCTTCAGTTCTTCCTCCCTGATTCTCACTTTTTTATTTTTATAATAAAGACTTATTTTCTGCTAACATACTTCTAACTACTAATATTACAGTACTATGACTTTTCTTTTTATTTGGGTCTCCATTTCCCCTTTTAAGACTATATAAACTTGTTATAGTTTTCAAGGAGAATTTACCTGACTATACTGCAGTGGATTCTATACTCTTGTCTTCAAATAGTTCTAGCAAATCACGTGAAATCATTTTAGAATGTTACAAATTTTGTATTCCAAAAATTCAACACAATAAAGGATTTTTTCCTCCCTCCACCAGCTCTGGACAGCAGTCAAAGAACCACAACCTCACAGCAGCAGCATCTTCTATGGTTCTTGTCAATCCATTACCAGACACCACAATCCCTAATAATGTCTTCACAGTAGTATTGACAAAGTCCAGCAATGCCTCCTGCCCTTGGTAGCCTACAAGCTAACCTTGTAAATTAAAAAAAAAAAAAAAAAAGTGACAAAAATACATTAAAGGACCACATTTTCCAAAGAGTATCCTCCATTTGGGTGCATGCAAGTATATTAATGTGTATACCTGTTGAGTGCTAACACCTGAGCAGGTAGTAATAGAAGCTAAATCCTCCACGTGGGATATAATTTGTGTGCAGAACACCAAACTGCAGTTCACTTTCATCTACCAATGTTAGTGTTAAAAAATAAACAAAAAAAAGGAGCAGTGGCTTGTGCAAAATTGAACATGCACAAGTGGAGACCATACTGAGGCCTCATTGAAAAGCTGGTCCTAAACATCCCCAATACAGGGATCCTGTGGTTACAGAACTTGATCTTGCATCCACAAAAAGCCAGAGGGAGCCTTTCCATTGATGGGTGCTGGATAAAACTCAGTTTGCAAAGTAACAGAAATATTCAGTATTTGTCATGCAGTTTTGTCACAAGGCAGCAACACACTGTTCTTCTATAGAAGTAGAATGCAAAACCAGCCTGAACCTTTGCCTAATAATCCAATTCAACTTTTATTTGAACAGCACTTTTAAAAAAAAAAATATTTCTCATTTTGAAGGGGTCTGTTGAAGCAGAAGTTCCAAAATAGGCCAAGTCATGTGGTTTTTCCACCAAACTAGAAGCAAGGAGCACAAGAACTCGCATGAGACAGCTTATCCTTATGAAATTTTGAGCTTAGTTTTGCAGATCCAAGAGGTCTGAGTAGTTCCGATAATTCAGTTCAGAACGAAATGCTGGCTGCTTTAAAGGGACCTTTTTGGTTCATATATTACACCTCCAAGTACAAAATAGTCAGCAAGCAGCAAGCAGGGCTATTGCCTAGATCTGCAAAGGAAAAAGGAAGCTTGACAAAACATTTCCTGTCACTTCAGAGTCAGTATGTGTCACAAGAGGCATTTGTACATGACTTTCAAAATGATGAAAATATAGTCTTTGGCATCAAAGGATATTGGTAAAGTAATAACTATAGGAGCATGGCAACAAGGCCAATCATCTAGGCTCACAACTGCCTGGCTACAGGAAAGAAGTGAAGTTGAGGCAAAAGTTCTGCTGACAGCAAGAGTCTATCAGGGAGGAATAAATTTCATTATGTTAGCTTTCCAGCTGCTTCCATACCAGAGCCTGTTATGCCCCATATCTTGTCAGATCTACAACATTCTATTGACCTAGGTATACATCATCCTGCCTCAGAGCAGCCAAGACAGTCTAGCTTAGTCGTTCTCAACCAGGGATACACATTCCCTGGTGGGTACTCAGAGGTCTTCCAGGGGATACTCAACTCATCTAGATTAGTGTGTCTCAACCTAGGGGTTGCAGCCCCAGAGAGTGGGGTGGGGGCCATGGGACAGGTTTAGGGGGATCGCAAGTGCAGGGCTGGCATTAGGGGGTGGCAAGCAGGCAATTGCCTGAGGAGCCCCATGGAACTGAGATACATGCATCAGCGCCACCACCTGGGGTTCGGGCTTCAGACAAGGTTCACAAGTAAGAAACAGGCTCAGGTACCACACTGAAATGCAAGTACAACATTTATGTTCCAAGTGATTTATAATTGTATGGTATAAATGAGAAAGTAAGCCATTTTTCAATTGTAGTGTGCTGTGACACTTTTGTATGTTTAAAAACTACTTGCTTACAAAATCCTACATAAAGTGAGGTGAAATTTTGGGTACACAAGACAAATCAGATTGTATAGTAGATTGCAAAGGTTGAGAGCCACTGGTCTAGCTGCCCTCTTAAGGTTCTGTCCAGTCATACATTTCTATGATCTTCCTGGTGTGACTGGTCATAAGAACATAAGAAGGGCTGTACTGGGTCAGACCAAAGGTCCATCTAGCCCAGTATCCTGTCTACCGACAGTGGCCAATGCCAGGTGCCCCGGAGTGAGTGAACCTAACAGGTAAAGATCAAGTGATCTCTCTCCTGCCATCCATCACCCCCTCTGACAAACAGAGGATAGGGACACCATTCCTTACCCAGCCTGGCTAATAGCCATTAATCGACTTAGCCTCCATGAATTTATTCAGTTCTCTTTTAAACCCTGTTATAGTCCTAGCCTTCA
Organism: Dermatemys mawii; assembly: GCA_007922305.1. Lineage (NCBI taxonomy): Eukaryota > Metazoa > Chordata > Testudines > Dermatemydidae > Dermatemys > Dermatemys mawii. Next base: position 38,516,089 of record ML677334.1, on the reverse strand, counting down.
CAGCCTCCTCAGGCAAGGAGTTCCACAGGTTGACTGTGCACTGTGTGAAGAAGAACTTCCTTTTATTTGTTTTAAACCTGTTGCCCATTAATTTCATTTGCTGGCCCTTAGTTCTTATATTATGAGAACAAGTACATAACTTTTCCTTATTCACTTTCTCCACGCCACTCATAATTTTATATACCTCTATCATATCCCCCCTTAGTCTCCTCTTTTCCAAGCTAAAAAGTCCTAGCCTCTTTAATCTCTCCTCATATGGGACCCATTCCAATCCCCTAATCATTTTAGTTGCCCTTCTCTGAACCTTTTCTAATATCCTTTTTGAGATGAGACCACATTTGTACACAGTATTCAAGAAGTGGGCGCACCATGGATTTATATAGGGGCACTAAGATATTCTCCGTCTTATTTTCTATCCCTTTGTTAATAATTCCTAAAATCCTGTTTGCTTTTTTGACTGCCACTGTACACTGCATAGACATCTTCAGAGAACTATCCACGATGACTCCAAGATCTCTTTTCTGAATAGTTGTAGCTAAATTAGCCCCCCATCATATTGTGCGTATAGTTGGGGTTATTTTTTTCCAAAGTGCAGTACTTTACATTTATCCACATTAAATTTCATTTGCCATTTTGTTGCCCAATCACTTAGTTTTGTGAGATCTTTTTGAAGTTCTTCACAGTCTGCTTGGGTCTTAACTATTTTGAGCAGGTTAGTATCATCTGCAAACTTTGCCCCCTCACTGTTTTCCCCTTCTCCAAATCACTGATGAATAAGTTGAATAGGATTGGTCCTAGGACTGACCCTTAGGGAACACCACTAGTTACCCCTCTCCATTCTGAAAATTTACCGTTTATTCCCACCCTCTGTTTCCTGTCTTTTAACCAGTTCTCAGTCCATGAAAGGATCTTCCCTGTTATCCCATGGCAACTGAATTTACATAAGAGCCTTTGGTGAGGGACCTTGTCAAAGGCTTTCTGGAAATCTAAGTACACTACGTCCTTGTCCACATGTTTGTTGACCCCTTCAAAGAACTCTAATAGATTAGTAAGACATGATTTCCCTTTACAGAAACCATGCTGACTTTTGCCCAACAATTTATGTTCTTCTATGTGCCTCACAATTTTATTCTTTACTATTGTTTCAGCTAATTTGCCGGACGGACAGTAGACTTACCAGTCTGTAGTTACCGGGATCACCTCTAGAGCCCTTTTTAAATATTGGTGTTACATTAGCTATCTTCCAGTCACTGGGTACAGAAGCCGATTTAAAGGACAGGTTACAAACCCTAGTTAATAGTTCCGCAATTTCACATTTGAGTTCTTTCAGAACTCTTGGGTGAATGCCATCTGGTCCCGGTGACTTGTTACAGTTCAGTTTATCAATTAGTTCCAAGACCTCCTCTAGTGACACTTCAATCTGTGACAATTCCTCAGATTTGTCACCTACAAAAGACGGCTCAGGTTTGGGAATCTCCCTAACGTCCTCAGCCATGAAGACCGAAGCAAAGAATTCATTTAGTTTCTCCGCAATGACTTTATCATCTTTAAGTGCTCCTTTTGTATCTTTATCATCCAGGGGCCCCACTGGTTGTTTAGCAGGCTTCCTGCTTCTCATGTATTTAAAAAATATTTTATTACCACCTTTTGAGTTTCTGGCTAGCTGCTCTTCAAATTCCATTTTGGCTTTTCTTATTACATTTTTACACTTAATTTGGCAGTGTTTATGTAACTCTCTAGTTACCTCATTAGGATTTGACTTCCACTTTTTAAAAGATGCCTTTTTATCCCTCACTGCTTCTTTTACATGGTTTTTAAGCCACGGTGGCTCTTTTTTAGTTCTGGGAATCAGTCAACCAGAATAAAGAAGCTGAGAAGACCTGTTCTGTTTTTTAAGTTTATATAATTACTCTTCTCATGGGTGTGTGCTGAAAATAAAGTGAGCCCCTTGAATCCAGAAATAGATAGATCCTCCACTTGCAGAATAGGGCACCTGGTTGCCTCTGTGGCACTATCCACAGCACCTCCCTAGATGTTGCAGAGGACACACTGCTAGGATCCTCAGGTGATTGTCTCAGCCAAGTGGGAGTCTTTGGTAGGGGAGCTCCAGCTCCCCTGAAGGGAAGCCCTCTGTGGTTCAGAGCAGGTGCACAAGGCCAGTCATAATTGGCAAGAGGATCTTTATGAAAGATTATATACGGAACGTAAGATAGCTCAGGAGTCCAGTTCAGGAACCACAGATCCATTCACAGTATTCACAGACATTTCCTGGCAGGTCAGCTGCCTGCTGGGAGAAAGTTCTCCTTTTTTCTTTCCTTCTCTCTCTCTCTCTCTCTCTCTCTCTCTCTCTTCAGATTTGAGGGCAAGGCACTTCTTCACAAAGCAAGCCACTGCCTGATGGAGGATTTGGTGCCATTGAGGTTGGTTGGTGGCTTGCTCCTCCCAGCTTGTGATGTCCACATCAGTTTTCTTGAGATGCACTTTCAGTGCATTTTTGTGGCATCTCCTCTGACCACCACATGGTGTCTGACCCTGGGCGAGCTGAGAGTAGAGGACTTGTTTTGGAAGGTGAGAGTCTGATATCCATACACAATGTCTGGCCCAGCAGAGTTGGTGCATGAGGATCGTTGCTTCAGTGACATTGGCTTCAGTGAGGATGCTGGCATTAGTGCAGTGATCTTCTCACTTGATGCTAAGGATTTTCCAAAGGCATCAGTGGTGGTACCTCTCCAGACTCTTAAGGTGCTGCTGATAGGTCACCCAAGTTTCACATCCATAAAAGAGTGCTATATGCGATAAGCTTTTCTGGTCAAGCAGACCCTGAATCTCAGCATCATTCTCATCACACCAATTTTAGTGATGGTGGGTGACATAGCCAATGGACTCAGTGCATGCTCAGAGAATGGCAGCATTTAATCCCTTCCATAAATTTTCATTATCATCATCGGCTGTAGGCATAGTGGAAAACCACTCGGAGAGGCTGCTGAAAATTTTCCCAAGTCCTTACATCATCAAGGGACTTGATGTTGAATTTCTTTCATACTGATTTTTCCTGGAAATTTATGACTGATCTAACAAGGTGATGGTCTGGCCAACAGTCATCAGTTCCATGCACAGCCCTCATGATGCAGACATCTTTCCGATCTCAAGCTCTGACAATAACATAGTCAAGAAGGTGCCAATGCCTGGAGTGAGAGTGAGTCCAGGTGGTTTAATACTTCTCACTTTGCCTAAAGACGGTGTCCATGATGACCACAACATGTTCTACACATTTGCTCAGGAGAAGGATGCCTTTGGAGGTAGCCTTTCCTACTCCTTTCTGCCATTCCAGAGATCATGTCCAACTCTAGCATTAAAATCTCTGAGAATGATCTTGTTCAAGATCTGAATAGAATTGTTCCATGATATCCTGTCATCAGTGCATATGCCCCAATGCTCGATGCTGGTTTGATGCACAAGGCACATGCTCTCTGAAAGATAACCCTGGTATCTCTTGAATCCCAGGGGATTGGTTAGATTTGTGAGCAGTCACCATACCCTTTTTGCCAGAGGTGGCAGACTACGCCCCAAACAGCACAAATTGAAGTAGTCTCCCTGAGGACTTTTTTCCACCCCAAGGGGGAGTCCTCTCCCCACAGATTCTCATGCCACAGTAGATGATTTGGCACTAAGTTTTCACAATGTATCTCCACTGAATTCATTTGGAGTTGCCCCTCACTTACACTGGTATAAATCAGATCAGCCTCAAGCCCACTACCACTACATACTATATGCACATTCCCATTGCCAGACAGCACAGTCTAATATCTCCTAAGTGTCAAATAATTTCTAGACTGGTCTGTATATTTAATTTCTCTTTGATCCAAGTATTTGTTCCAATACACATTAGTCACTATAAAATTCCTAACACTGTCCAAAAAGAGATGATGTAAGTTCTTTTAAAATTAGCCTTGACCTTTGCAATGCTTTGCTCTGGCAAGCCTGGTAGTATATAAAATCTTCCTCTCTCCTCTACAGCTCCTCTGTTGCAGAACATGTTTAAATCCTTCATAGCTCTAAACCATACAAATGATTTTATAAGTCAGGCCCCAGAACATGTTTTCCTTGTCCCCTAGCCAAATGCATTTAGCCTACTGGATAGAGGATGCTTTCTGAAAGGAACCTGAGCAATTAATCATTTTAATACAGCAGGCTGTGAAAAAGTGATAGAATGCACTATAGAAAAGCAGACACTGTTTTCTCTCTTCTCTCTTTTTTTTTTTTTTTAAGACAGTGATGAGTTCTGAGGTAATACATCTTCAGAGCTTTTCCAAATCCATGGTAAAATGTAATAGATGATTGATAAATGTGTTCCTTAAGTAGAAGAATGTGCAGTCAGAGGCAAGCCACAGTTTGTACATATTGAACACCAATTTACCTACAGCCGTTTTTTTTTGTTGTTTTTTTGTTTGTTTGTTTGTTTTTTTTGACAAGGGCATGATTCTCTCTCTCTCTCACACACACACACACACACACACACACACACACACACACACAATCAGTTGTATTGCCTATGCTGGTACTCGGCAGAATTGGGACTTTTCCTTATTTTAAAGGAGCAGGATAGTGGAGCTAGGAAAGCTAAATGGAATAGGGGTCTATGAAAGGCTGTTCAAAGAGAGACACATCACAAGTAGGTAACAGTTGGCAGGGCCCTTGAATAGGCATAGTGCCTGAGGGCTGAGTGTGAAAACTATTTACATAGGACAGATTTGTTAGGCTGACTAGATTAATCAATGGGGCAGGATTATAGAAGTGGCAGTGGAAATAAAAATAAATAGATCATACAGGAGTGAGTCCGAAGGATTATTACAGGAAGCCATGAATTTAGCAACTGGTGAGTGGTTTTGGTTTGCTCTTTTAACCCCTTGTTTCTTAGCACTCCCTGCCATCCATGTTAAATTGCCTAATTAGAAAAACTGTGAGCTCAGTGCATCTACTTCTTGTGGAGAGTTCAGAAGGCACCCACATTTCACACTGCGCTGTATGAGGCGGTCTTTGAAGTGGTAAGAGGAGCAACAGATTTCTTTTAATTTTGGTCATAAAATAATTTCAGATTTTTTCAAAAGAATCAAGTACATCTCACTACTAAGAAACATAACACTAAAAAAATGACCCTCATCCCCAGCCACTCAGAGGACCAAATAATGGATAGTAACTGAAGTGAATCAAGTCTTACAATCCAGTCTATGAGCCCATTAATAAGGTAGGAGTAGCTAGCACTTCATGAGAATTCATTCATTCTTGATTTTCGCTCTTCTCTATAAGGAATATCCCCACCCAGAGATTCAGAGTTTAACAAACAGGCCTCCTTCTAGTTGACAAGCTCACTGATGTTGGCCTTTAAAATCATGCTCAGTAGCGTGGCAGCAACTCACATCTCCCACAATGATTTGGGAGGGACTGGCTTGTTTGCGTGCTGAACGGCTGGTAGTTGGTAAGGGTGAAAAATTGACAAAATTGACTTCAGGAGAACTTGATTGGAAATCTAGGAGTTCTGAGGTCAGGTTTCACAAGTGTAAATCTTGGCAGACATTGGTCTGTTATTTTTATTTTAAATAAATCAGCTTGTTAGTTGGAGATACATGTGTAAAATGCTTCCTCATGGAGGTGGTGAGTGAAAGGAAAATCTTTCATTGCTGATATAAAGAAATCAGACAGGCTAGGTAGATCTATCAGAAATGCAGAGTTTCCAAAAGCCTGGATGAACCTAAATTAGCCAAACCTCCTGAAAAATTAGATTGGAAGCCATTACAAGTATATTGCTTCTCTGTTAGCTGCTTTTAGTTGCCAGGCACATAATAAATATCAGCTTTTCTCAAGCTTGGCCTAGAGTATCACATGTCCCCATGTGAGCAGGATTTCAAAGGGTGGATGCTCAGTGCTTCTGAAAAGTGGTATCAAAAGTTGGGCATCCAGAAATGGAGCCACCCAGTCCTAGTGGTTTTTGAAAACGTAAGCCGAGATATTTTGATTCAAGTCACATTGGCTGAACAAGTTTAATTCTAACTCACAACACTATACCAGCTCCACCATCATGCTGTCCTCTTTTCTCTTCCCCATACCTCTATCAAGTTACCTCTAGTGTTCACAACTCATAGACAGGGAGAGAAACACACAGCCACATTCTTTCCTCATCTCTGGTACATGCCATTAGTATTACATACAATATAAAAATGGTTAACAGTTACCTGAACATTTTCAGTCTCCAACCACAAGACAGAAACAAACCCAGGGGATTTGCCCTGCACTTTAGGAAATGTTGGTGTAGATCTTAATAAAACAATACTCTCCTCTCTTTCTTATATGCAGTGACTTAGTTAATGTCATTATTTGAGAAGAAATGTTTGGCCTTTGAATTAGTACCCACTGAAATAAATGGGGAAGTTCGTGCCTCACAACTACAGTTTCAGGCTTTTTGCAAACTCAGGCACTAGTATGAGCATAACTTACATTTGCTTCATGTTGTGAAAGTTCTCTTTGCAACCACAACAGCTTTCATTTAAAAAAAAAAAAACAGACACTGTAGAAAGAAACTGGTCAGTGTTTCAGGGAATTCCTTACGCTTTGGGAAACACTGCAGATACAGGTCTGTGTACAAAACAAACCTTCTGAGTTTACAATGTGTTTACAATCTGCAATGCGATTGCGGTGTCAATTCCAGGTCAGGCTGCACGTGCCCTCAAAACGGTTCTGAAGAGCTCCTTCAAGTGGGAAGGGAAGATGATTTAGAAGGTACAGCACTCATCCAAGGGCTCAGATTCACCACACAGAGTGTACAGTATTTTAAAATAGCAGAAAATCTAAGCATTTCTTGAAGCTTGTGGGTTGAAATGTTATTATTTTGGAGTTGTGTTGTTTCCTTCGGGATACACAGAAGGGTTGGTGTTCCATCGGGGCTGACATTTTCCTCATTCTCTTACAATAGAGACACTAATGTGTTGCTAGATTTACAAGAATATATGGCGGCTCTGCAATATTAGATTTCCATGTTAATATTTTGCTCAAACTCAGCCAAACCTCAACATTTGCCTCCAAAGGAAGAGGTCAGTTCTTAAGCTCCAGAAATCACCATGTCCCAAATTAAATCATTCATTCTCTAGTCTTCCTAGTGAGTGAATATTTTTACAAACTGCACCATCTACTGGCAGATGCTTACAATTGTTCCCAGTAAGTTAACTGCAGGGATAGATCTCTATAATTGTTAGGACTGGGAGGATTCAAATTTTATCAGTAAATGTTGGTAAGTCAATTTCACTGTACACACAAACTAACAATACTTCCACCGATAATCATTTAAAAGTTACATAGAGGCAAAGTAAGAAAATGCTGCTTGAGAACTTAATTTCGTTTAAAGATATTTACTTTGTATATTTTGACATGTGACTTCACAATTTGTGTTTTGACAATTATAAAGCTTTAATTTTGAAACATGTCTACTATTAAATAATTGTCATTTATTGTTATGACAATAATTGTCCCCTATTGTTGACCTCCCTCCACAATTTCCCACAGTTGTGAGTATTTGAGTTGTTGGAAGTGCTTAAAATCATAATAAAAAAAATGAAGCACCAAATAGTTCAACAATTAAAACTGTAAAAAAAAAAAAAAAGAAGCCTCCATCTGAAAATAACCTTACAGTTTCTACAGTTCTGCTGAGTTCATAATTCTGTGGCTTGCACAGAGCATAGAACAAAGAAACTCCCTGGAGCTATCATGGGAACCCAAGTTCCAAACAGACTCAATAATGGCTTCTGAAAACAAATAGATAGTTGGCATGATAACTAGGATCTCAAAGCAGAGTTTTATTATTGCTATTTACTTATTTTGTTCATTTGGAAGTTATGATTCAGCATCCTAAATCAAACAGTGATAATAAAATAAACAATGTGAAACTTTCTAATTAAGGTAATGTCATCCAAATATTACTGAGCCAATAGCCACCATCAGTTATGCTGGTGCTATCAATAATGGCAACTGAATAATTATTGTGGTATCCTAGAGGCATTATAAATCACTGACGGACCTTCACTAACCAAACAGCACTCCCTTCACTATCATTTTGAAACACTCTTGTTTTATTGCCTTACAAAAGTATGATAGGCTTGAGCTGAAAGGCAACAGAAGCAACACATATGTATATTCCATCTCAAAAGCAACAAGAGCGTAATGCCAAAAACAAACAAGCAAACCAATAAAAGAAAACTATGAACTGCGCCCGACAAAGTTGTCCTGCCTTTTAATTCTTCTGAGGTCATTTAAACCAAGTTTATGCACTCTCCTACATTTTATTGGACTAAAGATTTTTCCATCATCCTTGGCTGAATCTTTCCCGCCACTTACAGTTGTACAAATTGCTATGAACCTGATCTTTTCTGACACACCCCTGAGATGGCTGCATTTCTATGCTGAAGGAAACTTTGTCTGCAAATATTACTATCTGCAATTTACTGTGGGAGCATTCAGCCTGAGACACTCTGCTTTATAGCAACTTGTCTTTTTATACAGTAGACTCTCAATTATCCAGGATTGGGTTAACCAGGATATGGATTAACCATGATGTCAAAAACTATACGCATAACTCATAGGGCTGGCTCTATTTCCTATGGATGGTGATTATCCGGGATTTTATTAACCAAGATTAATTTTTTCCGTATCATCCTGGATAATCGAGAGTCTACTGTAATCTGTAACTGCCAGGGGCACACTTTAAACCAGAATTGAATGTTCTGAAACAGTACAGGTTTTGGAGATATTTTGCATACTTCAGATGGACACTACCACTTGACACGATATGTCCAGAATAAGCATTAACTGATTTACACCCAGTGTACCTGAATTTAAAAAGAAGCATCCATGGGTTATTTCATATAACTGTCCATTTTGGGATTCTTGCATTTTCCTCTGAAGCATTTGGTTTCAGCCACTGTTGAAAATGGGATAGTGGACTAAATTAACTACTGATCCAGTCTAGTAAATTAAAAAAAAAAACACTTACCATTGGTCCATTTTTTCTCCTAGGGAGAAATTACTAAATATTCTTTCTATACACCTCTGTAGCTAATAAGTTCCTATAAGATCTAACCCTATCCACACAGAACCTCCTGCATTCTATTTTAGCTATGACAATACATCCATCACTCTGACAATATTCACAAAGAGTTGAAAGAATACCTTTCACTAGTTTAAAATATCATAGGTGAGTGGCATTGCCTATTGAAAAGTTAGAAGCCTAATGTTCCAAGAAGTTCTTGGGTTTTTCTCCCTCTCTCCCCTCATTTTGTTTTTCTTAAGGCTGTCTCTCCCTATCCTCTACGCACAAAGTCCACAAGGGGATATAGGTTGGGCTCAAAATTGTAACTATTACTTCTTATGTGATGTGTTGGTGCGTCAGTCACGGTCACTATTCACTCCAAAAGGCTCTTGGGAAGCAGTATGAACTAGTGGATAGAGTCAGGAGACCTGGGTTCTATTCCCACCTCTACTAGCAGCCCTCTGAGTCACCTTGCTCAAGACATCACCTCCCCACACCTCAGTTTCCTCATGTGTAAAATGACACTGATCTTTGTAAATTGTAAAGTGCTTTGAGATTGTCCAATGAAAAGTGAGGCAAGACTTAAGTTTTTATTTTTCCAACTTCAATAGCCTACAGTCATTCCTTGCACATTTGTTAGATTTAGGTAATTAACTTTTGTTCTGCAAAAATGTTAAAGCTTGATCATTACAGGCACAAAAATAATGGCCCATCCTATGGCTTTTTCTCACCCTGTAGAACATTAATTGGAGAAGAAATGTTAGAAATTGTTCATTGCTCCTTACCAATGAAAGAAGGGAGAAGGAATTCACCACCTGTAACTCAATTTTCACTGGATGGGGACGGAGAAGGGAGGTCTATTTCTGCTGCCACTGTGATAGCCTCAGCCCTGCCTTGAGTATCCTTTTATCATCCAAGTCCTGTTTGCAGAAACAAGGGAGTCTGTGACTAAATATATATCAACAGTTTACGGAGTCCATTCACACCCTCCTTTACAGCTTTTTGGCTCAGTCTTTACTGTTCCAGACCTTCACTTCAGGCTGCAGAGTAATGGGAAGGAGCAGAGACAGTATTATGTCATTGTTCCACTCCTCCAATAAAACTGCTAGGGACAGATTGGTCTTCAGGACTGCTCTATCGTATGCCTAGCTAAAACGCCACCATGAAATGGTCACCAGAGGCATGCGGTGCCCCAGTATTGGAGTTTTTAACTCTGCCCTTAACTACCACCTGACATTCTCCTCATCTTATTGCTTCTTAAAACCATACAAAGATGAAGACAGCTATAACTGTGAGATTGCTCTCCAGTGGACCTTCTAGTTACATTGCTAGGACTTCTCTTCCCATGAAAGAGCTTCAATGCTTCACTGCTATGATGAGTGGGCATATTATCAGGGAGGCTGAACTTCCCCCCTCATCACAAGCATGGAGACCACCAAAAAGGGAGTAGCAATGGTAGCACAAGGAAAGTCCTGCCAGAACTTCGCCCAGGTCAACCTCAGCAACTCTCTCCCATCCTGTTTTGGGCTGCTATCTGATCTCCTACTATCTGCCCCAGCTCCTCACATCTGGACTGAACCCCCTTCTTCTTCCCACATACACACACCTAGCCTCAAAGGTTCCTCCTGTACATCTCTCTCTCTCTCTCTCTCTCTCTCTCTCTCACACACACACACACACACACACACACAGAGTGATGCTGCTGAGGTTGTAAGAATGTAAAAGGATCCTTTCACTGGATATTTCCTCATTTTTCAGGGACTGCATGGGTGGGTTTAGCACAGCAGCAGCTATAAACAGCAATCCCTATTAGAGCTGACTGGAAGTTGCTCGATGAAATTTAGTCACCAGAGCAGTCACACTGCAGTAATGCGTGTTCGCCCCACGAATTCCAGGCAGACTTGTAGAGGTTGCACTGGCAGCATTCCCTGCTGTAGCTTCACTGCTCCAGGTTCTGATCTATCAAGAGTAAGGCTAGCTCAGGTATGGCTACTTGGGCTACTATCACGCTCCATGACTGCACTCATGGGGAGCAGGTACTGTAGACGAGGGAAGGCTGTGCCTCCCCAGACATGGCCCCGTGCGCACTCCACCTACAGACCCCATGTGCCTGCTTTTCCCTTCTGTAGCTGAGAGGCTGGGGACTGCAAAAATGTGCAAAAGACCCCGAGGCTGGGGCCATGACCCACCACCCAATGCTGGAACTGCACTGCCCACCCAGCGTACTGAGGCTGGGGACATGGGAGAAGGGGCAGGGCCCCTGGCACAGGTGTGGAATTTGGGCACGTTCACTCGCCGCTCATAACTGCACTATAGATGTGCCCTTACTCTAGTCAGAAAACACTGATTCGATGAAGCCAAATATTTTGGCAAGCATCTGTAACCAATGAAACTTTTGCCAAAATACAGGCAAGGAGAGAGCTATATTTCAGGATCCAGAGCAGAAAGCCTTCCAGCCCCAGGATTCCCAGCTGAAGCCAAGAGTTCTTAATATCGCTGGTCAACCTTTTCATAAGAGATTTAATTCTCTGGAAAGAGTCTGAATGGTTTTAGAGGGAGCCCTCAAACTGAAAAAGTTGCTCACTCTTGCACGTTTGTGCCTCTAAGCCTATCATTGACTTCTTTCAAGACTGGACACAGGAAATCTACAGCCATATGAAAGAGCACTTATGTAAGACAGAAATAATTTATCTTGATCCCTGATATGAAAGTGCTGTTATAGTAAGTGAGATAACCCCTGTTAGCCCTTATTAAATAACCCTAACATTGTACATGTGCAACCTGAAAATTAGAGGCATGTATTCTTCCAAGTCATGTTTAGGACTTATCTGGACATGGTGGTGTTAATCTCCAAGTGTAAATGGCATTATGTCTGCATGAGCTCGTCTATAATCTCCACTGGTCTCAGGGAGCAGGTGTTCATTCTTTCTTCTGCTTGAATAGCTAGGCTAAAATACAGAAAATTCAGTGAAGAGAAAAATTGCTGCATTCATCTAGAAACTAGGTCTCACTAAAATGTCCAATTTAGCAGCCGCTTGTCATTCCCCACAGATACATAAGTTATTACCACACAGTGAGCCTTTTGCTAGCACATCTGCCATTATATCCTCATTGGGATGAAATGTACAAAGCTGTAGAATTGGGCCCTGGCAGAAAACTATGTAGAAACCTCTAGCTACTCTATCCTACCACCCAACAAACCTGGGAAGGAAGAGAGGAACCAACACTCCTGGAACTCCAGTGGTCAGCTCTATTTTATTGAAAACTCTACAGTAAGCCATTAATTAAACTAAAGATGAGTTGTTTGTCTGGGGCAGCTATGGCACCTCATGGTCTTGCCAGTTTGAAATGCTTTCCTTTCCCTTTGCCCTGTGGTTTGGAGTGCAGCACCCAACAACCCAATGCATTGGCCCTCTATTGTTATGCAAGGAGGCACCTGCGCACACAAGACTCTGCTTCTTCCACCTCAAAGAGCTCTCTGCTGATAGCTACGAAGTGTGAGAGAGAATTAGAAGCACAGAAACCTTAATTTGCTCCTAGCCATAGGCCCCTAGCTATGAAGTAGACGTGGCCTACTTGCACAGAACCATTTAGCTATGATCACTCATGGCAAGGCACTTCCTGCTCTATCACAGGGGGCTCTGGCTACCACTGTCTACTCTCCCACAGCAGCAAAATAATAGGCAAGCAGTACACCAGCCATCTCCAGTGTTTATAGATTGGCACTATATACATTTTGCTTTCATGTTTGTATATCTAGAGTTATACATTTATTTTGCAATTAGAGAGTAAAAAAATAGCCCCTTTCTGAACAGCTCTAGTACTTAACAGAGGTGGGCAGAAACTTGAAATTGGACAACTACACCCAAATCTTTCAGTGAACTGGTGAAAATCTTTCATTGGTCTAACTACAAACTTTTTAAAGGAAACCGCACACCACTTTGCATGTGCATAGTACATTTTTCACAATAACCTGGTGTGAATTGTGGGACAGGGGTTGTTTTTTAAATATTCTGTCATGGTTCTGGGGTACAATCCAAACAAGTAAAGGGTTGTGTCACCACTTCACCTGCAACCTTGGGTGTCTCCCAATGCTTTACTACCAGCCTGGGATGCTCACAGCCAGCCTACAAGCACAAAAAACACACCTTGAGTGTCTGTGGTACACTGCCCTGATTCAGCAGCTCTGACTCCAGCAGACTGTCTACAGCCTCCCAAGCTCCACTTTGGATTCCCCCCAGTCTTTGTTACAATGAGTAAGGTGACCCCAGCCACATACCCTATCCTGAGTTTCCCCAAAACTGCATGCCCTGAAGTTTCCACCTCTCTCCTGGAAAGCTGAGAGAAATAATAATGTTTGTTGCTCCTTTAAAGAGACAAAAAAAAAACAACAACCTGCAATCTATTAACTGGGCTAAATACACCCTTTCCTTCAAAACAGAGCACTGAGTTGGTTTATAATAGAAACAAAACAAATCTATTAACAAAGGACATAAATGAAGTGATATCAAAGGAACAGAGTTAGAAAGAGTTACAAGCAAATGAAAGTCAAAACACATGTACGAGTCTATAAAACCAATCTACAGGCTTTGTTGAAGATGGTTACTGTAACCACTCTTCCTCATTCACTACACAGTCTAGTTTGTACACTAGATGAGGCAGGGCTTCAGTGGAAAGAAGTGTGCTATATCACTTAATTGAAGATGTGTTAACTTATTTGAAGGCAGGCGAGGTGGAAGAGGCAATTCTGACACTTTGGGAATTCAGTGTCCCACTTCTGCAGAGAGAAATGATGTGGACTGACCTCCACCCCTACTCTGCACCTCAAAATGGGGCTCATACTGGCACGAGGGCCACTCACAAGGTTGTTCGAAGGATTGGGGTTTTAATGTTCATTTAGTGATTGATATGATAAAGAGTTCAAGGTCTCTCCCCGTCCTTAAATCCACAAAGGAAATAGGTGTCGTTCTTACATGTGGAATTTTACGCCCCAGAAAAATAAATAAATAAAAGCCGGTTTCATTAAGATCCTATGGGACAGCAAGGAATACAAACCAGCAAAAAAGAAAGAAAAACACGCAGCACATTATCTTGTGAAGTTCTGCTAAAGTGCTTTGCCACTTTGTGCTAAAATTATTTTCACCCAGTACTAGTTTTACATATAGAGTCATAGGACTGGAAGGAACCTCAAGAGGTCATCTAGTCCAGTTCCCTGCACTCATACATAGCACCCATTACTATGCTAGGGATACATTGTGTAATTATTGCAGTGAAGATGCATGCAAGTTTGAACTGCATCTATGGTCTATAACTAGGCACTAGACACTATGGTAATAAGGTAATGATATGTCCAAGAGGAGTTGCCGAAGTGAGCAATCAGATCTACAGGGGTGCTTCTCCCCATAGTCAGAGCTATGCATAGATCGATGGTCTACCAATTGAATGTAGACTATTAACCATCTTTTTCAGTTAAAGCAAAAAACATTCTAGCAGGGAAGTATTTTTCACTGGGGCTATCATAGTACGGTAGTAACTGCCTGGGTTCTCACTGGCCACATCGTATATGTTTTAGTGATTACCATCCAATTGCTGCCATCTTTAAAGAACCCAACGTAAAAATTCGCCTGTGCCCTGACTGAATTACTAGGCCAAGTGTGAATATTCTGTTGTTGCTGAAAGTGTTATATAGAGTTATTGGTCACTGCTCTTGCCTTCACTGCCTACTTGCTTCACCTTCTTATCCCACATTCTCCCTTCCCTTGTTTAAAAAGAAACTACTAACTGTAGTTATAACCAGCAGGCATTGTATCAGATGATCTGTAGCCAACTTCCCAGGCCCAGGGAGCAATGGTAATTACAGTAATCTTAGAAGCCACTCAAACTAGGATTTAGATTACAGGCTGAAAATCAATGCTCAACCCAATATTTTTTAAAGAGGACCATGGAGCCTGTTTTGTGGGAAATAACCATATGTTAGCGTTGTTGCAGGCTGTCTTGGCAGCTCAGCATTTTAAGATTCTTTGGGTAAGAATTATGTGCCCCCTGCACAGATGCACAATAATGGGAAGGGCCTAAAGAACTTTCCACCCTTTGTGCGCCCCTCACCAAGCCCATCACAGAAACACTCCTTTAGCTCTACTTTATGTCCTGAGCCAAAGGGACAGGAGCATGCTAATCAGCAGATCTGGCCCCGGGACTGACAGCAGCATTCACTGCCTCCTACCTGAGGGCAAGGCTGTAGCCATGCTCTCATTGTGCTCCTGGGCCACAGGAGTCACTCCCAGATTTTTAAATCATGGACCAGCCTACCACAATGTCCCTGTTTTAGGACCATTTAGCTCTCTGTCTTCAGGGATTTAATCCTCTCACTGATGCCTGTTCATCCTACCCTCCTGAGTAACTACACAGGGGATGTGAAGTCACTGATTTGTTTACAGATTTCTGCTGCAGTAAGACGACCCAGAACTGGTCTTTTCCTGTTACCAGTGAACCTGCCTGTGCTATCGATTCAGAGTGAAATGTTTATTACATGCAGAGTTTGACATCAATCCTGCTCTGACCAAGTTAGTCTTGTCTTCTAGTCAAGTAATATATATTACATACACGCCCTTACAGGTTTAGGAAGATCAGAAGTGCTGACTCTGTTTACTGAAGAAAGCAAATAATTCACGAATAATCCTGTTATATTCTAGCAGTGCCGGACATACGTTAGCAGATATACAAGATTCAACAGAAAGAAACCAAAACCCACATAACACTCACATGTACCCAGTTAAAAAAGGTCTAAAAGTTGAAGCTAAATATTTTGTTTTAACTATTAGTGACCTTGGACATTTCCTGGTGATTAGCAACCAGATGATTTTAAGTAGCCTCTAATGCTTTCAGCTAAGAGCCTGATCCAAAGCCCATTGAAGTCAATCGGAGCCTTTTCACTGACCTCAGTGGGCTTTGGATCAGGCCCCAAATTGTTAATACCCAGGATAGTCATCTTTCCCTCAGTCAAATCATTTTTGACTAATTAAGAGGGCTCTCAGTTAATTTTGGTTAACTCATTAGTTAACTCAAAAAAAACCAATCGCAATTTTAAAAATTGTAATTAATTGCATTGTTAAACAATAGAATACCAATTGAAATTTATTAAATATTTTGGATGTTGTTCTACATTTTTAAATATATTGATTTCAAATACAATACAGAATACAAAATGTACAGTGCTTACTTCATATTATTTTTATTGCAAGTATTTAAACTGTAAAAATTAGAAACAAAAGATAGTATTTTTCAATTATCCTCATACAAGTACAGTAATGCAATCTCTGTCATAAACATGCAATTTACAAATGTAGATTTTTTTACTACGTAACTGAGCTCAGAACCAAAACCAGGTAAAACTTCAGAGCCAACATGTCCACTCATTCCTACTTCTTATTCAGCCAATCGCTAAGACAAGTTTCTTCACATTTACAGGAGATAATGCTGCCTGCTTCTTATTTACAATGTCACCAGAAAGGGACATTCACATGGCACTTTTGTAGCCAGCATTGCAAGGTATGCCAGATATGGTAAACATTCATCTGTTCCTTTGTGCTTCAGCCACCACTGAAGAGGACATGCTTCCACGTTAATGATGCTCGATAAAAATATAATGTATTAATTACTTAGTAACTGAACTCCTTGGGGGGAGAACTGTATGTCTCCTGCTCTGTTTTACTCACATTCTACCATATATTTCATGTTATACCCTTTCCCAGTAGATCTTTTTGGTGGCTACAACACTGGCACCATCAGCCATGACAGCAAGATTGAGTGGCTGGAGCTGAATGAGATGGGCCACAAACTTATCTTCAGGGACAAGAAGATGTGGTTGAGGAGGGAAGCATGAGATTTCTAAAGATAGCTACAGCACTCTACCCAAGGTTTAAGAATTGGAAGTGCCTTCCAAAATCTGATGGGGAGTGGGTGTAGAGCATGCTTTCAGAAGTTTTAAAAGAGCCGCACTCTGATGCAGAAACTACAGAACCTGAATCACCAAAAGAGAAAATCAATCTTCATTATCTGAGTCAAACGCCACCTGCAAAAAATGAACATGCATCAGTCTGCACAGCTTTGGATTGTTATCAAGCAGAACCAGTCATCATCATGGACACATGTCCCCTGGAATGGTTGTTTGAAACATGAAGGAACATATGAATCTTTAGCACATCTGGCACATAAATATCATGCCAGCTGCAACGTTACCATGCAAATGCCCGTTCTCACTTTCAAGTGACGTTGTAAACAAGAAGAGGTCAGCATTATCTCCCGTAAATGTAAACATACTTGTTTGTCTTAGCGATTGGCTGAATAAAAAAGTAGGACGGGGTGGACTTGTAGGCTCTAAAGTTTCACATTGTTTTGTTTTTGAATGCAGCTTTTTAGTACATAGAGTCTATGTTTGTAATTTCAACTTTTATGATAAAAAGATTGCACTACTGTACTTGTATTAGGTAAATTGAAAAATACTATTTCTTCTGTGTTTTACAGTGAAAATATTTGTATTCAAAAATATAAAGTGAGTACTGTACAAATTATATTCTGTGTTGTAACTGAAATTAATATATTTAAAAATGTAGAAAACATCCAAAAATATCTAAATAACTGGTATTTTATTATTGTTTAACCATGTGATTAGTCATGCAATTAATCACATTTTTAAATCATTACAATTTTTAATCGCTCGACAGCCCTATTAATTAACATTCTTTATGTTACATGAGGAGGAGAATTTTCTGCGGAAAACGTTTAATGCCAAGTTGCTGTTCTAGGTCTTCTGCCACTCATACCGTGTTAACTCGCTTTTATTGTTGAATGTACCTGCAGCAATATTCTGTGATGTACAGTACACCAAGAATGCCATGCCAAAGTAATGACAGCCCAGTTCATTTATTTATATCACACAGTAAGAATAAGATGTGACTGAATGAAGATTAATAATCTTCTTAATGCCTTCTATAGATAGTGTAGATTTGAAAATGCTAGTGCCTCTTGTTTGGAGGAAGGAATTGACAAACCACAAGAATAATAAGAGACAAGACAAATGAATCAAAAGCCAAGCACTGTCATCTCTTGGCAAAATGGGTAATAACTGCTCCACTGAAAAATAACTTACCATTATATTAATAGATCTTTAATCACAAGGATCCACAAGCATATTTTAAACCACAGGTCTACATCAAACTGTCTAGACACAGATATATAGATCATATATACACACACACACACACACACTTTACCATCATTAAAATGCAGCCAGTTATGGATAGGAATGCAGCAGGAGTTTCGCAGAATACAAACTTTTCAGCATCAGAGAGATAGCCAATTAGTCTGCATCCACAAGAACAGTGATGAGAACAATGATGAGTCTTTAAGGTAGCACCTTAAAGACTAACAGATTTACTTGGGCATAAGCCTTCATGGGTAAAAAATCCCACTTCTTCAGATGCATTGAGTGGAAATTACAGATAAAGGCATAAGTATACTGGCACATGAAGAGAAGGGAGTTACCCTATAAGTGAAGAACTAGTGTTGACAAGGCCAATTCGGTCAGAGTGGATGTGATCCACTCCCAATAATTGAAGAGGAGGTGTAAAAATCAAGAGAGGGAAAATTGTTTTTGTAGCGAGCCAGCCACTCACAGTCTCAAGCTGAAATTAATGGTGTTCAGTTTGCAAATGAATTGTAGCTCTGCAGTTTCTCTTTGAAGTCTGCTTATGAAGTTTTTTTTGTTGAAGAATGGCTACTTTTTAAATTTGTAATTGAGTATCCAGGGAGATTGAAGTGTTCTCCTACTGGCTTTTATATGTTACCATTCCTGATGTCTGATTTGTGTCCATTTATTCTTTTACACAGAGACGGTCTGGTTTGGCCAATGTACATGGCAGAGGGGCATTGCTGGCACATGATGGCATATATCACATTAGTAGATGTGCAGGTGAATGAGCGTCTGATGGTGTGGCTGATGCGGTTGGGTCCTTTGATGGTGTTGCTAGAGTAGATATGGTGACAAAGTAGGTAATGTGGTTTGTTACAGGGATAGGTTCCTGGGCTAGTGTTTCTATTGTATGGTGTGTAGTTGCTGGTGAGTATTTTCTTCGGGATGAGGGGCTGTCTGTAACTGAGGACTGGCCTGCCTCCCAAGGTCTTTGCTCCAATCCCTCAGAGAGAGTCAAACACCTAAAAGATCTTTATCAAGCATTCTTAAAACTACAATATTCACCTGGGGAAGTGAGGAAACAGATTGACAGAGTGAGATGGGTACCCAAAAGTCACCTAATACAGGACAGGCCCAACAAGGAAAATAACAGAACACAACTGGCCTTTCCAGTAGGCATGGAGCCTCTTTTTGCTAATAAATCAGAATGTGTGGCAATATTTTGGGAATTTCCCCTTCTCCCAAATACATACACCTTTCCTTGTCCCAGCCTCCATATAAAAATATAAAACGCATTAGCAATGGCAAGAAGGAGATTGTGAGGAAAGGAAATAAAAGAGAAGAAGATAGCAAATTCAGGATTTTAATACAAGTTAATACTCACTAGCAAATTTATGGGGGGAGGGGAGTTAAATCAGGCAATTACAAGTGAACATTGGTTTAAGCCAATTAATGGAGAGAAGATATATGTTATTCATAAGGATTCATATGAGGCTATGTTTTGCCTACTAAAACAAACCCACATCTCCCAAATAAGGCAACAGGAGCTCCAGGTGCAGAGCAGAGGGGACTATGTGATTTGTATTCAATGTACCTTCCAGTTTTGATTAAAATGTATAGTTGATTGACTACACTTGCAGTTCAATATTTAAAATGTTAGGCACCAAATAACCAAGCTTAGCTAATGTAATGCTTAAGACAAAAATCAGTGCAATACAAAAAAGAGCACATGTACCTTTCCTTTCGGGAAGCAATTCCTATCTTGCTGCATGTTCACCTTACTCAGTAGATGTGCTTCAAAAATACACCCCTAAAATTACCTCTATTTATGCCAGACCTGCTTACAAGTTTAAAAAAGCACTGTATATGTCGCTCAAGACTGAAATTCACCAGTTTTTTAATCTTGTTTTTCCTCCTACCATGGTATACCTTTATTTATCACTGTTTTGGATACTTCGTTCCAAACCAGTTGCCCGTGAAGGTATCTTCCAACTGTAGAAGAACATAGAACAAATCTATCTTGCCTCTGCAAGGTATTATATTCACTAATGCCAAACGCTACCTTTAGCATTGCAGAGTATGGTGAGATATATCTATCTGTGTTATATAGTTCTCTACATAAGTGAGCAGAGTGAATGGAAATGTGGGCAATACATTATTCAGCTAACAAATACCCAGATGCTGGCTATAATACACATTAGGTGTGAGGCATACCATATGTATTGACTAACAGGGGTCTGACAACATTTTCTTCTACCAAAACTCAAACAGACTGATGGGAAGCACTGATGAAGTTAATCAAAGGCTCTCTTGTCAAAGTCAGACTTGATACTCAGCAAGAAACCTAAAAATCATTGATTGAATTGTTCTCTTCAACTGAATTGAATCCAGTTCCCTCTCAGCCTCCTTTCTTCTTTTATATTTTTTCTCCTTTTTTAAAAAAAAAAATTTGTTCAGCCTTTGGCCGAAGCATCATTGCACAGGCCTGCAAGAAGACTAAATGGCAGAAGAGCACCGGTCCACAGTTCATAATGCTATACTCAATAGAACCCATGCACTGTTACATATGTCCTAGTTCTTTATGAAAAAGTGCCCAATGCACAAATGCAGTTTAGGGCTGAAGATGTGAAAATGTAGATGACTATACAAGCTTGTGCATGTACACACACACACACACACACACACACTGCTCCCAGACTCCAGTAATTGGGATGTATATTTTTTAACATTTGAGATATCCACTATTAGCTCAATAAGCTTTCAAATCATTTTGAGACCAATGAGAAAATGTTAAGCTATCACTAAAAATAATAATAAAAAAACCCATACTGCTAACTCTGAGGCTTTAATAAGTTTCTAGGACCCATATAGATCCGTATCTAGAGTCAGTATGACAACTTTATTTTAAACCTAAAATGCTTGACAATTTGTCACTTGGGGTTGGTTGATATTATGCCCATTGTTAAAGGGAGTACTGAGACATGGAGATTTGAGACCTGATTCTCCTCTTGTTTATATTGATATAAAAATCAAGAGTAATTCCATATTAAAAACAAATCAACGGAACAATATGAGCTTAAGTGGGGTTGTGCCTCAGTTCTGGAGGCACCCAGGACTGAAAGTCATCCTATTACCTCTTATCGCCAGTGAAGTGGGGAGTGTCTCTCTTGTGGTAGCTCTGTCAGCTCCCCAACACCACCAACCTGTCAGCACTCTCCTCTGGGCAGGTTCACCCCAATCCCTGAATCCATTTAAATTTTTTCCATGATATAGAGAGCCAGGCACTAGCTACTTGCAGAAATTCCAGTGTACCTCAGTCTACCGCTGTTACCTTAAACTACCATTCCCATAAGCCACACAGCACTTGGAGTGCTTATTGTAATACAAAGTAAGTCAGAATAAAGATTTAACTAGAAAAGAGATGGAAACAAGCGGCTACAACACAAAACAAAATCATAAAACATGAACTTGAGTTTACATTTATCAATAGTTAGTTTTCCTATCAAATAAAGTAGGTTCCCACCCAATCATTCAGCTCAGTATATTGCAGAGCTAGTTGGTTTCTCAATAACCAGGGTCCAAAACATTCATGAAAGCAGCCTTGCTCCCCAAGGGATTTCTTGAGTGCATGGATGCAGGGTGAAAACACTTTTGTTCATAGACAGGGTGAACCTGCTGTCTTGTAAAGATTTTTTTTACAAAAACCTTTATGTCATTTGCCTCTGATGGCTTCCCATTCAAAATCTTAGTAGTGCACAAGGCTCAGCAATTGGCATCACTGGCCAGACATGGCAGGGCGGGAACTCCCTCCTGCCCACATGGGCCATTACCAAGACATCTCAGCAACTAATCTTTACTTTTTAAGCCAAGTCCCTAGCGCATATTTTCAATATAAAACATTATTCATAAATTATCCATACATACACCTCATAAGGATTATAAATCTTGAGAGGTAATCAGCTTTCTGTAGATACCTCGCATTACTATGAATAGGTATCCTGCAAGACATTTTCTTGGTGTCATGAATTTGTCAGATCTGAGATGAGAGTTCTTTGTGAAGAACAGAGGATCTTTTGCCAAGGGATGTCCGTGTCACAGTTGTGAAAGAAGAATCTGGCCCCTGGAGTGACTTTTCCCTTGATTTCACAGGCAGTGGCAGACAGGAGGAGGAGCTTAGGGATAGTGGCAGGATGGCTAATAGAAATGAAGATACAGAAGTAGGAATTATCACCTCCATGATGGAAGTCAAACTTAAACAGGTTACTGGTGCTAAATCGGGACTCCAGCTAATCTTCATCCAAGAATATTAAAGGAACAGGCACATGAAATTGCAAACCCAATAGCAAGGATTTGTAATGACTCTGTAAACTCACAATCATCCCCTATGACTGGAGCATTACTAATATAACACCAATTTTTTAAAAAAAGGAAAAAAAGTGACCTGGAAAACTACAGGCCTGTTAGTTTGATCTTAATTGCGTGCAAGATCTTAGAACTACTTTATTTCAAAATTTGTTAAGGACACAAGGGCAAAAAGTACTTAGGAGTAAAATACAACATAATTTTACAAAAGGTAGATCATGCCAGACCAACCTGATCTCTTTCTTTGAGAAGATAAAGGATATTTTAAACAAAAGAAATACTGAAATCCAGGTAGATTAGTTCTACTGTAAGGCATTTGATATAATTCCATATAGGAAATTAGTTAGAGTGGAAAAGGTGGGGATTAATATACATATTGAAAGACAGCAAAGGAAGTGGATAAAAGGGAATTTACAGGAAGTCACATTGACAGGTGAATTGTCAGGGTGGGGAGAGTTTACTAGTGGAATTCCTCAAGGATCAGTCTTGGGAGCCAATATTCTTTCACATTTTCATTAATAATCTTGACACAAAAAGTGGGAGGATACTAATAAATTTTGTCATCTGCAAAGTTCAGCAGTATTGCCACTAAGGAGGAGGACCTGAATATCATACAAGAAGATCTGGATGACCTTGAAAACTGGAATAATAGAAATGGGATGAAATTTAATAGTGTAAAGTACAATGTCATGCACTTTAGGACTATCAGTGGGAAGAGACAGAGAAGGAGAATGACCTGGTGTATTGGTTGATTGCACTATGAGCCGCCAATGTCATAAGGCCACTAAAAGGTTAATGGAGTCAGAGAATGCACCAGGCAAGGTATTCCTTATTTACTGTCTTCATACCCATCATGATTTTATAGACCTCAATCATATCCTGCCTTAGTCATCTCTTTTCCAAGCTGAAAAGTCCCACTATTATTAATCTCTCCTCATACGGTACCCATATCCCACATACTACTAATCATTTTTGTTGTCCTTTCCTGAACCTTCTCCAGTTCCAACACATCTTTTTTAATATGAGGTGACCACATCTGCGTGGAGTATTCAAGATGTGGGTATACCATGGACTTATATAGAGGCAATATAATACTATATTTTCTGTCTTCCTATCTATCCCTTTCTTAATGATTTTCAACATTCTGTTTGCTTTTTTTTTTTTTTAACTGCTGTTGTACATTGTGGAAACTTCTGTGAAAACATTCACTCGGTGATTCCAAGATCCCTTTCTTGAATGGCAACAGCTAATTTAAACCCCATCATTTTATATGTATATTTAGGATTATGTATTTCAATGTGCATTCCTTCGCATTTAATCAACACTGAATTTCATCTGCCATTTTGTTGCCTGTCACCCAGTTTTCTGAGATCCCATTGTAACTCTTCTCAGTCTGCTTTGGACTTAACTATCTTGGGTAGTTTTGTATCATTTGCAAATTTTGCTTCATTGTTTACCCCTTTTTCCCGATCATTTATGAGTCCGCAGCCCGCTACATGCAGGAGCTCAGACTAGGATATCACGATGGTCCCTTCTGGCCTTAAAGTCTATGAGAGCTCAGATCCTTCTTGTTTCTCTGAAGTCACCTTGACATTAGATTTTCTGTCTCTTACGGAGTATTCATTGCTAATTCAGCAAGGCTAGCATAACATTACTTCTTGGCCAACACACAGAACGCAAGTATTTAATGAACATGTGGGATTCAGAATTCTTGCCAACACATGGGGGCGGGGGGTGGTATGCCAGCTCTATTAGAAATGCAGTTGCATGAAGTAGCTATATCAGTCTTAGAAAAAGAGATAGGGAAAGCAATTTTGTACACACACAAATTAGCATTAAAAAAAATATATAAAAAAACCCCTTTCCAACCTTTACATTTTCAAAACAGCAGGTTTGCTTTCCACAGCCAACCTTGTTTTTGTTTTTGCAGCTTGAAGGGGCATTTGAGGTAAAGCTGTGCAGTAAACCTTGGATTGATTCGGGGATGAACAAAATGTGACATTTACAACTCTGTCACAATTTAATGCTGCTCAAGAGGGACATTTCATTGTTCTGGGCCAGCATAGACTCAAGAAGATGATTCAGCATATTGTTCAAGGCTGTGTCCCTTGGAATTGCCAGATCTGTCTGATGAGGCATGACAGTCCCTTTTTTGGAGTTTCAATTTGTTTGTCTTCAGAAGCAGTAATAAATGTTAGTGTCTCCCTCTGCAAAAGCTAGGGCAATGAAATTCCATATACAGGGCACATGTTATACCATAAATCTTGTGCCACCTCATATTTCCCACTAGTCACTACGCTGCACACTACAGCTGCTCAATTTCAAGGGAGCAATGGGAATCGAACATAGTATAATTACCCTTAAATAGAGTCTATGGAAAAGGGGGCTATGTAAGTGCTTCACAATTTGTACATTTGTAGCCTCAGTGCACCTGTGAAGTAGAGATGTGCTATTATCCCAATTTTATAGATGGGGAACTGAGACAGAGAGATTGGCCCAAGGTTACACAAGAAGCCTGTGGCCTAGCAGAAAGTTGAACTGAAGTCTCCCAAGTTCAAAGTAATACCCTAGCCCCTGGATCACCTTTCCTTGCTGTAAATTTTTCTGCTCTGAAAGTGACATCCCTCACTACTTGAACTAAATATGAGCTTCTATTGTCTGGTGGAAGCATAGGGTCTGTGACCTGCAGTTCAGCAGCCAAGACTCCCATGCAGTAGGAAGCAATAGTACACATATTAGCCAATTCTATGTGTACTATATTGCAAGTTAGCAATGTTAAAGTAGGAAAACTAGAGAAAACATCCTGGTGGAAAGCGCCACAAAATTCAGTGTTATCTATAGCCCACATAAAAGTGAGGTGACACCAAATTTATCACTGGAAATTTCTTTACATCAAAAAACTAAACTAAAAAAGTTATTTGCACCAAAGGAATGAACTCCACCGTATTTTGTGTCCGTTGTCATGGATCATTATACATTGTGCCGCACACCAGGTCTTTGTCTGTGCAAGAGGTGGAAGAGTATGTACAATGTCAATGCCGAGGTATCACTGGCTGATTCTCTAGACAATGAAAGCTATGACACACAAGGAGGTTGAATGAGCACTGCCATTTTGTATAGGATTCACATTTGGGATCATGCCTGGAGGTCTTTATTTGGGCTCTATCTGAATAGGAGAGGCTTAGTTCATACTAAAGTCAATGGAGTTAAACTAGTAATGAGTTTGGCCCTCTCAACACCATGATAAAAGTGAAAACCTCAGTTCCTTGGGAAAATGGGATCATTGCAGGGGGGAAGGGGTGTTCTCTCCTAACTCAGGCCCAGCCCCTCTATGAGGTTTCCATCGAGTTTGAGGCTAGAAGCAAATTCAGCCAAAACTACCTCTGAAGACCTGCAGGGAAGGATTACAGCATTTCCTCCTTCATAATCATAATTCTCTTTTAAGAGATTAAAAGGACCAGAAGGTAGTAAAGGAAGGCCCTGAAAGCACATCTACAGCAAGATTCTTACTGTCCAGAGCCTATCGAAATCTGAGAAGATTGGATAGTAACTATAGAAGAACCAAAAATTATGGCTTGAAGAGTAGGATCTTTAGCTTCTTCCATACAGAACAAGCAACCCAGGTCCTTCATCAGTAGAGAGCCACAGAGAATGTGAGCTAATATTCAGAGCTGAAATCAGGGCCCCATTTCACTCCCATTGACTTCATTGAGGCCAGGATTTCAGGCAAATTTCTACTCCCTGTTGGAGAAAGTTGAGTCCTTATTTAACCTAAGAAGAGCAAATATAGCCCAGCACTTTGAATTAATAAAATAATTTACTGTGATTCCCCCCAAATGACCATTGTTGTTGGCATGCTGTGTAGAGAGAGGAAAAAAAACAGACATTCTATTTTAGCATTACTGAGAGCATCAAAAAAATAAAATGAAGGGTGACATCCTGTCCCACATGCTGGAACGAGAGGGTGCAATTGTTTCAAATTGGGAGGGGGGGCAAGAAGAGGAGTGATTGAAATAAATTCAAAGAATGTTGACTGACATCAGTTTTGCTTTCATGTAAAAAAATACTGCCTGAAACAAGACTTGCAGAAGCAGATTATAGCATTTCCAAGAAATGAGCATAGTCCTTTTGGAAGGTCATCAGAACGCAGCAAGACACAAAGCTCCAAACTAAGTTATTTATTTTTCTAGGTAGATAGCACAATATCAGTATAAAGTACTTGTTTTCTCATCTATATCTTCCTTATTCTGTTCATCAATACGCTTGAAGAGAAGAGGGCGGGATTATACTTTTGATCAAAGTAGGTATAAATGACACATTTTAAAAAAGCATTAGAAATAAAGTGTTTCAGGCACTTCTACAAAGACAGCTGAAGACCAATGAAGATTTTTACACACACACACACACACACACACAGAGATTTGACAGAAAATATTGATGCCCCCTGAAGGTACAGAGGCTCGTGACAGTGCTGTGCCATTCTTTATTTCTCTAGCCATCGGTAGCATATTGTAATGAAAAATAATTAAGTAACTGATCAAAGAATCTACAAGAGACCTCATCCTACCCAATATCTTCCTGACTTCAAAAGGCACAATGGAGCAGAGAAAAAGAAAGGATAAAATTGGGATAGGCTATAAACTTTCCATCTCCATGACCTCAGTCAGGCTTGACTTTGGATCAGAGCTATACAATTTGAAATAAGAGATTTTTAAACCAATTGCAATCTAGTTTCCTTTGGTATTGACTAATCTGAGAATTTCTGGCACAAGAGGAATGGGATGACCTGATCCTAATGGGTTACCGAATGAGACTATAAAAGGCAATTTTCCATCTATTAGCCAGACGATCGTCATCATAACCTCAATTAATATAATGAGTGGTGATAACTGCAATTAGCAAATGAGACTTCACTGAAGGAGTCCAGAGCAGAGATTAAGTTTCATATGAGGCTCTAAATACCTGTAGTACCTTCATATGCTATGAGACAGCATTTATTGAATTGTGGAGTATGCTGGTGTAAAGGATGTATCCTGAGAACCAACCAAAATGAGGGAACCAGAGCACATACAGGTGGAATTCATGAGAGGTCAATTTTTTGGAGGAAGTGAACTGCAAGACCATAAAAGTTAGAGAATCTCTCCTGTGAGGTGTCCCACTTGGAGCCCAATCCTCAGCAACTGTTAGTTAGCATATTCCCTTACCATTTATTTGTAATATGTAAGTATATCCTATTCTGATGAAAGTAACACTTGTGCCAGGGAAAGCCAGTGTCCTGAAGTGATAATAAAGCAGACTGAAAAACTAATGTCCATTTTAGAGAAGAAAAGCTAGAAATATATGTTAATGGACTGAACAAAGCACGGATGACTCCGTTATTTCAGTAAGGTTCTAGACAACATGGAGTTGCTTGATATTGTATTCATCCAAACCTTTGGTCTATTTAATCTCACAAAGGTATATAGGAGGAGAAGCCACCCTTTATTTTGGCAAGGGAAGAGGGTAGAAGAAAGGAAACTTTGTTTCAATTTAGCCAATAACCTATGTACATGTAAAAGATGTCTTTCCTCTCTCCAGTGGCTTTAATGGCACAATCCTGATTTTTGGAATTAGCTGAGAACCTCTTTCCCCCTCACACACATGTAGGGTGACCAGACGTCTCATTTTTAAAAGGGACAGTTCCATAGTAAAGCCATCCTGCAGGTGTCACGATTTTTTCTTAAAACTACAGGTCAATTTGCCCATTTTAGTCTCTCTCCCACCTCATCAGAACTGGTGGATCCCACTGCTGGCCAGATCCCTGCTTGCCAGTCGCCCTCCCACCAGCAGTGAGTAGGGGGGAGGATCAAGTGGCCAAAGATGGGGATGGGTGTGCAAGGCTGGTGGTGTGGCGAAGATGCAGCATACAGGGCCAGCCACTCCCCGTGGTGGTCCATCAGTGCAGCCCCCACTGTGTGCCAGCTCCTGGCCAGCAGGGCCCCACCCCTCACTCCCCGGTCCCATTTCCAGCTGGCCCTGGCTGCACGCTGCAAGCTGTGATGACTGGTGAATGTTGGCAGGTGTCAGGCAGCAACCAGTTATATGTCACCTCTGCTGGCCACCCATCAGCCATTTACATGCTCCCCACATGACTGTCCTCTCCCTGTTTTGCCCCTTCATCCTCCCCTCCCAGCCCTGCTGCTGCTCCATATCCCCACCATTGGGGCGTATCCCACTTCCAGTACTGTGCAACCACCCCTGGTCAGAGCGCTGAGCTCAGCAACAGCCTGGCTGGCAGAATCCTCCCTTTCCCCACTGCCTCTGGCCTGGGCTGGTGCCCTGGGAAAGCCCAAGACCCTTCAGCCCTTCGTGCCGGCCAGGAGGAGCCAAGCCGTGGATGGGCCAAAGCCCTAAACAGCATTGGCATGGGAAGCCTCTCCACCCTTCAACTAAGCTCTGGAGTGGCAGAGGGAAAGCAATTTCCATTCTGTTCACACCCTGAACCTGAAGGCTCCACAGGCTCACCCTCTACCCTGTGCCCTGACCCAGGGAGTGTGGGGCTGCTCTGTCTCCTAGTCATCCTCCCCTCTGAGCCACCTCCTTGGCCAGGTTCGCTGAAGCCTCGGCAGTCAGGTCCCCTGGGCCTGGTGCACAAAGCATCATTAGAGCTTAACACCTGCCTGCCCATGCTGTAGCCAGGGGACAGGAGGCACCTGGGTTACGCTGGTGGCCAGCAGCAGCCTAGAAGTGTTAGCTGCCTTTCAACACAGTGCAGATTGGAAAGGACAACCTGCTTCCAGCCAGCGGGGAGAAGGGAGTGTGGAGGAAGAAGAGATGAGCTCTGCAAAGACATGGGCCAGGTCATCCCTTCCCCACACCTGTGACTGAAAGTAGCTCCCTCTCCCCCCATCCCCACATACACATATGTAACCCTTCTGCCAGGCCGGGTTAATAGCAGCAAGGGCCGGGTTCAGTACATAGGGGTCCCCTCTAAACAACACAAGGCAAAAACTGGCTCGAGCCCCCACCCAGTGACCTGGGAAAAATCCTAACACCCCCCCGGGAGCCTCAAAGAGGCAATACACCAATCTGTGCTTGCGAGAGGGGAAGTATCAGAAATTTTTATTAACATGAGATAAATGACATCATCAAATTGGGAAAAAACACCACAACTAGGGTCATAAACCAACCCCTGAGCAAACCGCCACGCCAGCCGATTGGGCTGTGTCCCTTCCTTTAGGTTTGTGAGTCCAGTAACCCAAAAATCCCCCAAAGTCCCCAAAATGTCCCACAGCCCAAAAGTCTCTGGAGCCCAGCAATCCAAAAATGACCCAATAGTCCCAAAAGTCCAACAGCCCAAGAGTCTCTGTTCCTGGTCAGTGCAGAGTTCAAGAGTTAATCTGCAGAGTCTTACCTCCCAGCCTGGGTGGAAATGGAGGGTAGGGCACGGGGCACCTTATGTGGTCCAAGGCCAACTGCGCCACCTCTCCGTGAGGTTCCACTGCAGCTCTCATCGCAATCAGCTCTGCTCCGCTCCGCTGGCTGTCCCATGAACCGCTCTGCCCGTTGATCCGCTAGCTGCTCTGCTAGCCGATACTCGAACTGCTCTGCAGCGCCAGTCACTCTGCCAGCAACACAAATGGCTCCACTAGCCGCCCTGCTAGCCGACACACAGACAGCTCTGCCATGCCAGTCACTCTGCCCGCAGCACCAGCGGCTCCGCTAGTCGACACACGGACAGCTCTGCCGCACCAGCCACTCCACAGCATCAACGACTCCACTAGCCATCCTGCTAGCCGACACACAGACTGCTCTGCGGCACCAGCCACTCTGCACTATTTTCAGGCCCCCCAACTTAAGACAGTGCTCAGTGATTTCTTTAGCTCTTAAGTGATTTCAGCATACAGTAGAGGAGCCTTAGTGCAGGTGCCTCAGTGAGCCCAAAGCAATTTCAGCTCAGCAGCCTGAAACCAGGCTCCTAAGGGAAGCAAAATTCAATTCTGACATTCCACAGTGGAAAGAGGCATGGTGCAATAGGTCTGTGGGGCCCTCAGACAAAACCCTCACCAAAAGGCATAGGTACTTGTCCCCAGCCTCTCTCGATCTCAGAGTGTTCTGAAATGCATGGCCCTTGCCCAGTGAGTGCTACCTAGATGATGGCGAGTCCCTCCATCATAACAAGGGCCAAGTACGTGTCCATAGTCCTTCATTCACATAATCAGTGTAACATCACTTTATCATTCCTGCCCCGATAACATAGAAACTGGAGCCCCCACATCAGCCGAAGTGGCCATGTGGGCTGCTGTGAGCTCAGGCTAGGCGCAGTGGGTGTGTCTATGCAAATTGATCAGCCCCAAAGTTATTTTCCATAACTCACTGCAATTCCCATAATTCACCACCAGATGTCAGAATATATCTCATTCCTGACACTGCTTACACATACACAGAGGCTGATGGTGGCCACCTTCTGGTGTGACCCATGGAAGAAATCTGAGAGGAAGGGGACCCTGTGTGCTTCTCCCCCAGCCCTGGTGTGTTGCCTCAGGAAGATGCATAGCCAGGTACCAGGAGAGGCAGGGCCATCCCAGGGGGCCCAGCCTGACATAGAGGGCAGAGAACACCAGGCTGATCCAGGTGGTCCCCCCTGCCAACCATGGGATAGAAGCATACTGGAGTGAGTGTTTGCATCACCTCTCCACGTGTATGTGTCACTCCTCCCTGTGTGAACCCTAAAGTCTTAAAAGATAAGAAGGTAAATAAAAATAATCCAACTACACACTATTTCTTTTTAATGTGGAGCTCAGTCAACTTGATCTTAATTTGAACATTTGTACTTCATAGTTCTGATTGATTGCCATTGAACTTGCTTGAATACGAGTAATTTTATCATATGTCACATATTCAGCATAGGGAAATATGGTCACTCTACAGACATGTATCTTTGTCAGTAATGGGTGTGTGTTGCTAAGGTAGATAATTTGATCAGACAAGGGCATAGGTTTAAGGCGTGAAACCTAGCATCAATAAGACCACTAATACCACAGCTATTCTGATTATCCATTAACAAACAACAATGTACACTCAAAAGCCAGCCCCTTGTAACTGGACTCAGTTTTCATAATATAGCAATAAAGGGAATGTCATTGTTAATTTAGTCTGCAATATCACCCTATTGATAGAAGAAAAACAGAACTTCTGCCAGAGCAGTCAACTTGATGCTGACTCCAAAGCCCATGGGACTTTTATGCTGGTAAAGCCTATCCAATAGTATGTTTTGTCATAGATTCTTGAGTGACTGTGGAATTTATGCTTTGTTGCTGCCGCCATTGCCTTGGCTGCAGGTTTATAGAAATAAAGCAGTAAGCACTGGATGATCCTCTGGGGCAGAGGGGAAAAAGTAAAATCAATACTTATTTCTGCAATACCAACATTATTTTTTTTATGGAGAATCAGGTACCAGTAGAGCCATCAAGCGCTGTAACACGGCTGTTCAGCAGACAGCTCATTACTCAATAATAGGGTAGCAAGAACACAGAAAGGTGGGCTGAATGACATTCAGTCCCTACTGCGCTGAACCTTCAGGCTTCCCTGCAACTTGTTAAGATTGCTTAATTGGTGGAAGCATTCTACAATCAGACAGCAAATCCTTAAAAAAAAAATCCTACTTCCCTAGCAAGCATTTACTCTTTTTAGCTCACAGGGCAACAGTCATAAGTGATTTTTTTTATGTCTGGAGTTTACTCTCAATCTCACTTACCCTACCAGTAATGCAGGTGATTTGTTCTCACACACCGCTACAGCATGGTTGCTTTCAAAGATACCCTTTAGCACATATCAGCATCTTGGTTTTTCTCTGTCACATTTTGCCACAGGCTCCTCCTCTGTGCATTTGTAAGGAAACCAGCTTGATTAAAGCTATTTTTCTGGATTATATGTTGGATATACCAACCAACTGAATTTAATACCTGCTATTAGAGTCATATAACAAAGACAAATCCAGCCCATTGTCAAATTCAAGCACTTGGGGGGGGGAAAAAATCCACTGCAAGTCGTTTGACAATGAAATAACATATTTTCTTAATTACAGTCCCTTTCATCCTGAAAATATTTCCTAAAGACTTTACAAACACATCTTGCACTCGGAGAATTGCAGCCATCTCTAGTGTCCAGCATGGGAGCAGTTTTTAACACATACATCAGTACTACAGAACATGTAGGACAGAAATTGAGATGTTAAAAAAATGCTGGTGGAATCTAAAGGTTGCAAGTGCAATTACATTGAATTCATGGTCTGATGTATTTATCTTCATGTCACATTTGTGAGGTAGGAAAATACTATTATCCCTGTTTTGGGGAGCTAAATAGGAAGCACAGAGGTCCCAACATTACATGTGAAGTTTTATAATATATGGAGATATGCCTCTCTCAAAAACTGCAAGGACCTTGAAAGGTCATGGAGTCCAGTCCCCTACCTACACTAGCAGGACCCAGTACTGTCCCCTGACAGATTTTTTTGCCCCACATCCCTAAATGTCCGCCTCAGGGACTGAACTCACAACCCCGGGTTTAGCAGGCCAATGTACAAACCACTGAGCTATCCCTCTGTTCCCCTGAAGTTTGTGAAAGAGGGAACCTGGGACTTCAACATTAGCACTCCAACAATTGGACCATGCAATTGGTTGCTCTTGTTGGGCTCTTCCTTTAGATTTGATTATAAGAACATAAGAACAGCAATACTGAGTCAGACCAAAGATCCAACTAGCTCAGCATCCTGTCTTCTGACAGTGGCCAGTGCCAGGTGTCCCAGAGGGAATGAACAGAACAGGTAAACATCAAATGATCCATCCCTTGTCGCCTATTCCCAGCTTCTGGCAAACAGAGGCTAGGGACACCATCCCTGCCCATCCATCCCTGCCCAGATGAGATCTTGGGAGGCAGGGTTGTTTCTTGCATTTGCTCAAAAAGTAGAAGCAAAACTTAACAGCAGCATCTCTTCTCCTTCAATATGCTGGGACTGAGAGTTACAACAGTATCTTCCAGGGTTGAGTGCAGTGAATTTCACCATCTGAAATGGAAGCTCCACAACACGAAGAAAAGAGAAGTAAAACTTAGTAGTGATATCTACTTCCTGGGCAAATGCAAGAAGGCATCCCCAGAGGTCTCACCATTCTCTAACCTTATGATCATCACACAGAACTCTACCTACTTATTCTAAACTATTGAATCATATGCTTAGCTGGGACCCTTAGCACTTCTCATTTTGTACACCTAAAATTCTCCATATATGACCTTTGACCCCATCCTCAGAAAGGAAACCTGCACAACACCTTTGAAAGTCAAGCCCAGGGGTTTAGATTTATAAGCTTACTTGACACTAAAAGTCATAGACCTAACTCCATAAATCCACTGTCTTTACAGTTCATAACCTAATCTCCTACCACCATTTTAGTCCTAGGACTAGAAGATAACTGTCTGCTTAATGGTTTCTTACAATGTCTTAACTGCTTGTTCTAAACAGTGTGTTCTACCTTTTATTCAGCCGTGATACTGAGGACCTTTCCCAGACCCAAGAGCTCTGCATAACTCTAAAGCTTGTCTCTCTTTGTTGGTCCTATGAGAGATATTACCACATCTGTCTTGTCTATGTAAAATTGTGTCAGTCTTTGCAATTGGATAACATGTTTACTCCTTAGAAATATATTGTATCGTGATTGGTGTTGGTGCAGAATGCCTGCCATTCTCTACCCCAGAAATGGCTGCATTGCAGCGGTAGCTGAATGAACTTTTTATACTGTCCTCATACAACCTTCAGGATGAAAGATCTTTTATAAATATAAAGGCAAAATTAATTGTATGCTTTTGCTGTTTCGCTGCTGTGAAACAGGACATTTCTAGAGGATGAATACCTATCCATTAGCCAATTTTCCAATTTATCAGCTGCATGAACTCATTCATACTAGGTTCAGATTTACAACTTTTAGTCACCTTGAGTACCACTACTTCTAATCAGTGAGATATTATTGATCCTCTCAATGACTTACATTCTTCCTCCATTAGTCAATGACATTAATCCCATTGACATCAAATGAGTTGCTTAAAGTACTGTTTAAGGTGAAGGGAGGCAGAAACTGGTGCTTAGAATTGATAGTAAATCATTTAGCAGTAGGGTGACCAGATGTCCCAATTTGATTTTGGGGTCTTTTTTTTTAATGTAGGCTCCTATTACCCTCCAACTCCTGTCCCGATTTTTCACACTTCCTGTCTGGTCACTCTATTTAGCAGCTGGTATAGCAAAGCAAACAATTCTGTCATTACACCACCAATGGGTCACAACTCACAAAAAACTTTATACCATCCTACAGAAAGTAACATGTGACCATTTAATTTATACAGCTAGCATGGAGGAGGACCCTCCTTCAATACATAGAAAAAAGCATGTTGAGATTTAATGACTGAATGGAACAAATCTTGAAAGCTGTGCCTCAACTTCTGGTAAGCCATAAGACCCCAGGAAATGCTTAATTCTTTAGTCATTTGCAGGTTTTCTTCCTTTAAATAAAATGGTACTAATACAGGATCTGATCCTATTTAAATGAAATGAGACTGTGGTACTTAACTTCAGCAGGAGTCATTTTCGGCTCATAGAGAAGGGCAACAATTCTTGAGACTAGGTATCAAGGAAAGACTAAGCATTGTGTTTATGTAAAATTTAAACAGTGTAAGGAAAAGAACAGTCCAATATGTAAGAAGCGATTTTTTGCAGATGCTATACATTCTGGCATGATGGTTTTAAAGTGATTTAAAACTGTGTTCATGTCTCAGGAATGAATGTGCATTGAAAATGAACTTCGATGTGTGTGAATGTGTACTGAAACCAAATATTCTCAGACACACACACAGACAGTCAGGCCACATAATCAATACTATCTGAGTTATTTGACCAATGGCAACTACCCAGCACAGCTCGGACAATGAATAAGAAATACTTGGATCACAAACATTTCTCGCTCTATAGATTTAAACCAGATTTAAACCACATGCCAAAAAAATTTGCCATTCTATTGAATGTTTGTTAGGATTTAATCTGCTCACAGATATTCCATGAGCAAGAGACTTAAGTTACTTATCCGATGTATTCATTGTGAAAGACCCTCAGCACTGAAACATAGCCCTTGTGACTGCTGCCAGCTTGGCTTTCATAAATTCCAAAAATTGTTTTAAATTGACATTTTATTAAAGTGCTGAAAGCCTGAAGCCAATTTATTTTCCCCACTGGCCCAGGCAAGACATTACAGAGTTACTTTGGCGTACTGGGTAGCTGGAATTCTCAGGAAGAGAGCACTGAAATATTTAAAAAATAATATCAGAGATAAGAGAAATGTATGTTGTTTTCAAACCAGAGATGACCCATATCTATTGAGAGTGGGGGAAGGGACGGAGTGATGGCAGCAGCTTCAGCAGATGTTACTGAGCAGACCTACTACAAACCAAGCAAAATTTGGTGTGTGGGGGGACACATGACCCTGCAGGACCTCCTTACACATTGCTTCTATTTAAAATCATTATAAACACAAAAATATTAATATTGGGTCTATCAACTTTGGCAGGAACTCTTCAGTTGTAGGGTTTAACCTTGTCTGATTACCTTAAAAAGAGTGTTCATGTTTCTCAGACACTTCTTCATGAAATAAGAAGATTTAGCAAGCTTTTATTCAGGAATTGTGAAAACTCCAAACTCATCCACTGCTTACAAGAACATATAGTATCGCAAGTCTCTGACAGAGTGACATGTCACACTTTCCCACTGAGGAATCAATCACATGGGGTCTGGGTTGGTTTTTTGTATAATATAGTTTTAATTTATGCCTATGCACCAGTCCTGAAACAGTTAATCATAATTTGCATTCGACCAATCCCCACTTTCAGGGATCTCAGCCCAAAACACCAATACCAAGCTCCTAGCAAATAACTCTGTCCTCCCCCTACCCCCACCAAAAAAAAACCACTCAGTGTAGAGATTAAGGCAGAAATCAAACTCTGCTGCAACAGCTCCCCACAAAAAGGAACTACAGCACAAGGAAACTAATGGCTTTGCATTTTTTTAATAACTGAACAGTGCTTGCATGCCAAGAAAGAGAACTTATTAAACTATAACCGTATTATTTGGTGATTCCTAATAGAGCAGTATTAAGTTGGATCCCAAAATGGAACAAATATTTTCTATTATATTATATGTTGTGGATCATGTGTGATCCAAAGCAATAATCAGCTAGAGCTTGTGAGGTCATACGTTGCCTGTCATGGCAGTGACGCTATGCAAAAATTGATAGTTTCCCTAGAGTGGTTTGGTAAGTGATATAGTTGCAAGAGTCACCAAGATACTGGGATATATTCTTAGGAGTGTCCAAAAAGGGTAACAAAATTAAAAATCATACAGGAATGATTTGATCATTGGTGTATCTATTGTAACAGGCAGGATCCCATACAACATTCTCCACCTCACCCCACCTCAGAGCTTCTAGATTTATATCTTATTTTTATGGCAAAATTGTTATGATCATAGTTGCTTTTTAAAAAAACTTGCAGTTCATTAATAACCTTTAAATAACCTCATGAGCAGGTGTCTAGAATAGCCATGCGACTAGACTATCAATTTGCTTCCTTTGCATACACCCCCTAAAATGCTCTCCCCTCCTGTTACTGGAGATGAGCTTTGACAGGGCAGGACCAATAAACCTGACTGATTTTCATATGGCAAGTAGAAAGACAAAGTGTGTGCGCACACACGTCTGTTTCTTTATCCCTCATTAAATCACCTAGCTATCAAAGCTGGGCAATTTTGTGTTATTATGGACAAAGGATCTTGCAAGGAGGAAAATGGAAACAGCCTCCTTAGAAGTGGCACTGCATGGGCTATTTTATAGGGTTGTAAATGGAAGAAAAAAGGGCTTTTTACTAGGAGTATGATTCACAGTCCAACTTTGCTTAAACATTTCATTCTCTTCCTTCCTTTCTCCTTCCACTAATGCTTTTCTTCTGTCCAGTTTTTTACTACCTCATCCTCTTCTCACTGTTCTACCAGTTTTCAGCCTTCCCTCTCTTTTAAAAATTAAAAAACAAAAATTGAGGAAGAGACTTTACACCGGAGCTGCCAGAATGCTCTCAGCAGTGTTAAAATAAGTACTTCTTCCAGACATGCCAGTTCAACACAGTGGAACACAACGGCTTGGGTGCAAGAGACAGTGCCATTACCATTTTCAGTGCTTCCTAAGCAGGCAATATCAGCAGAAAGGCAAAGGCCTAGAGACTGAACTACTTATAAAACAAGATCTCTTCCTGTCTAGGGGTACGTTGGGAAGCACAGCATGAGGAAGCCTGAACTGCTTTTGCCTGCATTTGACCTATGCAGGCTCTTCCAGGATTAGAAGAGTTTATTCTTGTGTAAGTGGGTACTTTTCAAAAGAGACGCCCATTAAAAATCAGTTCAATTTCACCAAGACCTGCTATCTGTGTCTGGTACCATTAAATATTTTCATTAATTACTTGAGTAATGGAATGGAGAGTATGCTTATAAAGTGTATGGATGACAACAAGCTGGGAGGGGTCTTTAGCACTTTGGAGAATTGGTCTGAAGTCAACAAGATGAAATTCAAAAGAGAAAAATGCAAAGTATCACACTTCGGAAAAGGGACTAGGGGGAGAAATCAAATGCACAACTACAAAATGGGAAATAGGTTAATAGATTCAAAGTGACCCCTTGTGATTGACTAGTGTAACAGGCCACAAATCTCTCCCCCACCCCAACCCCGCCAAAAAAAAACAACACACTAGAGCATTTTCTGGAAAAAAAATCCTATTTTGATTTTAAAATGGTAGGTGATGGGAAACCTACATGGCCCCCATTAAAACTGTTGCTGGAACAACTGGCTAAGTGATAGTATTGCTAAAAAAAATAAATCTAAGGGTTATGGTGGATCACAAGTTGAATACTAGTCAATGTGATGCAGTTGTAAAAATAAAAATAAAAATCCCAACTACACACAATATTCTGGGATGTATTCATGAGAGAGTGTCCTATGTAATATGAGAGATAGTTGTCCTGCTCTTCTCAGTAAACTCAGACCCAGCTGGAGTAATGTAACCAATTCTGGATGTCACTTTAGAAAAGAGAGAGAGAGAGAGAGAGAGAGAGAGATGGATAAAATGGAGCCCAAAGGAGAGAAACAAAAATTATGAAACATTTAGAAAATCTGACCTATGAGGCCAAGTCAAAAACTGGGCATATTTATTCTGAGAAAAAGATGACAGACTACCTAACATATCTGAAGATTATTATGAATCATGGTCACCATGTCCACCAAAGCTAGGACAAGACATAGTGGCCTTAATCTGTAGGTGAGATATTAGGAAAAACATTATGTGCTGTTATAAAAGAGGATGGTACCATGTGATATATGAAAAAATTGAGTAAATTGAAAACAGACACTTTTGCATCACCTTCAGAGGATGAAGATAGCTTTTTCCCCTCAAGGAAAGAGGGAGTTAAATTAATTCCCTGTGTTTTAAAAAATTGGATAAATTTCTTTCCTATCTGAATGATAACTTAACAGTAGTAAAAATGGTCACTTCTCTGACCATAGACAGATGGTCACTTCTCTGACTATAGACACTTTAAACCTCAGGGCATCAGTTGCTAATATTAAGTTGGCTGAAGTTTTCCAAAATTCAATTCTCTGAATAAATTTTTAATCTGAAATTCAAGTTTTGATGGAAGAAACTCATGGGAGGGAGGGAGTATTTTTCAAGGAGCTCTATAAAAATCTCACCTGCTTCAAGTTTTTTCTCTTTATTAAAACATGATTGCAGACAAATAACCCTACTAGGCCTTTAAGGCAGGCCAAAAAAAAATTGCAGAGAGATACTGTACTTTGGGTTTTTAAATGAAAACCTTACCTTAATTTAATTTAAATATCTATTAAAACAACTCAGACTTATTTACAGTATTCCAAAATAGACTAACAGCTTTTTAAAAAAGTAACTGAACTGACAACTTCTCCATCAAGTCTCAGTCCTTTGGTAATTTGAAACAGCTAAGGTAATACCCTTTAAAAAGAATATGAGAGCTTGTCAGATTCAGCTAAGGCTATAATCAAGCATTTTCTTTCCAAGGTGTTAAATGCTTTTCCTGAGAGGAGCTGTCATCTCTAAAATGTCCAAACAAGTGACAAAATGGAATTGTAATTTGTTCCTTTGTCCTGCAATGTATTGGCAAGACAATCACTTCTGGGAAAGTCAAACATACAGATTGGGGGCAAGTCTCTCTGGTTGTAGTTTACAGGAGGGCTGATAGAAAAGTTGATGTCTCAAAGCTCCCTCCTTTAACACTTGCCTTTGAAAAGACCATTTGAATTTCTTAACTGGTGCAGAATAGCAGCCATGAAAGAGGCAATCATCCTATAATTTATCAGGCCAGATATTTCCAGTAGATAGAAGTATTAATGCCTTTGTACAAGGCACTGGAAAGACATTTTCTGGATTACTGTGTACTAAAGCTCATTACCCATGTTTAAGATGGATTCAGATTGGAGCAAGCGCATAGAAGGGCTACTAGGATAATCAGGGGAACAGAGGACCTATTTTACAAGAGGACATTAAAAGGGCTTGGCCTGTTTAGCCTACGAAAACTAAGGCCGATAGAACTATTCTCTATAAATACATTGGAGCAGGATAGAACTATTCTCTATA
>ML677334.1:38171410-38475730 GCA_007922305.1 Dermatemys mawii | reverse complement strand
ACTATTCTCTATAAATACATTGGAGCAGGATAGAACTATTCTCTATAGATACATTGGAGCAGGCTGAGCAGCAGGGTGTAAGAAAAGATGTTTAAGGCAATATTGACACAAGAATGAATGAGTATGAACTGACTGGAAAGAAGAAGTTGTTTTCTAGCCACCGCAGGAGGGAGGTTCTATAAGAGCCTTCCAACATGACTCCAGACTGCATGCATCTGATGAAGTGGGTATTAGCCCATGAAAGCTTATGCTTCAATACTTTAGTTAATCTTTAAGGTTCCACAGGACTCTGTCACTTCTGCAATTCCAGACTAACACAGCTACCTCTCTGATTCAAGACTACTAATGTCATTTCCACACACTTCATTTGTGGTCTCTCTCCTATTTCCATTTACAAAAGCTGGTGACTTTTTAAAAGTATATGGAGTATCACCTCCTCACAAGGAAGTTTGGAATAGAAACGATCCTTTGGTTTACATTTAATATTGGTCTAAATTACTCATTAGGCTTACAGGTTTTACTTGTACATTAGAACATGCCACAGTAATAAATTACTTAAACCAGAGGCACTGCTTACAACCTTGTCCTTGTGCTACCCAATGATTGTATATTTTAACCTCCTGCCCAATTTAAATTTCTCATAAATACCGTATAGAAATTTTATATGACACATGCTTTGTAAACCCAATGGATCATTTGCCCTGTGTAAGAAGCCTCTCTGGTATTAAGCTGCATTGTACAGGTTAATAAACTGAATAAATCAAGCATCCCCTGATAGACTGCTGAACTGTGAAGTCCTTGTATTTTCTACAGTGATAGTACTGTGTCATTTTTCCATATAGAGGAAAAAATACAATCGCAAACATTGCTGCTTTTGATTTAAAAAAAAAAGTCTGCTATACAAAGTATAAATTATCAGGCTAACATGACCAATTTGCAGTCAGGTAAAGGGTTATATAAAATAAACCTGCATCACAATGGAACAAAAGTGATTGAAATGTTGACTTCAAGTGACACTCATCTAACCTTTTAAAGGCACAAAAAGAAAGTAATATGCTATACATTTTTCAAATTTGTTGCCTAAAGGAATAGCTAACCATTTTATTTGAAAAAAAAAGCATTGTGACACCCTTAATTCCAACAGATACTAAATTAACCTTTTTATGCATTAGACATGTATAATAATTGGTCTTGGTGTTACTTGCACAATATCTAGAATCTAAACAGTAGGTAACTTTCAAACGTGTTTGACTTGCCTGATCTTTGTTCATATTCACCAGTTTGGTTTGTGGATTAGGAGGAGGGATATAATAATTCTTGAATGATGGTTTAGCATAAGAAATATGAGCAGTGCCTAAAGACATTAGTGAAGTCAAACAATTTTAAACTAAGTCAAACATATTCATGTAAATTAAATTAGTGTGGCTTAGCCAAGGTTCAGCATGACCTGTGAAACTGAGTTTTCAAAATGCAATTTAACTTCTAGCAGCATCTCCTTCCGAAGACCTCACTCCTAATTTGTTAATAAGCATTTTCATCCAGCTGTTCTCACCAGCTGGTCAGCCAAAGGAAAAGATAACCCTGAACATGGTTCTGCTCTTATATCAATATAAATTAGAATAACTTCAGTTTGGCTTGACTGGAGTCACTATTTCAATGGTCTGATTCTGATCCTCTTCATGTCAACAGGAGATTTACAATGGATTTCAATGGAAGCAGGATCAGGTTCTGAACGAATTCAGAATTATGCCTCATAATTCTATCTGCTGTCTTTAGTACATATAGCAAAATTCAAAAGGGGACAAAATTCAGAATTCAAAAAGAGGACAAAAACCATGCAACAAGAGACTTTACTGCTTTCTCAGTGTATAGCGATACAGTGAAAGACTTAGCTACACCATTCATTTTAGTATACCTCAACATAAAACACCTGGACACTTAAACCAACCTTCCTTGATTTTAAAATGGGTTTTTAATGTCTAAAAAAAATTATAATTCTTTACAATTTGATTCAGTGAATCCATGCAAAAAGGTGAGTAGTCTCACTGAAGTGAGTGGGCTGCGCACATGAGCTAAAGTGTTTCCAGTACTAGGCTCTTAGCATTTAGGCTGTGATCCAGCCAAGCTTAAATGCATAATGTTAACCTTGAGTATCTCAAAAAAACTGGAATGACTCATTTTAAATTGTACATGTTAAAGTGCTTTGCTAGATCGGAGACTTACTCTACTCAACACAGCCATAGAAAGCAGAATTTCCTGGTTAGGGTGTGGGGAATCAGAAATCCAGTTCATTTCAGTTGAAATGAGCAGCCAAAATTTTCCACGGTTCCATTATTATTTTGATCATATCTAACCTTTTTGACTTAATATATTAAGTTTATGTATATACATTATAGTTAATAGAATATTAAAATAACAGTTTAAACAAAATAAATCCAGATGAAGTCAGAACAGACCATTTCAACTTTCCCCCAGAAAGTTTCATTGAAGTTGCCATGTTCCTGTGCAGCATTTTGATTTTGACAAAACTACCGTCAAAAAATGTTTGCCAGCTAGAACAGAACATAAAATGAAAAGAATAACCAGATATCCATTCATCTTAAATAAATTTTAAGAGAATTGTGTACAGGTCAAAGATTTTACCTAAAGTGACCAATTTTTCTCCATCTAAAGTGTAGAGGAGGGCACAACAACATCAAATAATCCTCAAAAACAATGATTCCACAAATGTCATCACACAATCAGATGAAATTGTTTTATTATTCAGTCATTATCCATATCTGGTTATAGTCCAGGTACCAGGAATACTGTAAACCTATGGTGGCCTGCAGGAGAGGTGAGGCCACTTTCTCACTCTCCCCTTCAAATATAATAGGTTTCTACTATGTACTTTGTAATACATAGATGTCTGCCCTTGACAAGTTTACTTGGAATGGTAGCAATTCTCCAGTACTGATGATCCAAGATCTTTAGACTAGCACAGGGATCCCCATCCACGAGAAGTGAGGGAAGGCTCAATTTTGTGGGACTGTGTTCCTAAGAGTCCTGCATGCATCTGTGCCATCTGCCATTCTGCCCCTGAGCATATCCACAAAGCCTCTCTCTCCACATTCAAGTCCCTCCTGAAGATTAGCCTCTGTCATGATGCCTAAAGGAAACTTACTGATGGTCATGACAAGTTTAAGTAGTAATTTAGGTAGAATTTACTTGTTTCTTTTAATTTAATCTATTGCTCCATTATTCCTTCCCCCCCACCCCGCTTAATCTGTATTTGTCTTTACACTACAAGCTCCTCGTTGCAGCAATTGTGCTTTCTTCTCTGTT
Organism: Dermatemys mawii; assembly: GCA_007922305.1. NCBI lineage: Eukaryota > Metazoa > Chordata > Testudines > Dermatemydidae > Dermatemys > Dermatemys mawii. The sequence continues at coordinate 38,472,406 of ML677334.1, read as the reverse complement.
TGGAAAGCATCTAGCACATTGTTAGCACTGCCAGAAATGAACAGTAGAGCAGCAGCATGTGCTTTTAGCATCAGGTGGACATGTTGAGACTAAAATGAAATAAATAATCCACAGTTTAGTCATTCTAATGCTCAAGAAAGGTATTTAAGGATGGGGTCCCGAGCTGTTACTCCTGGGGAAATTCTGAACTATCGCACAATGCAGAATTTGTACAGAAATTAATGTTCTGCACAGAATTTCCTTCCTCCTCCCAGACAAAAGTGGGCTGCAGATCTGCTGGTTGCCACTAGTGGCTGTTGGACCCAGCAGAGCCCAGCTTCCAAAGAGAAGACACTGCCAGAGGGAGGAAACAGAGCTGGAGGGTTCTGGGCAGCTTCAGTTCCTGGCACACCCTGAAGAAAGGAGGCAGCATGCAGGAAATGCCTGGGATTCAGCATCACACTGTTTCTCCTTCTGAATCACCAGGCTCTGGAGGAGGGCTTGGTGTGTGCGTGCAAGTGTCTGGGCTGGGGAATGCCCCATAGCTGGGATCTGGGAGAGGTTGGGGCAGAGAAACAGGAACTGGGTTGTTGAGGGGGTTCTTTAGCTCTCTACTCCTGGGGGGAATTCTTTTTGTGCTTGTATTGCTACGGACATAGTTGCTGACAGATACTTTGAAATAAAATTACCAAAATAATTGAAACTGGTGTGATTATATATATGTTATGTTATTTTGACCAATAAAATATGCAGAATTTCAAAATATTGTGTACAGAATTTTCAAGTGCAGAATTCCACCCCACCCCCACCCAAGAGTAGAGTTGTGGAGCATACCACTATTTTCAGTTGTTTGTTCTCTTATAGATTCAAAGAACCAAAACATTTTTACTTTGATAATTTGTAACGGTAAGTAAATACACATCTAAATTTCCTCCTGCACAGATACTGAGTATGTTGAGCATTAACCCAATGTTGAGGGGCTTAGCTTTTTTAAATAGCAGAATAAATTGAAAATAAGTGTGTATAATTTTCATTATATAATCTTAGCTTGACTATTAGTTTCTAATAAAGAAGAACTGAAGTCTATCAATATTGATTAAGAGCCAAGTGTCCTGTATTTAATTCTCTGACACCATGTAATTTGCTGTGTAAATGATATATTATGCAATGACTGGCAGCTAAAGCTATCAATTGTAATAGCCTACACAATTTTCCAATATCCAGATTTTTCTACTGATTAAAAACATAACAGATATAGTGGTTCAAGACAGAGTTGAGAAATAATTGCCATTAAATATCTACATCATACTTGCTCTTGCAGAGATCTATTTCCTCATTTTGTGGTTCAAAAAAAAAAAACACACCACACACACACACAAAAAGCCACACCACTCTCTCTCAGAACATATTGCCATTTCAGCACATTTCTGCTACCAACGGAGTGTGGATTGATGCCTGACTCCATGCTCTGCTGCCCCTTCCCATGGATGGAACCCTACACCTAAGGATTTTCATACCACTGTCCCCCTTCCTTATGCACACAAACATAGGGAGAATTCTTCATCCCTTAGCTTCTGTAATCCATGCTGTGTATGTTTGTGTATATATACACACACACACACACACACACACTATATACACATACACACACGACAAATAGTCCATCCACTGGCCCTTATTCATTCAGTTTTCCTTCAGACTTTTCCCCAGGAGACTCCCACTGAAGACAATGATAATCTGTCTGAATAGATTTAAGTTTTTATTCACTAAGGACCAGAATTTGGTGCACACATCTTGTGGCCCTGTTTCAGCAATGAAGCACATGCTGAATCTGAGTCAGTCAGTAGTCTCAGTCAAGCAAATGGGACTTCTCACAGGAGTATGTACCTTGCTGAATTCAATTCAAGTATAACCTTGGTCTCAAAAAGATTATGGCCCACTAATTAAATCATCAAAAGACTGGTAAACAAACCATAAATAAAATTCTCAGTTTCTGCCAAGTATTAGTTTGCAATATTGTAGATCAAATAACATTTGATTCATTTTCATCAAGTAACTGGCCAAATAAAAAAAAAATCTTCAGATCTCCCTTCGTTATACATAAAGCGTTAAACTGTTTGAACTTCCAAATCAGAACAGTGGAGATTTTTAAATATCTGACATCAAAATAAACTCATGAGGTTTGTAATTTTTAAAAAAGCACTCTAGTAACGCACAGTTTAGGCTTAGTTTTTCCATGGACTCTGCCAATTTTTTAATTACATCATCTCATCTCTTCTCTAGAGACTCTAATACATTTCCTGGATCAAGTCTGAAACTTTAGATCCAGAGTTGAAGTTCCTACAAATTTTTCCCCTCCCCTATAAGCAAAGGAGTGGTCTATTTGGGGAAAGAAGGGAAAAGACGCCATGAAACTATTCAAGCTTTTGGCCCATCATGTTCATAGCATATGCAATATTTTGGCTCTACTGTAAGTTCTTTTTGATATATGAGTTCTAATTGAACAGAGGCTATATTACAGATAAAGCCATCATTCTTTAAGAAAAGCTGCCCCTAGTTTTCTAGGAAACTGTTCCCCCCACCCAAGCCATTTGAAATAGATTTGTGAAATCCACTGTGTTATAGTACCCATTACTGCAGTACTTGCTGCATTCCATATAGTATTTGCTTTTGGCACCTACGAGCATCATAAATTAAAAAAATAAATAAATAAAAAAAACCACTCTGAACACCAATCTTTGGTCTAAAGGCCTTTGGCCACAGCTTTATTGAAAACTTGAACTGCTCGCAGACTCCATCATCAAGACACTCCTAATCCTCCTTCAAGACCTCAGGAGCAGCAGGAGTGTCATCTCTTGGCCCAGCTTTTACCACAACAGCCCACTATGTTATCAAAAGAACTTTACCAGATTGCGGCTGACTTATTTTGGATAAGTCATCTCCATCTATCTTATGTAACTGAACCAGTTCTGCATCATTCTGCTTGTGCTTCAACATCTGACCATGTGGATAGGAATGAAGTTGCACACTTTAGAGATCACCTTCATGATCTTTCAACCCTTACATGTCTCAAAGCACTCCAAGCACACCCTGGGTGGTAACATCTGACCAAGCTAGAACTGTGCCTAGAAATGAATGCAGCAAAAAGCCTGAAGTCCCTGGCTGATGTTTCATTAGTTTCAATGCAGTTTGAACTTTGTACCTATAAAAAGGTCTTTCTGTAACAAGAATGATACACATACAATTTATTTTGTCTCCAGTTCCCAGTATACACCAGGAACTCAACGCTACAGTGCTAAATTCTGCAGTCAGTATGGAAAAGGGGAATTCAGTATGAACAGTTCTGCTTTTTGCAGTGATCACAGCCTGATGAGTACAGTATGCTGTGGTCATTTGTCTTCTGCCCATAAGTCACAACAGTGGATGATATATCAACAGGCAGCTTTTGCATTGGAAGAGTACTATATGAGTTTCTACTTACTGCTCAGTTACTGCATTAAATTAGTAATGAGCTCTAAGAGCAGAGATTTTTCATTTACATTTGTGACAAATGAAGAGAAAGCATGCTCCACTTCCACTGAGGAAAGCACCTTGTATATTTCTGAAGAATCCCACAACACTGTTTTACTCCCAGCCAGCTGCAGAACAGTACTGACCTGCCCAGGAGGCAGATGCATCTGTCTCTCAGTATGTAAGCATTTGCACAGAAAGTGTATTTTGTCCCTTTAAAATAGAGGAGGAGAGATGCTAATTTTTCCAACTCTAAGTCTTGGTCAGAAATCAGATGACAGGAAGATTGTCTCCTCTGGAATCTGTGGACCTGACTGACACTGCCTCAGTTTCGTGCAGTGAGCATGTAATAAAAAACAGTGATTGTCAAGGGAAGTTCTGCACCTCTATTTATAGTTTCAAAGATTTTTGGGTGGGGATTATATTAGAAACCCCAACATCTTTCTATTACCTTGATGTTCACACTGAGAGGGCAAGACGAGGGTTAATAAGCTTCCTGAAGAGGAGTGAGTGGAAGTTATATGCCCAGTTGTATAGGAATTGAAAGTAGACAGCAAAAAGGAGACAAGTGCAGAGTGGTGGGGAGGAGCTGACTGATGCTGGATTGAGCCTTAGATTACATGCCAATCCAAGAAAAATTAAGAACTCCACTGGGGTCCCTGCATGGGCTACCTAGACCTTGGGTCTTCATGGACAAGTGTAAATAGGGTTCCTAGCCTGACAGGTAGTGAGCATGGAGGGGCAGGGCATGAATGGAACCTTGGCTCCATCCCTCTTATTTGTTAATGCATGTAGCTGAATTGGCCAGTAGCAAGTTACTTATCTCCTCAAAAAGAAAAAAAGGAGGAACCCAGGAATTGTTGTACTTGATAGATGTGTCAGAGTCACACAGCTCTAGGAGCTGCTCCTTGCTCCATATTGCATCTCTGCTTGGTCTTAGCAATATGGGAGAACAGGAGGAATTTGAATTTGATGCTTAAGAGAAGCCAGTGAAGGCATTTGAAATCTGGGAGGGGAAAGGCAGTTCTGAAACAGAAAAAACAGTCAAAGCTATACAAAAGGACCAATCTGACCAGTCTATTTGGTGCTTGTATAGTGTATGCTAAAATTATAGGAGCATTTGAAATAAAATGTTTCATGTAAAAAAATTTAAGAGTTCCTTTGCTCCTTTTATCACAGTCATAATACTAGGATAGTCACATTTTGCAGAAGAAGGTCTTAAGTTCATCCCGTCATAGCTCAAATACACTTGTCTGTATTACCAATAAATGGTTTAAAAGTTCACTACACATTTTAATGTGCTTAAATTTATCGTGGCAATAGACCAGAAACATGGTACAATAGATATTGCAAAGATCATATGCATCAGCAAGAAAAAAATCAAAGTGATACGTTTCAAGAGTTACAAATAAACCCAAACATTTTCTGAGCCAGAATTATCCCTATGTGCTACATTGAAGTGGTTAATGTATCCAGAGAGGCCAGTTTGAGTAAAACAACCTCCTTAAGATTGCAGCTGCACTCTGGAAATTCATCAATAGCTCCTAGCCATACTGTATACAAGGCTTATATTAGGCCAGGTCATGCAGTCCTTATTCCACTCTAGCTCCAATTGATTGTAATTGGGATTTGGATCAAATTCAGTAGTCTTTACTGAGTCCTAAATTCCTACCTTTAGTCAATGGGTTTAGGGTATGGGACCCATTAATTTGTGTATGCGAGCATAAAGTCAATATGACCAGCTTTACATTCTTTGACAATTCTGTTTGTTTGTTTGTTTTTTAAGCAGAAGCAATAAAGAATTCAGACATATTGCATCTGAAAGACCATGTGGAAACTACGGAAGTGTAACTTTCACATTAAAGTAATATAAATTAGGTACATTTCAGACAAGCCTCACTCTTATTTGATTGTAGAGTAGATAACGGTTTGATAAATTGACAATTACCAACTCAATTTTTGCTGAGTAAGATGTATAGCAAGATCCCTGTTTTGCATTTGAAAGTCAAAGAGCCACAAGGAGAAATATGTAATGCCATGTATCCGTCATTAACCTGAAGAACTGACACCTCAGAAGATGCCCCTCATCACACAGACCGAACACAAGAACATCAGCTCTATGCCACAAATTGGATACCGTATTTTATTTTAATTTCCGATCAGGACATCAAAGATTCAGCTTCTGGGAAGCACTACAAAATGAATTGATGCCGAAAGTCACTTCGCAAAGCACTCAGGAATGTCAGAATAATTTCATTCCTCAAATCCTACCTCTTTTTAGGGCATTACACATAAATGACCCTAGGCAGACATTCTACCCTGGTTATGAGAAAGGTGTTTCCTCATGTTATCAGGAACCACAAAAGGGTTCCGATCAAAAGCGATGAGGAAAAAGTGACACGGCAGAGGTGACGTGCTACACAGCAATCTGCCCCCAGATCTGGAATGAAAAGTGGTCACAAATGGACACCAGGGAATCAAACCCAAATCAGTGTGTAAATATATTCTGGGTCGGCATTACCCACCGGGTCTGTCTTTTCCTGACTTCAGCAACACATATAAAGCTTTACACTTTTAAAAAACACACACAACTTACCCAGCAATCAATTCAGTTGAACTTCATGAGCTCATGAAGTTCAACTGAATTGATTGCTGGGTAAATTGTGTGTGTTTTTTAAAAGTGTAAAGTAAACATTATGGTTACCTCCAGACACTGAACATACTTTTTTTTCCTCTCTCTGTGTGTGTTTTAAAGTGTGTGTGTGTGTGTGAGAGAGAGAGAGAGAGAGAGAGAGAGAGAGACTGGAGGCTCACAATCCACTAAAAGGTATTTCTTCTTAAATGCCCAATGTTTAGTTTGTTTGTACATGACCTTCCCATGCTACAATAAAAGGCATAACAACAGTATATGCAACAGACAAAGAGTGTCATAACATTCCTGCTTTAGCTTATTCCTGCTCTTTTCTTTTCCTAGAAGTATACTGAAATGACCAATTAAGCAGTAGTTTTGGGGGACAGATCCAAAGCCTATGCAAATCAATAGACTTCCCATTGCCTTCAATGGGCTTTGGATCAGATCCCAGATGATACGATGGAAATGTTTGGTGTACCAATTACCTATTATTTTCCTATCCTCTGCTTGCCACTTCTTTTTATTCCCATATAATAAAGTTTCGTTTTTCACTGTTTGCATTCAATACTTTTTAAGGTGGGAAAGCTAATAATACAAGTACTCTCTAGAATGAGTTCTGATGTATAAAACCACCACAGCTATATAACTTAATGGCACAAGAATTACTACAGCCTTGAGACCAGAAACCATTACTTTATGAATATGTGAGACAGATGTCACTTATAGAAATAAATGTAGCTTAAACATGTGGAATTAGGTCTTTCAGCAAGAGTCCCCCTCCAAAAATTATGGTGAAACAGGCAAAAATTTTGTACTTCTGATCCTTTTCAATACAGTCTTTTATACCCTATATGTATTTATTTATTAAGTTTGGACAATGTGATTGACAAAAGTAGAAGATAGGCCCTTTTTAAAATCTAGACAACACAGAAGTCAGGATATTCTAGGAGACACTGGCTTTAATATATATATATATATATATATATATAACTGCTTATCAATGTTGGCAGACTTTAATCTGGAGTCTCATATTTGAATTTTTTGTGAAAGCCCTCCCAGACTCACTTGTTGAGAATTTCAGTTTTTATTAGAAGTATTTCTAGCCATTATGGTTGCTGAGAAAAGCTAGAAAATAAGAACTCTGGAGGCTTATAAGAGACCCTCAACCTTTGTTTTTAAATCAACCTCATGATTTTTGTGGGTTGGATTCATGGTTCTTTTTAACACACTGGGATTGGTAATACTGTGTGCATCACAGAAACAGTGAAATTTTTAGGAGGAATATCATATGAAGGATATTGTAGGATTAGAGGGATGACATGAATGACTAGGAAGAGGGAAATAACTATGAAGGCAGACTGAAAAGATTGTGATTTTTTAATTTAAAAAGGTGACAAACAATATAAAATGAATAACAGGCAGCATAAATGGCAACCACCACTGACAAAAAGAAATACTTTATCACAGAGTATAATACTGTGGCAGTCATTGTCATAGCAAGTCACTGAGTCCAAACAATTAACATGATTCAAAAGAGGAGCTGAATATTTGTTTGAGTGACAAAAACACCCAGAACACTACAGCAATTGATACAACAACAAAAAATTGGTAGGGATATTAAGCTTCCTGCTCCAGTGTTAAGCCGATCTTTAGGTCTCAACCTAACCTCTAATAGGGAGGCAGATTATCCCATGTCTGTCCAATGTGGGGTTCTTACACTTTTCTCTGAAACTGGCCACCAATGGAGACAGGATAACCTATCATAGGAACTTGGAGTCCAATCTGGCAGGACAATTCCTATATAACTAGAAAGTTTGACCAGGGCGAGGTAAACAGCTTGGTCAACTAGGCTGAGGAACAGTATTCCGTGCACAGAAGATGGCTAGGTAGAAGTAAAAGAAGTAGATGGAGAAAGGAGTTAGAAGATAAACAGTGGGGCATTGTGACTCGCATTTTGACAGAGTGGAGAAGGCAGTGTAATTACAGGAGATGAGATCAGGAGATATAAGCTTGAGTGGAGCTGTACAAATTCTTAAAAAGCAAAACAAGCAGCTTAACTCTATACTGATGGGGTTCCAAGAAAAGCTCATGAAAGAGACTTGCTGTGACAAATATGGGGGTGACCTGTAATAAATTGTCAATACTGTATGTTGGCCTGGTTCTGGCCAAACATCTTTGATCAAGTGCTTTCCAATAAGGAACTGTTTGGAATAGGTCGGGCAGGAAGGCGATAGCAGAATTAGCAGATAGCAGAACTGCAGGAAGTCAATGCCAGCATCATTAACTTGGGTGACTCTAGCTTGGATCCCCACACAGTCTACACAACTGGTTTGACTAGAAGAGGGTCAAAGCCCTCCAGCACTTGACATCTCCTGGAGAACAAAGGTTTACATTTTTTTAAAAAAGGACATTCATGGGAATGTGAGGGTACCAGATTGAAAGACAGAAACAGGAACGTTGAGAGGGCAGAGCAGGCACATTTAGAAGAAGCAAAGCCTGCCTAGGTATCCATTATGGAATGGTAGCATCATAGGTAAAATAGTCAGATATGCATGCAGGCTATCTTCTGATGCTTTGGTCCAACAAAAACAAAGCCACAACACACATACCCATTTTGTTCTAAGAAGGCTGTTAGTATCAGTAGTTACAGGTTCTCAAGGGATAAAATGCAGGTGCCTGGAATCCAGTTAGACCCCCAGGGTGATAAGCTGTTGGTGTATATATACTGATCCAGTTCCCAGTTAAGAGTAGAAGAATCATGAGATTCCATCTTGAGACAGCTAAGAGGAACAACAAGGGACTCAAGACCTGAATTACATGCATTCAGAAAAATCAGAAAGGTTTAACTAGCCTCAAAATTGAGGTGGTTACTTTGGAGGGGGAGTAATAAGGTTTTCTTTAAAGAAAATAAAGACAAAAAGCTTTTCCTAGAAAGTAGTAATTTGTTTCAGATTTTCTTGCTGTGATTTATTGTACACGAAAAAGGCCTTGTCCGGTAGACTCAGTTACCAGCCCACGATAAGCTAAAAGCTTTGGCAATCTAATTTTCCCCCTAACTTATGCCGAAAAGGTATGTCCTATTCCTCATAGAAAACCGGAAGTAGATAAGGAGAAAATAAAATCTGTCCTTGTTTTTGTCATTTCCCTAGACACGATCTTACCTCACAGGAATCAATGTGTGCAGGGAGATAATGTAAAAACACAAAATGAAAGAGTAATTACAATAAATGACTACAGTCTTTAAAATGATGTCTGCTGAAAGGTTTCAGATACACCACCGTTTGTCTATTTTTCCCCTATGCTTTGAAGCAAAGTCTAGGCTAATTTTCCTTTTCTCAGCACACAGATTCCTTTTTGGGAAAAAATATATATATACATTGTACATCACTCTCTCCCTGGCCTCATCATTCATTTGTCCAAACAATTTATAAGCCTACCAAAAGGAAACCTAGCAATACTATAGTTCGAGAGGTTTCCATTTTGTTTAACTTTGATTTTCCTTACATTTAAAACCATATTGTATACTGAAGCAAAGCGGGACTCATTCCATTTGGTTTTGCATTCCCAGTGCTGCAAATCACTGTTTCAGCTCATAGGTATTTCAAGGCAGTGCTGGTGCCAAAGCAAAGCAAACAAGCAAGAACATTTAAGGCCAGTTTAGGTCAGCTGCTTTCTCCACAGCTTTGCAAGTTTGTCTGAAGAAGGGGTTTTCCCCAACTACACTCCTGATATTTCAGGATGCAGGATCAATCTAAATGAGTAGAAAAGTGGGGTGCAAAGCCAGCTTGTCATAAGAAAATGATTTACCAATAGGAAGATGAACTCTCAGCTCTTGTTGATTTTGGTGTTAGTCACACTTAGGTATCAATAGATATTTGCTGCAGTTGATTTATTGGGTTAGTTGCTATCTCTATGGGACCCATGATACCAACAAGAAAAGAAAAGCAAGCCAGAAAAATGCAATTTTAAGGTTTTGCCCTCTCTGAAGCTGCAGACTCAAAATGATCACAGCTCATTGGCTGGTTACTAAACATCAACTAAGGTTGTGGTGAGACTGAGAATGCATTTTTAGACAAGACAGATCAATTTGACAGACTTATAATGTGGGGGTTTCCCACAGACCAACTGGAAGTAGCTCTATGTAAGGAACATGAGAAATACTGTGAGCTGTTGTGTAGCTGTTTTTCTCTTCCCACTCTGGATTCACATATTCTACCAGAAGCTGGATTTATAGTGTCCATATAAGGATCAAGAATCATCCCAAAACAAAAAGAGCCTCAAGCTAAAGAAAGTAAATAAGACATTACATGGCAAGCTTTAAATCCAGCACCTGATATTAACTAAATTTAGACCCAACATTTAAATTTAGCTCCAGAATGGACAACAAAGAGATATCTGAGAAGCTTTGTGTGGCTTGAAAGCTTCTCTCTCACACTGACAGAAGTTGGTCCAATACCTCACCTACCAGGTCTCTCTAACAAGAAGAGCAGAAGAGTTAAGCTATCAACAATTATACAGAAACTTGTTATTTAGTAGAATATTTCTGCTGGGAGCTACATAAAACTGTTTCACTCGTCAAACACAGAGCAATCAAGACCACCACCACCATGGAATTCATAGACTGACTCAAGATTCAAAGGATGGTAAGGATATATTTTAGTTTCTTTGATGACTAGACTCCTAGGAATAATAATTCTGTATAGTGAATACTATAGTTAACTGTTATAGACAATTAGGAACAGTACAGCAGTGGGAAAAGAAAAACACCAACCCCAGTACTGAAGAACCAAGAGAGAACCCTGTTGTACTGATTCTGATCACAAGTGTACTGGACTTTTGGAAAAGAGGGGTTTTCAGTTTGGGTAGAGACCAGAGATTAAAGAAGTGATGATACAATATATTTTAATTTAAAAATAATACTTCAGTTTAGAACTCCTTGTTTTAAATACAAAAATTGTATGAATCTTTTGCATGTTGATGTATTTTTAGGATTTATATCAGTATTAAAGTCACTTTACACTTGCATATTTAGAAATAGAATTTGAGCATAACCAGTTGGACAGATTTATACTGAGTGCTTTAAATTCAATTTTTTTAAAAAACAGAAAGATAATGCCCTTATGGTAGTTTAATCATGCTGTTTATTACATACCTAGGGACTGACTTTCATTATTGGCTGCCCTCGGTCAGACCTGACTAAAAATGGCCATGAAAGCTTATGTCCCAAACATCTGTTAGTCTATAAGGTGCTACAAGACTCTTTGTCACTTTTGCAGATCCAGACTAACACAGCTACCCCTCTGATAATATAAAAAGCATGTGACTTGTCAAGACTTATTGTGAAGTATAGGTTGCTGTAATTTTTAAGGAATAGTGTATTTATATTGAAAGTATGCCTTCTGGACTTGAGTGCAAGTTTGGAGTTTGTGCCTTAGTGATGGGCCAGTCAAGCAAGAGGGAGTTGTCCCTCCTCCCTAGTCTGATGTCAAGGTAACACAAAGCTCAATTGACTAGTCTTGCTCCTTCTCAAAGTCATAAATGGAAGCCATCAGAAGCACCACTAAATAATCAAGATCTCTTGGAGTTGAAAAAGGAACATTGTGACAGACAGAAATTTGCTCTGGCCATAAATAGAAATAAGAGGCTATTTTCAATATAAAGCAGAGAAGGGACAAGCACTCTAGATCTATTTATGGGAGAAATCTTTAGGGAGCAAGGTTTTCATGAAGTTTGGGTCCTGATTCTTGTGAAACCGGCTAGCTCTGCAAGCATGAACTTTCCTATATAACACAGTATTTTTCTCCCCCTAAACTAGTGATATGTGTTAACTCAGATTTGCATTTTATGGATTGTTTTGTATTGTAACCACCTGTTTCCACCACTCTTAGTTAAATCTTTATTCTTATTTTCTTTGATCATAAACGCTCACAAGTGCTGTGTGGTTTAAGGTAAAATTGGGGTGTGCGGCACCATTGCAGATCTGCATCCAATGTGACAGTAGCCAGTATCAGGAACTGAACATAACAGGGGAACGATTCAATGAGATTTGGGGGAATTGTTAACTCACAAAGCAAAGAAAGGACTGGGGTAAGCCCAGAGCAGAGTACTTTAGTGAGAGGGAGTCCTTTGTAGAGTAGCTCTCAAACATCTTTCAGCCACTGGAGGCAGGGGATAACAAGGTGAGAACTGTCACTTATGGTCCTTGATTAGCTAAAAATCCCCTCTCTTTCCTCTCATGTTTGTCAAGTGCTTTAAAAATGTAGAATGCTAAACAAGTGTTCAATCCCATCACCTCCACAGTGAGGGACAGGAGAAAATAAAAGGAAACCAGGGGTGTGGGAAGGAACCTGTTATTCTACTCCATTATGCCAGAAACATAAGCAGGGCATACTTCCTCTCAGTGTACAAAAAAAAGTCTCTAATTAAGACATGTTTGATGTAATGACTCTTTTCATCCTATTCCCACCTTCTCCGTCCTCAATCTTCACAGGAAGCTAAGTCTTTGGGTGCAATTTTGGATCATGTGCTGATCCCTTTATGGAGCTATTTTCAATAGAGACTCTTGTACATCTGATGTTACCCACACTCCAGTAGATACATGGATGTGATTCAGGGTCAGATAGGTTTGTCATGTTCACAACACGTTCAGTAAGAGCTGCAAAATGCTCTTCCCCCTTCTTTAGCCCAGAACCAAGGACTTGTTTATGGACTTTGTCTTCAGTGTTTTTTGTTAGGCCATTTCTCTCATAGCTTTTCAATATCCATAATATGAACCTCTCTATTGTCATCTCCAACACTAATACTGGCCTGTGCATAAATCTCAAGTAAAAAACTAGCTTATAGAATATTTAAAAGGGCTCATACTGTATACATAGACAATTACAAACTGAAACCTTCTACCAGGCAGACTAAATGCTATATTGTATATAGCCAAGCTTCTAATTAGAGAAGCTTTAGATTTGGAATTTACATTCATAGCTACCCACTATGCAGTACAACCTATGCATATGCAATCTGCTGCTACTGGTACACAATCATTAGTGGGAGACTGATCTGACCAGCAAGTTTCTATATTTTCAACTGAAATCTATAATCATCACTTGTGAGATACTTTGACAATTAAGAATGAGCAACATGAAAACATTTCATGTTACTATGCTGCAGAATGTTGCTATTTGCCATTTTTGCAACAAGCGAAATTGCTTCATCATTTCTGAGGAAAGAATACTTGTCCATACAGAAAGTCTTGCCAATGTATTTTGATCAAAAGCCACTGCATCGACGTGTTGAAGTTTAAGTTAAATGGTAAGATCTGTATTTAAAGTCATGCGGCAGCGTGCAAAAAAGGGACACTCATTTCATGTACATTATTTCATCTCGCCTACTGGCTTACAGTACCACATGACAGCTCTATCATACCTCATCTAAAAATACATAAAGCTTTCAAATTACATATGGTGTGGGCATGCACGAGGTGAGTGCATTGGATTCCAAAAAATGTCCCCCTTTTTGGAGAATTGTGGTACGCCTACAGTCCCTGAATGCCCTGTTATAACATACAGTGTTGTGGCAATTCCAGGCAATGCGGCTGCCCCTGGGGAACTTGAAGTATTGTCCCCTCCGGTGCTTGAGAAATGAGTCATGCCCATCAAAGAAACCCACAAGACTGATTTATAATCTCATGTTTTTTTAAAACAAAAACAAATTGGAGCCTTTTGTGATGTCTGCTTTGAGCTTTGAGGGTTCACATTTTTCAGCCTCTCTTCAGAGCCATGAGAGCTAGAAACAATGTTTTAAAATGAAAGTTGAGATTCTCATATTAACCACATGAATCCATTAACTGGGGTGTTAAAGGGAAAAACCCAGATATCACAGGACTTGTACTAAAATAGCAAGACTTGGCATCTAGAGCTGGTCAAAAAATGGAATTTCCTGTCAGCTGGAAATTTCAAGATTTCAGAATTTGGTGTCATCCTGATTTGGAATGAGAAGTCAAAGTCTCAAGCCTCTAAAAGGTTAAAATTGGTTTGACTTGTATCCAAAAACCTTATAAATCAAAAAACAAAATATATTTTGGTGGTCTCTGGTAAGAGTTTTGACATAGGCAATAAGTGCTCACAAAATATTTCAATTTCATTAAATCAGCTTCTTCTAAATGTGGACTGAAAACTGCTCTGTCAGAAAGTTTTGCAACTCCGCTATTTGCAGCATTGAACTCAGTTTGGGCTACCGTAATAAACCTGTCACCACATCAAGTAGACAGAATGCTATTACAAAATAACGTGTGAAAGCCAGATAACCTTTCCAAGCAATGAAGCATGAGGACTGGCATGTTTTCAGATGCTTCTGACTGCCAGGAATGATTCTAACACTTTTCAAACCTGCAACTTCTGGGTACTGCTGCCCATACCGTAATGCCACATGTCTGGATAAGCTGTCTTGTGCTGACTGGGCTCTGGATAAGTTCTACGCAAGGACAAATGCACATTTAGCCCTCCTCTTCTTCAACTTTTAGTCACAACTTTCCTCCTTCTACAAACACACACCAGCCCTGGACACATCCCCTCTTCTTATTTACAGATACCAAAGCAGACATGGTAGAGCCATTTGAAGTGCGGTGGGAAAGGCATACTTGAAATCTTGGAGCTTGCAGCCCCAAATTCTCTTGAACTAATCTTGATATCTGCAACAAATCATAGCAAGGAAAATGAAGTAAAAGAAACAGACTGCTTCTCATACCCATCCGCTTCTACTGCTAAGCTAGACAGTCACGAAGGCGACCAGGCAAGAATTGAGAGCATTTATCAGTGAAGAAATTGACACAAATACTGAAAGGTTTAAGAATAGCGGCCGTGTTAGTCTGTATCCATAAATAAAACAAGGAATACTTGTAGCACCTTAGAGACTAACCAGTTTATTTCAGTATAAGCTTTCGTGGGCTATAGCCCACTTCATCAGATGCATAGAATGGAACAAACAGAGGTAAGATGCATTTATACACACAGAAAGGGCGGGGGGAAGAATTGGTGTGGTAATTTACAACTTTAAGAGGCTGTTTAATTTGGATGGGCCATTATCAGCAGGAGAAAAAAACCTTTTGTAATTAAAATGTGTAACAGTTGATAAGAATCTGTGAAAGAGACTTAACTAGGAAAATACATTCAATTAGTGTAATGACACAGTCACTCATAGTCCCTGCTTAATTCTTGGTTGACAGTGTCCAATTTGCAAATTAATTTCAGTTCCTCAGTTTCTCGTTGGAGTCTGTTTTGGAAGTTTTTCTATTTTAAAATTGACATGTTCAAGTCTTTAATAGAATGGCCAGGGAGATTGAAGTGTTCTCCTACTGTTTTTTGAATGTTATGAATCCTGATGTCACATTTGTGTCCATTTATTCTTTTGCGTAGAGACTGTCCAGTTTGGCCAATGTATATAGCAGAGGGGCATTGCTGGCACATGATGGCATATATCACATTGGTAGTCTCTAAGGTGCTACAAGTATTCCTCGTTTTATTTACAAATACTGAAGATTCCCAGCTAGACTGCAGATAAGTGTGTATGGCAATAAATTCATCTCATGAGACATTCTGTAAAGGGATTACTGGACAGAGTAAGAGGGAAGACAAAATGGAGCCTCCCTTGGGATGGGAGATTCAGAGTAAAACTAATCACTGCTTAAAGCTCAACATGTAAATCTAATGAGACTTGGCTAAAGTAAGTATTCTCTAGTCTGATTAGTGGAGTACTACATAGGGCTCTTGTTTAATAATACATTATAACAGTGTAACGATGTGGCCTCTGGTGGGACACAAAAGAGTGTCAATCCAGGACAAATTGCTTTAGAGTAGGGCATTTACTGCCCAAAGCTGGGTTTCCTTTATTACTAAGGCATATCAAACCAGCTAAACACAGAGGCCTTCGGTTTTACTCCACTGGCTAACCAGAAGTTATACAAGCAATTCTCTCAGACATTCCAGTTTCCCATTATTTCCACCAGGGACAGTTCTTATGGGGATCAATGGTTATGAAAACCAATACCCCAATAAAAGAAAAAAGGTTCGCCCGATTCCACAGGGCCAAGCTCCAGACCCAGGTTAATATACCAGTTAGATTGTACCCATAAATCTTACTGTTGCCAGTCCTTTAGAATCTAAAATCTAAAGGTTTATTCATAAAAAGAAAGAAATATAGATGAGCACTAGAATTGGTTAAATGGAATCAATTATAGACAGTAATGGCAAAGTTTTTGGTTCAGGCTTGTAGCAGTGATGGAATATACTGTAGGTTCAAATCAAGTCTCGAGTACATCCACAGGTTGGATGGGTCATTCAGTCCTTTGTTCAGAGCTTCAGTGTAGCAAAGTTCCTCCAGAGCTAAGAAGCAGGATTGAAGACAAAATGGAGGGGTTTCCAGGGCCTTTTATATCCTCTGCCATGTGGAACGACACCTCTTTGTTCTTACTGTGGAAAAAATCACAGCAGCAAGATGTAGTTTGGAGTCAAATGGGCAAGTCATGTGTCCATGCATGACTCTGTTCTTTACAGGAAGAGCAGCTATTGTTCACATGCTACCTTGAACATTTCCAGGAAGACTTCTCATGTGGATTGATCCCAAGGTCCGCTGTCAGTTAAGTGTCTCTTAACTGAGCACTTAATCTTAAAAGTCCCTTCTCATTAAGGGCCAAATGCTTCACTGGTGCTACTTAGAATTAAACACATTGAGATACAAGTACATAGCCAATACTTATAACCTCAAAATACCAAAATGATACATACAGACAGACAGCATAATCATAACTGGCAAATTACAACCTTTCAATAGACATCTTACTGGACCTATTTCGTACAAGATTTGGTGCAACTACAGGACCTTGGTTGCAACAATGATCTATATAAGGTCAAAGTTCATGTTAATAATGTCACAAACAGTAAGCATTTTTCCATTAGCTTTCCTCCGTATTTATTACCCCCCATATTTATTAAGCAGGAGGCACTACTGGAAACTCAGACACCCTCTCCCATACACATACAGCACACATACGGGACAGAATACTATCTTTCTTACACAAAAGAAAATGTGCTTCTTAGCTAAAGATATCCTGTTGACTGAGACAGTGCTTTACCACCTGAAGTTATACTTGTAATTCATTCAAAGAGTGTCTGAGAATACATTAATACCTATAAAGATGTACATTGCTTCTTTAACTCTATAGCACGAAGCCCATGGGAGAGCAGGCCTGGGAATGGTTCTAGGAAGCTCAACAGCAGAGGTCTGCTACCGAAAATACACCACTGACATGCTCCTGTCCCTCCAATTTTCAAACAGCTACAACACATGCTATCATGAGGTACCATGAAGCCTACAACAGATGAGCTGGTTGAAACTCAACCTGGGTACAACAGAGTTACATAGGTCAGGAGGAGTAAGCATCTGAATAGCCCTTTTCACTAAAGGCACGTTATTCTTTTGCATGGTCCCCAGAGTCCTGCACATCTTGTCACACACACTGGATGGCCAAGTGGTGCAAATGGCAAGAAAGCTTTCATATACACGTTGCCAGCTCAGTGGAAAACACTGACTAGACCCGCATCTGGGAGGAAGGGGCAGAGATCTTTGTATTTGTGTCTGCCTTTCAAAGGGAATGCCTGTCTTGAAGTGCCCTCTGTTGGTGGACTGTGGCACTACAGGCACTCCCAGCCTCAATTTCACCTCGCTGGCTGGGTTACTCTCAAAGGTCAGTCTGCTTTCAGGGGAACAAATGTGCAAACAAACCAGAAGTACTTTCACCCCACTTCAGCTTCATTTCATCTTGCCCTATGAGTTCAGTTCCAGACCCTACTAGGATACCTTTCAGTCTCTGTGGTTCTGGAAGAGAGCCTTGACTTCCAGTGGACTTGGGGAAGGACTTTTGTAGTCTCAGCCCCTCTGAGCTACCTTTTCCTCCTCCCTGGGATAAAGCCCTGAATCCCAACCAAGCTGCTTCCCTGGAGTCTTTAGAGACACTATTTCATGGCCTGCCAGAGGAGCCCAACTTTCTCACTGTGGTTCCTCTCCTTAAACTGAATTTTTCAGCCCTTTTAAAGCTAATCAGTACTAGTTCTGGAAGGGGCAGGGGATAACTAGTCTGGTACATGTGGTTAAACCCAGTAACCCTTAGAGGGCCAGACAACTTGTTTCACCTCCATACTGAAGTACTGGAACTCATTGCAACAGTATTTGAATGTGGAAGCAACAAAGAGGCTTCAGTTTGTGCAGAATGTAAATGCCCATCTCCTCATTTGGTTGGTCACTATGAGCCCATCAAGATGGTGATCAGATCCCTACACTGGCTTCCAGCATACTTCTGTTACCAATTGAGGATCTGGGTCTTGTTCTTCAAAGCCATAAATGGGTCAGGAACCAGCTATTACAACTCCATTTGTGATCCTCCAAAATACACCCTGTACTCCACTGAAATTAGGCGAATCACAAAGCCCAGGACAAGGAGCAGAATTGCTGTTGTCCAATGGAGTTGAGCTGTAAAAAAGCTTCCTCAGGAGACTAGACTAATGAAAAAAACAACCTTTTATTTTTAAAGGGCCTGCTGTGCCATACCCAATCCAGCCTGATAAACATCTGTGTCACCTGTAATCTGGGGTGCCTTTTACACTGCTTGGCTGTGAGAGCTACTCTTCTGGTCTGCTTACAAACAGCCTCCAACATGTAATTCACTTCCAGTTACACTGTATGAGTGCTATAGACAGCCACTCTTGAATTACACTGCAGAGTGACACCAGCAAAATCCAAGTCCCACACATTCCCCAAACTCCAGAAAGCTTATTAGGGCTATGTTATAAGAACATAAGAATGGCCACACTGGGCCAGACCAAAGCTCCATCCAGCCCAGTATCCTGTCTACCAACAGTGGCCAATGTCAGGTGCCCCGGAGTGAGTGAACCTAACAGGTAATGATCAAGTGATCTCTCTTGCCATCCATCACCCCACTCTGGACAAACAGAGGATGGGAACACCATTCCTTACCAGTCCATTAAGACTTAACCTCCATGAATTTATCCAGTTCTCTTTTAAACCCTGTTTTACTAGCCTTCACAACCTTCTCAAGCAAGGAGTTCCACAGGTTGACTGTGCACTGTGTGAAAATCTTCCTTTTATTTGTTTTAAACCTGCTGCCTATTACTTTCATTTGGTGGCCCCTAGTTCTTATATTATGAGTTGTGTGAAACTCAGCAGTTTTGTAAAAACATTTTTCCTCCACCCGACTCCAGTTTCAGATCACCTGGGTTTGCTTCCCTAAGTTTCTCCTTGAGATTGCCTGGTTTGGAATGAGAATACAGTGAAACTGAGTTTGCATGGTTTCAATGTGAAATCATAACTCATTTCATGGTAATACAAAACCAGGCCCAGGTTTACCAAAAGCTTTATGAATCTCAGCCATTTGAGTTACCTAGCAAGTGACATCTAGGTAGAAGAGGAATTTGTACACTAACTTGGGGGCTGTGTGCTCTGCTGAGGATGAGAACAGAACTGTGAAAATGTTGCAAATGTGCCTAAGGCCCAGATCCTCAAAAAGGTATTTAATCACCTAATTCTTTGTGAGGATCTGAGCCTAATTGATTTAGGAGCCAGAGTCCTATTTTCAAAAGTAACCTAGGCACTTAGGAAAATTTTACCCACAGATTGTTCACAATTGTCCTTATTTTGGAGTGCTAATTGATGACAGAAACATTTACCTTTTTCCCTACTCTGTTTTATTTCCTCTTGTTTTAAGCATGGCAGATCTGTAACTGCAGAACCACCATTATCCCTTTGTCTGTGAAATGATTTTCATTCCCACCATGACTATCAGCCTCTTCTAGACAATGCTTTCCCTCCAGAAGCAGTCTTCACAATTCAAAAAAAAAAAAAAAAAATTTTTTTTTACCTCTTCAAAGTATCAGGACATAATCAGTAACTCATTAGTAGCCACTATGTATTGGCTACTAATGGCCGCCATACAGGAAACCTTTAAGCACCTCAGGCAGGAAGCTTCTGCATGTAAGGATAGGGTGACATATTGAAAAGCATAAAAAAAGATTTTAGGGTACAGGAGGCCTTCATAAAAGTATTATTTAATCCTGTTCTTCCATCCTTAACTCTGGCTGCTCTCCAAAAGTAGTAGACAAACTAGCAATTTAAAGAAGTTGAAACTAATCTGAATAATGATGAATGAGTTTGTCTCAGTAATAGGCTGAGCAAACTCATTTATAGCCTCATAAGTAAAAGAATAATTCAATCTTCCTGGAAATTAAATGATCAGCATTAAAAAAATATATTAGATTGGATTTCTCCCCAGTCATAGAGCAACAACTCATATTTATGCCCCATGCAATTTGATAAACGATTATATAATCAAATAAAATATCCACCCACTTTATTGGGCATAAAATATATTTCATTTTGTCTTAGATATAGAAGTAAATGTAAATGCTATAAAAGTGGAACTATCTTCACTCTGATGAAAGGAAAATATCAAGTCATTACACGCACTGTAAAGCCTGCTCAAAAAGGCATTCGATTTTATCAAAAGAAATATAACAAAGTGCTACCCTATTAGCCCTCACAAAATTCTCTGGCATCATTCAAGACTGACCACTCATGCCAGATATTCATCTGAAACCATTTCACCATTAAATGGCAAAAAACTTCAACAACACACAGTTAATTTTGCTCAGTGATCATTTGTGTTTCTTTGAAATATTGAGTTCAACAAAACTTAAGCTTTTGAAAACCAGGAAATATGGAGTTAAAGTAAACACTCACACAACTTTTACTCTGGCAGTATGGAGCTAGCCAGAACCATTGGGAATTATCTGCATTCAATCCACTTGTTTTTAGTGTTTTATATATAGCTATACTGAATAGAAGGACAGGTTGGTGGAGGCATGTTTATGATATTAGGAAATTTGGATCTGAATCCCCCATATGAGTGATCAAAGGAAAAAGATGCATGTGTACCCTGATGTTCCACTCTGTATAATTTTGATAAAGTTGTGCAGGTTGTGTTGGTAGCAGGGCACTGATATTTTCTTCCCATTAGTATTTGTCAGCAGTGAACCTACATGATAAAGCAGTCTGTAGATGTAATGATAGGTAGGTTTAGATGGTATCCTGGGTGCAAGTTTGAAGGAACTCTAAAAGGGTGTGAAGTGGTTGTTAAATTTTACAGGTGTGTGTCAGGAGCACAGCTGGGTCTCAGCCTGGTCTCTAGGCAACCTGACACACTCAGCTGGGCCCAGTAAGGCTTCTCCAAATGGTGGGGCTTCCTCATTGGGCAGGGGAGTCAGCGGTGGCACAGGGTCATGTTCACCTGTGTCATGTCCACACCTGTGCTTACTCTGCTCCTGTTTCCAATTCCCTCTTGGACCCACTTTCAGTGTTTTCTCTGGTCCTAAGATTGCCAATTGTCTAATCACACAAACCTAAACACCCTTGCCCTGCCCCTTCTCCAAGGCCCTGCCCACTCTATCCCCCTCCCTCAGTTGCTTGCTCTAGGCTGAGACTGGGAGAGGGGGTTGGGGTGCAGCATGAGGTGTAAGCTCTGGGAGGGAGTTTGGATGCTGGAGGGGGCTTAGGGCAGGTGTGTGGGAGAGGGTGCAGGATGCATGCTCTGGGATGCAGGGGTAGGCGGTTGGGGTATGGGCTCTGGGAGGGAGTTTGGGTGCAGGAGAGGTCTCAGGGCTGGGACGGGGGAGTGAGTATGGAAAGGGGTGAAGGGTGCAGTCTCCAACTGGACAGTACTTATCTCCAGTGGCTACTGGTAGGCAGCACAGTGGGGCTAAGGCAGGCTCCCTGCTTACCCTGGCCCCATACCCCTCCTGGAATTGGCTGGCACATCCTTGCAGCCCCTGCGGGAGGATGACACAGGTCTCCACACTGCCCACATCCTGAGCACTGACTCCACAGCCTCCATTGGCCAGGAACTGAGTCCAGAAGACCACAGCAAGATGTATGGGTTTGTTTCAGTTATTAACTTTAGAACTATGTAACAAGGAAATGCATTTAATATTGGCACGTCATAGATGTATAACCAAGCCTCGCCTTTAATGGCCTCAACTTGTAGCCCCCATGAAGTCATGGTTGGGGACAATTCTGATTTTATTTATATCAGTTGAAATTCTGGCTCATATACATGTAATATTGAAGTGAGTTGGAGCTCATTTATTATCCTTACTATGCTTAGTGCAGGAAATGTTCCTAGTAGACTACTGCAGTTTATAAAGAAACTGTAGACAAGATCATCATCTGGTTTTAGGTGGTATAGTACCCCTGACTTCAAGGAGATATGGTAATTTACATAATGCAGAAAACTGGTTCATTATGTCTGCTTCCCTAGAAAATAATAGGACCACTCACAAGACTGAGGTATTATTCAGTGGCAGAAGTAGGCCCTTGCTTGTCTTGAACACTATGGGCCAGTTTTTCCATTATTTTCCATCTGCTATAGTCACTACTTGTGCATTTTTCACTGGCGCCATACAAGTTAGGTAGCATTTTACATGACTTGTTTTTATGCAGATGAAGTGATGACTGAATGTGAAAGACAGAGACTCAGACCTTGTATCTTAACATTACTCATTTGCTGCAGAATTCAGTGCAGTAACTTCCAGGGAAGGTTCGTCTGAGTAAAGACGAGGCCTACTCAAGAATGCATATGACTAAAGTAGACAATAGCTACACAGTAAAAATAAGAGGATTTCCCCCACCACCACTGCATGTCTGTAACACTTCTGTATGTGCCTAGAACCATAGGGATGAATGCATAGTTCTATCAATTAGATACCACCGTTTCCTGCTTCATTTTTTCCTGGTACAGGAATTGAGGCACAGCAGTTTGTACCCTCCCCTGTCCCCATCCTGGGATGGGCTATTTAATACTGCATGATCTCCTACTTTCCATTTTATTTTCAACTGGAAACATTGTTAAACTTTTAGAAATGTGCTGTGTCCTTGCTCCCTCCTTCTCTGAGCAGCTAAAAGTGCTTTCCCGGTA
This sequence comes from Dermatemys mawii, assembly GCA_007922305.1. Lineage (NCBI taxonomy): Eukaryota > Metazoa > Chordata > Testudines > Dermatemydidae > Dermatemys > Dermatemys mawii. The sequence continues at coordinate 38,449,256 of ML677334.1, read as the reverse complement.
CGTGGTCAATCATTCTTGTGCCTTCTGGAACCTCTACTCTCACTGACTTCTCTCATATTGTAGACTCACACCCTGGCTTGTTGCCATGCACTAACTGCTATAGAAAAGCCTTGAAATATTTTGACTGAATATTGATATATTTACTCACAACAAGCCTTTGTATCATTTATTCATAAAATGTTGACTTTTGTTTTATTTAACATGGAATGGTCTTGCTTCTAGAACATCATTTTAATGTGTGTCTTTCCTTCAAAAGCGATGCAAACCTGCCCAGCTTCTGGTTTATGACCTTACTAATGATGGGCAATGAAGTTTGGCACTAGAATAATTCAGCCCTTCTGTGATATGAATTATCTGTAATATGCAGCCTGACTGCAGTATGTTCCCCTGCTGTTCTTGTTCTCAGTCTCCCAACCCCAACACACAGCTCATCCAGTTTTGTCCACTACTAAAAAACTTCATCAGATGCATAGAGTAGAACATACAGTAGGAAGTTGTTCTCTCTGTGTATACATACAGAGATCTTCCTACTGTATTTTCCATTACATGCACCTGATGAAGTGGGTTTTAGCCCATGAAAGCTTATGCCCAAATAGATTGAGGAGTTCTTGTGGCACCTTAGAGACTAACCATTCTTTTTGTGGATACAGACTAACACGGCAACTACTCTGAAACTCAGTACCTAAGTCACTTTTGAAAATGAGACTTAGGCTCATCATAAGTCAGGTGTTGCAGTGCTGAAAGAAGCCATACTTGTATACCTTTAAAAATCTGAGTCTTAAGCCGTGCCACATAGCCATAGTCTACAGCAGCACAACTATGCCCCTAAAGCTGTGCTGCTGTAAGGCACGCAGCATAGCCGCTCTTTGTCGGCAGGAGAGAGCTCCCCTGCTGACGAAATAAAACCATGCCCAACAAGGGGCGGTGGCTTTGTCTCTCCTGCCAACAAATCGCTGTCCACACTGGTTCTTTTCTTCAGTAAAACTTTCAGTTGTCAAGTTTGTGGAGGGGGTTTTCACACCCCTGAGCGGCAAAAGTTTTATCGACCAAAGTGCAGTGTAGATATAGCCTAAAGGGCAGGCAGGCTGGCTTGACGTAAATAATTAAACAAACAGGGAGAGGCCTTACTTCTTGGAAAACAAGGCTAGGGAGGTAAATAGGTCAACAAGCTGAAAATGGGATGTTTGTGCTAACTAAGGATATGCCTACATTAGCAAGCTTACAGCAGTACCAATTGCTGTGCTGTAGAATTGCTCGTGTAGCCACTCTGTGATGATGGGAGAGGGCTCTCCTGTTGACATAATAAAACCACCTCAACAAGCGGTGGTAGCCATGTCACAGTGCTGTGCATGCTACCACTTAGGCCTGCTAAACTTCTGTCACTTGTGGGGAGGGGTCTTTTTTACACCTCTGGTGACATAAATTTTGCCAACAAAAGTGGTAGTATAGATATGGCCTAAAAGACAGAAGGGAGAATACCCAAGTAACCATTTATTATCATCAATATACCAGTGGACAAGATAAGTCAGTGAGGTAAAGAGTAGGCTGGTTGAGTATGCTCTACGGCGGGGATCTCCAAACTTTTTTAGCCACGCACCTCCTAGTAGAAAAAAAATTTTGAGCAGGCACCCCACAGGGGAAGCCCCGCTCTAGCCCTGTCCTAGCTCCGCCCCATCCATCCACTCCCCCCCGAACTGCCCCCCTCAAAACCCCTCCTCCTTGTCCCGTAACTGCCCCCCTGGGGCTGGTCCCCACTGCGGCACCCGGTTCCCAGGGCCCATCTCTGCCGCAGCTCCCGGGGCCGGGGCTGCAGCCGCGGCACTCAGCTCCTCTGGCCGGGGCTTCCACGGCTCTTGCAGAGGAGCTGCTGGGGAAGCCCAGCTCCTCCTGTCTTATTAGAAACCTCCGGGGTTTCCAATAACACTGCTCCTCTGCAAGCGCTGTGGTGGCCCCGGTGGCAGGAGGAGCCGTCCAGCTCCTCCTGCCGCCAGAGCCGCGGTGACTCTTGCAGAGGAGCCACCTGGCTGCAGGGGCCGCACCCCACTTTGAAGACCACTGCTCTACAGGGATGGGTTCCCACAAAATAACGAAGCCAATCCAAAAATTTGTGGTGCAATATGTAGTAAATACAATGAGATGTGTAACTGTATGTAAAGGGAGAGGGTTTCAGTGTCACTGTAGATCTCTGGTGTACCCTGGAACCACCCTCAATAGTTAAGTCTGATCAACTCAAAGCAGCATTTCTATATGCCAGATAAAGATACCTACGTGACAAAGTCTGAAGTCCTACTGAGTTCTTGGAAGCCGAGTGGCAAGAGGTCTCGGAAGGAATCCCTTTGTGAACAATGATCTCTGTGCCTCAGTTCCCCACCTGTAAAATGGGGATAATGTTGCTTCCCTACCTCACAGGACTATATGTTAAAAAAATTGTGAGGTGCTCAGATACTATGGTGATTGGGTAGGGCTTATAAGTACCCAAAATATCTAGATGGTGGATAGTATTGTTTTGTTGACAGGTGTGTGTTTGTCTTGATTATGTACAGAGTAATTTCCAAACGAAAGGAAACCACATTCGGCTAGCATGGAGCTGCCTTATTCTTACAGATCAAATTGTTTAGGAATAACTACAGTTCAAGGTCCATTAACCCTTCAAGTTTAGAGTTATTCTTGGTCTGGAAGATTCTATAAATTTTCAGCTCACAATGTTCATTTTACAAAAGTTAGTCTAGCCTTGGTTATGAAAATATACTGATTACTAGGACTCAGAGATTGTCGTGATGATTCTTTTTTAAAAAAAATAAAATTCTCCACCACCCATTCATAGCTTGCTTTTCAGGCCTGGAAAGCCTGTGGCCACAGGCTGTTGAAGCAGTTAAGCTAATTTGCAACTGGTTGGGAGGGATGGCCTAAGGCTGCTTGACACTCTCCCTTTCAGGCCCTTTAAATGTCAGCTACTCTTCATGAGCTTCACCTCTGGTTCCAGGGATGCCTCTACCCTACAGCACTGTTTTGGTTTCACTGGATAGAATGATTTAGGGTCCAGTCCAGCAAAACACTTTAGCGTATGAGTAGCTCCCTTGACTTCAATAGGACCACTTATATAACGCCAGTACTCCAGAGTGGGTTGTCAGTAGTGGGGATCAAACCTGGCACCTCAACACCTGAGCCCCTACTGTCTGAGCTAGAAGAAACAGCTCAGTTAGCCAAGGCTGTAAAAGGTTCATCAATCTCTTGTTAGACTAGCCACCATTAGAGGGGAACAGAGTGCCACACTAAGCAGGCAGGGAGTTACACTTCAAACTAAGCACATACACATGTGTGCACACATGTTTGCAGGATCAGACAGTTAGCCAGTCATTTTAAAGTTCAGGTTCACAATAGGAACCCACAAAAATCAATATGCCTTACTGAATATGCTAAGATACTTATTGCATAGCAATAATAAATTTTTCTTTGTTTTTCAAAGAAATGCACTTACCGTATTCCCAACCCCCTACAATTATCTTAATAGTAAGTTGTCGGGAAGAAACAGACGGAGACAGCTTGCGGAAGGAGGCGACCTGGGAGAGTCCCAGCTTGCCGCTTTTATTAAGTACAAACATACTACGAATCATACATGACAGTGATGAATAGACTTGTTTACTTCATTATAATAGGTGGTAAAAGACGAGCCTCTATGGTTCCCTTGTGAACAACTAGAGGGATGAGCATGCCTGTAATTTTCCAATACTTTGGCTTACTACTAGACCTTGAGAGATAACAAGGGTTCAGAAGTTTACAGAGCGTTGTTGGCTAGCGCTCAAGGCCTTCAGTAAGTCTGTTTAGAATCATAGAAATTCTCATACAAGATAAAGAAGGAAAAAGCTCTAGATCACTGATATTTTGTTTCATGGTATATCTGTTGAATAATTCAGTATTGGATCCATCTTCAGATAATTTACTGCATCTGCTCCACATACTTCATCCACACAGTGTTTATACATATATTTAGCTACCACACCAGAAATGAAGGAGGATTAGTAGGGCATTCTAAAGCACTGTATCACACGCACCAAGATTCATTGCTTTATAGTTGATTGGTAAACCTTCTCTAAAAGCATCCTTCCATTTTATTTCCTTCCCTCTCTCATTTACAGCACTTGTCTCTCTCTGCACTATCACTACAGGATTTACAGGAGAGCCCTCAAATAACATTCTTCAAGAGAGCCCTAAAACTATTTTTTTGTTGTTCAAGCAACTAGTCCCACTTACATTTCAGGGAAGATCAAAATAATCCCACAAACAGAGCAAAATTTAAGAGATGACTGCCCTTTAATTCTAATTTCTCTTTTCTCAAATTTGCTGTAACTCACTATAAGATAAGGGACAGACTTTAGCTGTAGTAAACTGTCATAGCTCTGACTTCAGTGTCACTCTGTCAGTTTGTCGCAGCGAAGACCTGCCCCTCAAAATGTTTCTTGAAAATGAGTCTGGGCTGTATTAATACATGTTAAAGAAATCATAATTAGTTTGAGGATTATTTCTAGTAACAAGCAAATGCCATTGTTGGCCAGGGACTAAAATGCTATTTAAGAAGCTAAATTCTTCCCAAAGTTAGCACCTTACAAGTCCAGTGTCTTAGATGGTGTAACACAAATCTAACTGAATAAAAAAGCTTGTTCGGAGTGCTTAGAGCTTAATGAGCTTTTCAGTATAAGATGAATCATGACTTTATGCTGACCAGCATCTGAAACCACATGACAAAAGATGTACACAATGGATAACATAATACTGTAATGTATACGCAACAGGAGGCTAATTTTGAAGATGGAACTTAAGGCAGAGAATTTTGAGTAAACACTGCCTGATGGGGGTTAAAAACACCAGTCTGTGCATTTTATTTTAACATGGCTTTTTTTAGTTGGAATGAGAAGGAAGTAATCTATAAATAGTAAATGAAGCTAACAGACTCACAGGGCTGGTGGGGAGAAGGAAGAGAAGAAAAAAATCTTTCCCAACTCAAAGAGGCTGGTGGGGGGAATTGATCTCAGGGTGAGAATCCAGGCCAAGATTCAGCCCAAAGCAAACATTTGAAGAACAGATTTTATCAGTAAAGGTTGTTGAGAGAACCTTAACTGCACCATCGCAAACAGCATTTCTGCAATTATCTTCCACCACTGAAGGAAGACCGACTGACCTGTTATACACAGGTTCCGGCGATCTCTTCAGGCACCTTACTCCCTCCATCACCACAGTCTATGCACTGCTTAAGAACTTTACAAATAGCAATGACACCCCCATCAGAAATCGTGCTTAATAAAGGCTGTAGGAGATAATAGTTTAGAATATCTTTTAAATTGCCTCTTGTTTGTTTGTTTGTGTGGTGGTGGGGGATTACAGTTAGTCCCAATAAGCAATCCCAACTACATACTGAGACAGGCCAATAACAGTTAAAGTGAATGCTTTTTGTATTGTGGCAAGAGATGGGTTTTTTTCCCCCCATGTATACTTTTTAGTAAGGCAGAAAGCATTTAGAACTGAAAGAGCATTTTCTTCATGAAAACTTTATACCCCGCTGTGATGATTTGACAAGAAGAGTAATTTCACTGTGCATATACACTGTACAGTAAATGACAGGCATTCTACATATACTGTTCCATTACGGGATTTTTGACATTTAGATTAGCATTCCTTGACAAGGTGCATCATGTCTTCCAATCCACCTCTGCACTAACCACTCCTCCACTCTTATTCCCTAATATCAAAGTCACTAAAAAAGTTTGACCAAACAGATCAATCTTACACTGTACTGTAAAAAGCTCACCAAACTTGGACACTCAGAGTTTAACCCTTGATTCACAGTTCAACAGGCACTTGGTATACTAAGCAGGAATTCCCAAGGGATGAGCCTTCTGCTGAAAGTGTCCTGCTCATGACCTTTTGGAGTTTAACTCCACAAGAAACCTAGTGAATTGTTGTTTTAGGGCTGGATCCAAAGACCACAGAAGGAATCCTATGGACTTTAGGTGGCTTTGGAGTAGACCTCACTGCACTGAGAGATGCAATGAAAAGCTTTTGGTCTAAAAGCTGCAGTTCTACCAGAAGATTCAGAGCACATTTATACTGGTGAAAGATGCTGATTAAGGGCCCTTGAGACTCAAGTCCTCAGTTTCTCCACTGAACAAGGAAGAGTAGAATAGCTTCCCTGTATCTCAGTGTGTGTTTCAACCCTATTAGAAACATTTGTAAAAGTAATATAGCTGAGAGTTTGGCTTATGTCTAGATCTTTAGTTCAAATCCGGACCAGTAGTGAATATAGGTTTGTAGCACTGGACGACTTCACAGTCTGTGGAGAGTCTAAAATGGATACTAATCTAGTGACTAAAGACCCATACCTGATAACGTCATTGGCATTTTTGCTGTGATTACCAATCTCCTGAATCAACGTTCTATATATTTTAAAGACTGTATTTGTTATGTGAAGAATCAGGCAACTACTAATCTGAAGTGTTTTCATGTGCAAGTGCTGGATATATACTCTCCAGTACATGGGTTTCAAACCTTTGGGTTCTAAGCCACTCGGGTCCTGCCTTCTATTTAAAACAAAAAGTCTCTAGTCTTTAATTGAAATGAGAAACCAGGCATAAACTGATGAAGCAGTACTTGCCAAACTTTTAGGCAATCTGACACAATAGGTCTAAGAGGTGTCAACAGTCTCACACATAGCCCTGTGAACTCTGTGGTTCTGCCACCATGGAATGTGACACTTTTCCAATGTTACAGAAATCAACATTTTTCGCTAAACAATTCACCATTCTATGGCAACCAGATACCCAGCATTCTGTTTTATCTCTCTTTCCTCCCAGGAACTACCTACAGCTCCTTTTGCTTTTCGGGGGTCCCTCAAGAAGAAGTTAATTGCATTACAATGCATTTCTCTGTACTTTTCCAGGGAGTCAAGCGACAGAGCACTAACAAGCAATACCTTGCTTCTCTTTTCAATGGCAAACTCAGACTAAAACATTCACCGGAAAGCTTGCCCACTTATGGCAGTACTTTAAAGGAGTTATTGCAATAGTGTGCAAAGATTTTTTTCTGAGATGCATACGGCCAATAACAAGGAAGGAGATCTGTGCCATTTTGATACCAAACGTCCATAGTTAAAAGGAAACCCAATAAATTCTTCAAAAGAAAGTTACAGGTTTACAAAACTCAGAAGCGTTATTGAAAGACAATACTGGAAAGCCCTCCAAGGATCGTACTTGGCGTCATTGCAGATTACAAAGCCTGCCATGCCATGTAAAAAGTGAAGAAATTTAGTTTTGCCCTGCCTAGGATGTTGTCAATGTTACATTGATATTTGCTGCTGCTGCCAGACAAAGCAATTCCCTTCTCCAATGACCTGGTCAACTGTCAATTTCATGGGATGACTGTAGATGCTTGGGAATAGCTGGTTAGAAGAGTGCTGGAAAGACAGTACTGTATTTCTCAGTGAAACTGGATGAAACTGGAAGTGTCTTCTGTGTAACTTAATATTGTTAGTGGGAAGGGTCACACATGAAGACTGTCCACTCACAACATGCTACTGGAGGATGAAGTTCTTTGAGGCTTTCCAGCTATCAGTTCTTGACAGTGGGTTGGACTGGCATCACTATTGGTATTTCCACTTTAGGTGGCCCAGCAATATCAGGAAAAAAACAGAGTAGCCTTATGATTTGAATGTAGTACCATTAACAATGGTCAATTCACCAAGAAGCTTTGGAGAATAGCAGTGAAACAAAGTTACTTAGGTCTGGGCTACACTTAAATTTGATTGATCTAGTTACATTGCTGGTGGCTATGAAAAATGTCAATGCCTTGAGCACCATAGAACAACACAACAACAGTGTCCCTAACCTCTATTTACCAGAAGCTGGGAATGGGTGACTTGATGATTCACTAAGGGGATGGTTCACTTGATGATTACATCTTCTGTTCATTCCTTCTGACGCACCTGGCATTAGCCACTGTCAGAAGTGGGCCTTTGGTCTGACCCAGTATGGCCGTTCTCATGCTCTTAATCTCCAGTGCTGATTCAGCTCGGTTGATGGAAGAACCTGTGCTGCCATAGCACAGACATAACTTTATGAATGATCACAACATGTTAACAGTATTAAGGCTAAGTCCGCCAATGCATGTTTCTTCACTCGTTTAGATGAAGAATGTGCCTTTAATATCAGAAGCTCCTCCTCCTCCTTGGAGTCCCTGGGTTTTCCCTGAGCAAGTGATAAAAAGCAATGCCATGTGAAGACCAGGATTTTCCTCACCGCAGGTGGCTCTGCCCTTGTTGAATACACCAGACTAGCATTGATTTGGCCTATGCTTCTCTCTAGGGTAGAATAGGAAATTGCTTTTCAACCCAGGGGGTATGATTTGGGGAGGGTGGGCACAAACAAGTACCAGTGGTCACATCCACCCTGCCCTTCTCATATTGCCAAATATGCGGGGGGAGGGGACATGAGGGATCCTATGGCAGTCCTGGAGTGGAAGAAGGGCTCCAAATATGAAAAAGATTGCGAAGTACAGCTGTATTACAAATATGCCCTCTTCACTCACAGAAGCATTTGCTAATGCTGATCTTACTTACATTCGTGGATACGCACCCCATCTCCATTGCCCTTGCCTCACAAAAAAAGCAAGAGATCATCAGTTGTACATCGCTGTAGTGCCACAGAATACGTGGAACCTCTCTGTTTAATAGCTTCAAATGAGTGTGACAGCTCTCTGAGATAGCCCCTGAGGTTCACTGCATTAAGTTTGGTCATGCACTTTGGAGAATTAGAAAAAGTCATTTTCAAATCAAGGTGAGAAGTTAGCACCTTTTAGAAAACCGTGAAAAGTTAAGTACAGCAGTCACCATTAAAATGTCAGAATTTGCCAACCATCACCACACAAGTATCTGAGATTACTGGGGTAGCAGTGGGCAAACAGAGACTATTTAATAGCAATCACTGTACCATCTACTCAGATTTCTGGTAGGCTGCTTATTGTAAACATAACTAACATCCAGAAGAAGAGGAGTGATAATTCTCTCCCTTATAACATCAGAGCTCTCTCCATTTCTCTACAAGTGAAAGCTTTACATTTTGCTGTTCAACAATCTTATCTGATAGGTCCTAGGGGAATAATTGTAACTTACACAAGTGCCAGTTGTAACTGGACAATGTTGCTTGCAGCATCCTATTTGCTGAACAACTTGTGACTTTGCCATGACATTGCAGTAATCTGGTTTCAGTACAACTTTTTTTAAACCCCATGTCAGCATTTTGTATAACATTCCATACTGGCTGTGGTGGAAGACACAGATCCATCCCTCTAGCTAGACAAAATGAGTTTCGGCAGCAGCCAGTAGATAAGTAATAAAAAGCTAAATATGGACTTAGCATCTGTTTGAGCAGAAGCTGCATTTTAAAACAAGCCACAACCTTACGTTAAAAGTAAGGGAGACCAAAAGGATAAACAGTCGGAAGAGCAACTTAACTTTAGTCACCTTTTAATTGCAATATTTCAGTGGATCAAAATGAAATTTCTGCAATTTAATTTTTAATTTAGGAAACTGTCAGGGATTTTTGGAAGAGAAATAGATCCAGGCCTGTCTGTCTAATCTAAATTCAGATTCTTAACACCCTCAAGCTGTGTAAGAATTCAGAACTGAAATATACATCTCAGCTGATTATCTGAAAGCCTCAGAGGACATCTCCATAACTGGGGAGTTACCGATCATCACTTGATCAGTTAATGAGAAAGTCATAGTCTTTCTTGCATACTGAGTCAGTACCTTGAATGCGCGTGGGTAAATGAGGCTACATTTCACTCCAGCAACCATTAGACTCCTCTATATTATTTAGGTCAGGAGAAAAAAGGCAACTGTTTTTTTAAAAAAACCTTCCCATTATTTCTCATGGAATTGAGAATCTGCCGCTGGCTTTGCCCACAGACCTTGTAAAGTGGCAGCTCTTCAGTCTACAGTGCTTACAAGCTCCTGTTAGCATGTTTCCTTGTAAATCATAACTAATCATCTGACAGTGGTTACAGCACCTGCTTGGTACACCACAGGTATGCCAGGTCCTTAGACTCTTTACAAAATAGGGCACCGAGTATTTAACTGTCAATGTGGAGCTTACATTGTGGGTACTGTGATCTCAGCAGCCAGTTCTGGTGGGCTCAAAGGCTACCTATGCAGAAATAAGAGCACAGCTCTTAAACAGGTGCAGGTGAAAACTAAACAAAACTTTTTCCTAAGAATCTGGAGCCTAAGGTCAGCCTTCAAAGTTGGAATATATCCCAGTTTTCTCAAGCATCTTGTCTCACCCATACAGGAATCACAGTGGCTTCTGAGCAAGGAGGCAGGTAAGTAAAGAAAGATTTTGGGAGAGGGAGCAACGTTATGTGTAGGGAGATTGTGGAGATGGGGTGTGTACGGAAGGAGGGGAAGGCACTTGGCAGGTTCAAGAGAGGAAATATCTGTGTGAGAAATGTGAAGCAGAGAAAGAGCTAGGAGAGAGGGGACGGGGAAAGAGTGCTTATTCAGCGCTGTGAGAGAGAATAACTAAGACAGCACAGAGGAACGAAGAGGACTTATTGAGAAAGGGCTGTGACACCCACGGAGAAAAAAAGGACAGAGGATACTAAAAGGAAAAAAACAAAAGAGAATGAAGACTGAAAGAAGGAAGAAAAGGAAGCAGAAGAAAGCACACACCTTTCTGGCTGTCTCATTTTACAAATGGTGTTATGAGCTCTCTGATGTGGAACTATGAGGAAAGGGAGAGGTAGCTTAATCCAAGTTCTTAGCGGCAAGGTCCAGTGTGAATTTACAGAAGGTGTGGATCCTAATTAAAGATGTAGATAATGAGCAGAGAACATGATGTTAGGGAGACCAGGCAAGAGGAAGAGTAGGCAACTCTAGGTACAGTAATGTCATTGCATCCTTGGAGTTCCATCATCAGGAAGGGTCATGACAGGAGGATGTTCGTGTTCCTGGCTTGGATTTTGGTGACCCCCAGACCTTGCTTTTCTGGCCTCCCAACAGAATAGTAGGCCTGGCTCTGAAAGAGAAGAAAGCTAAGACAGCCAACTACTGTTTTAAAAGGCCTTGGTAAGTGGGCAGACATTAGCACAGGTCTGGAGCTGAAGCTCAAGGATAGCAGAGTTCATACAGTATCAGCGTTTCACTGCTGTATGGCAGACTCAGGAATCTTATGTTCTAATAAAGTGTTTTCTTGATTAATCTGGCACACAAGTTATTTGCCTGTATTTCATGTTGTGGCCTTTATTGTCTATCTGTAACTAGAGTAATATGTAATGCTGCATTGGGCTGCTGACAAATCCCTTAGTATTCTGAGGACTAACCCAAAGACACAAAGAGCGGAGTGTGGAATTCCATCAGGAATGGTGGCTGGCAAGTGACTGAAATTCAGCCCTAAAAGGACTTTGAATACTGTCTGCTGATTGAATGATCAGTTTCCCCAATATGAACTTCATACTCACAGGGTGCACACCGCGAATGCTAATTTATTGCCATTCTTACTACAGTAATAAGTAGTGATACATCCCTGTTACCTTAAATATTATAGAAGCAAATGATTAGATTTCTGTTCTGCTAATCAAGATCAGCCTAACAATATGCAATGTGACTTAGCCCAGCACCTAACACACAACACCTGAGAAATCATGACTTCTAGAATTCAAACAGGACTTTTGCAATTAAAGTTCTTCTTACTTCTCACAAAACTGGAGTCCTGGGTTACTACATTTTTATTTAGTTGTCTGGTTAATCAGAGCAAGAATTACCTTCAACAAAAAATCTTTAGTGCTTGAATGGTCTGCCCTTCAGTGAGAAGTATTTGTTAAAAAGCAAGCTTTCCTTGGAGTGAGTGGTATAAGTAAAGGGGATGGAGTGAAGGTTTTTAGGACTTGAAAACACAGCACAAAACTCAATCCCTACCAACTATACTGATTCAGAATCTGTTACATTATAATCAAGATAATGTAGGGACAAGTTTCAATGCTGAGTACAAACTAATAGGTTTTGCTGAGGCAATAGGGTCTGACAGAGAAGGTCAGACAATTCATGCAATAATCGGACCTCTCAGATGGAAATAGCCATTTAATATATGGATGGTAACAAAAAATGTATACTAAAGCATTCTGTAAAGTCACAATCAATCCTTTTAACATTAACATCAATCTGACTTCAAAATGATGGATTATGATTTATTTTGGGAACTTTCAGCTAGATCAGCATAGGTGTTCTGGGAATTGTAGTTCAAATGACCTCTCTCAGTTAAAAGAATGTTTCAGAATGACTTTCATTCCTATAAATGGATACTACTTTCACCTCAAAACATGTACAACTCCTAATAATATGAAGAGGAATTACATTAAGACCTTTAATAATTAAAACTACTTCTAATGAACCTTTGCAAAAAATCCTTCATTGAAGTCTATTACCAGTTATGAAAATTCCATCCCTCTCCACAACTCAGAAGACAAAATAAGGAAAACACACATTAAAGGCAGACCCTCTTTGGGAGAATCTCCTACTGCTGCCCGCTGTTAGCGTTTAATACTTGAGGGATTGGGTACCTCTCACTCCTACAGACCTCAATAGGAGTTGTGGGTGCTCAGGATCTCACAGAATCAGGATCTCAATGAATAAAGGAAGAGGTGCAGCAGGAAGAAAATGGTCTCCTTCATCCATGTAGCAAACGGTGTAAGCAGTCCCAGAGACAAAGCTTCAGAGCCCCCTTCTGTACAAAGTGGCTCTAATTTTAGATATTCCAAGTGGTACTCTAAAGATATCCAATGTCCACACTCTTTATGATTGAGCCCATCACCTCTACTTTAAGATCCCTAAATTCACTTCCCACTGACATATGCATTAATTTTTAAGTGCTCTTATTCACTAATAGTTGTGGCCCTCTAAATCTAAACTCCTATTGCTACCCACCTTAGCCTGTCCATTTAGGGGTCATAATCAGCAGCATATTTGCTTTGTCTCAGGTACAATTTAATCTCTAGGAAGAACACATTTCATTTCTATTCAGATAGAAATTTTTAATTGAAGATACAACATATAATTTGCATGGTAAAAGTTGTGTGGCAAATTTGCCTGTACTATCATGATGGGTCTCACACTTTCTCTTCTTGTGTGGGGGTTCAGGGCACTATTTCTTGCCCCTGAACAGGGTATTAACTACCCCACTAGTATCCTAGAGGAGGGGATTGGAGAAGGAGGGACCTGGGCCCACCCTCTACTCCAGGTCCCAGTCCAGGGGCTGTGAGGATAGCAGTAAACTATTTCAACTAGCTATTCCTTCCCCTGGGCTACTTCCCTCTCCTACTCTTCAGCTTGTGGGGCCTCCTGCCCTCTCTCTTGCACAAGCCAGGTGTCCCTTTACTTATGATCTAGATCTTCTTAGCTCACCACAGCACTTCCTTAAACTTGCCTCTACTTTCCTCCAAGCTACTCCAACTCCCTTCAACTGATGGATTGGAGCAGGGGGGTTTTATCATGTGCCTGGCTTCAGGTGCCTTAATTGGCTCCAGGTGCTCCAACCAACTTTAGTAAACTTGCTTCCCTCTACAGGGAATAAGGGTTCCCTCTAACATTCTCCTGCTGCCCTCTGGCCATGCTGTATTACAATGTGTATTTAAATATCCAGAAGTGGCAAATACAAAAGAAAAGGAGGATAAAGCAGAGTTGAAGGTACATGATAAAGTTACTTCAAAAATAAAATCTGTTCATTTAATTTGGTCTATCTTTAACAACTGAACTATTTGAGGAATCTAAGACAGGCAGCAAGTTGTCCAGTATCTTTTAATTCTTTTATCCTCATTATGACTGACAGCTTTTAACACTAAAGAAATATTCATTTGCAGCTGCCTTTTTAAAATGTTATTTTGATTTTTTGTTTTAATACTGGAAAGCAGCTTGCAAAGGATGCTATCCATAAAACATTTTTATAACTACAAATATATATGCTTTGAAATTGAAGCACAATGATAATAGGGGAACCACCACTAAATTTAGTAAGTGGAAAGTTCACTTAAGGGATCTCATCATTTTTACATGAGATCACCAGAACTCTTTGATGGCATGAGAATAGGGGGCAACAGAATTTTGGCAGCGTTCACCTGAAAGAGAGATCTGACCGCTTGGTCTAAGGAACAAGCCCAAGTATTATTTAGTGTCATAGCCCTGAAGCAGTAACTTCCCACATCCATCCATGATTATATGAAAATAAATTAAGGTTGGCCACCTGTTATGTGGTAATCTGTAATCACCTCTTCGCTTTTCAGTCTTCCTAAAATGGAAGGATAGTGGGTGCAAAGGGCCTTGAGCATGGTGGTTTAGGGGGTTTCACTCACCCAATTGCACTAACAATTCTTAGCATCAGCAATGTGATGAGTGGTGTTCTACATCCCCTAGAAACAACCACCACAGCTGGGAACACTTTCAAATGCCATCAGCCTAAAAGAAAAGGCAAAATTACGTTCTTATATAGACACACTGGATTTGAACATAGTCTCCTATTGTAGGAATAAATCATTCTTATGTGTGTACCACATTTAAAGGAAATTATCTGCTGCTAATGCTTGATTAATACCCTCTCCATTCTTCAGAGTTCAATGTACAGTATACCAGCCCCTAATGCTATAGCATCAAATGTATAACTTGATGGAAAACATTCTGGTCACTGCAAATAATTATTGCAATTTGCCTTCTCTTGTTCTCGTCTAAAGTTAAAGAGCTTTCAGCCATTCAATAACAAGCGTATTGTCAGTAAAACAATAAAGAATTACCCTTAGGTCTAATTTATTAGACATTTCCTGAATTAAAGTGCATCTATTTTGAAAGCAAGAAACAAGTATGTATTCCCCCACCCTTTTCTGCCTTTATTGTTTTGATTGCAGAATTGCTTACTACAGCTGGTTACCTTATTTATTGCAAAAAATATTTGTTTCCCTTGCACTTAAATATCAAGTGTTAGAACTTTGCATGGTAATGGTGACATTCCTGTTAACTCACTGTGGCCTGTTTGGCTCTTCAGACCCCACCCTGCAAGTAACTGAGTGGCTTTCAACTGTGAGGAACTGTGGTCTGTAACAAATTGGTTCTGGAGGGAAACTTTCGGGGCAGGCCAGCCCAGATGATACAAACTTCTAATAAAATAACTTTTACCTCTTCACATGTTTGTTTGATCATTGAACCTGAGTTTTGAAAGTGTTCTCCCTCCCATCCCCACACTGGGTCATTAGAACATGAGACTAAAGAACATACTTCTGGTGTGAGTTTTTGGGCAATCGTTCACACTGAAACTCTGGCATTCACTGACATTTTCAGATAGCCTTAGGGCTTAAGGAGCAGCAATATGAATCCACAAATCACATTGGTCTCACTATTTGAGCAGCTCTATCATTTACTGTGATACAGTTACAATTTGGTAAGATGTAGGTTTGATGATGTTTTAACTGAGGATTAGTTTAGAGAAATGTAACCAAACCAAGAATCCCTTGATCATTGTTTGGTTTCTATAAAGTTTAGTGCATTCATAGTTTCACTACATTTAAAAAAAAATCTTTTCAGAGTACATGGGAAATTTTTAAAGCAGTGTCATTCATATTAATGTACATAAAAGGCAACTTCCTGTTACTGGCTAGCAGGAATTCCGCTTGAGCATTTGTTCATGGTCACATAGAAAATAATCCATCATCCCCACAGTGAAGCACCTAAAAATAATTTTTCTTGTGTGACAGACTTTTTCCAGCATAGTTTCTCACGACGATATAATTGGTTTTCAAAATGACCCATACCAAGAACACCTCAGAGAACCACTTGTGGAAAGCCATAAATCTGTTATCACAACACTGATGGTAGGGCCAAAGTTTCATGGTTTAGTACTTGCTGGCAATATTATAACACAGAGAACACTTTCATAACACTTAGGAAGTCTTGGGTTACATTCTGTGCAGTGTAAGGCACAGTACAAACCTATAAATAGCTCAAGCTTTACCCACTCTAGTACAGAGCACCCTCATTCTGGTTTAATACTTAAACTCAGCTGCCTTTTTGGGGACCTTCTGTTACTGGGACTTTAGATGTTAGCAATGCGCTCCAAACTCCCCTCCCTTCCCCTTGTCTTGGGTGGGGGAACTTACCTATAGTCTTGAGGAGCTAAGAAATCATTCTAATGCCTTTATCAGCAAACAGCCCAGGTGCTCCTATTCTCACATGTGGTGCAAGCTGGGAGAGAACCTCCAAGCCCAGGTAGTCAGTCTTATGCTAATGGGGCTTGAGTTACTACACCAAAAATAGCAATGTGGATATTGTGGCATTGGTGGAGGCTTGGATAGGTCTAAGCTTGAGTGGCTAATCCAAGCCTTTTGCAGCAATGTCTACAATGCTACTTTTAATGTGCTACCTCAAGCTGAGCCACACACAATCCATAGTGGCCACATGCAGAGAAGCTGCTTTCTGGACCCGTCCCCAACCTCAGACTCTAAGCCTACCAGCAGGAAATAGAAATGAGATACCCTATCAGCTCCCCATGGGTCTGGACTGGAGGGCTGGCCCTTTCACTTGTTGTAATGTGGCACTAGGGTTACATAAAGGCAATTCAAATCCAACCACCTATTGTTATCTCTGTCCCACAACCTGTCTACCCTAGACTGTTTCTTTCTGGCTAGAAAGCCACTCCCACCTCCATTATTTTCTCCTGGCTGGAGGTAAGGAGCTTTAGTGAGTGAGAAGGAATCAGTCAGCAATTCCACTCAGAGTTCTAACCAGGGGTGAAAGTAACTGCAGCGTCTTACCGGTACGGGGATTTGGCTGGGGCCAACTCCGGAAGGGGCGGAGCCTCGGCCAGAAGGGGTGGGGCTGAGGGCAGAGCCAGCCCCAGCCCCCATATCAGTAAGGGGTCTCCTCCCCCTACTCCCCCCCCCCGGCTCTGGTGACAGTTTAAAGGCCCCGGGGTGGTAGCGGCGGCCCAGCCGCGGGCCCTTTAAATAGCTGCCAGAGTCCGACCATCACCTTCCTAGGGCTCTGGCAACAGGGCTCCCGTCTCCACAGAGCCCTGCTGCAGGAGCCCGGGGGAGGCTGTCGGAGGGTCCCGGGCCCTTTAAACTGCCCCCGGAGCCCCGCTGCAGCCTCCCCTGGGCTCCCGCAGCAGGACTCTGCGGGGACGGGAGCCCTGTTGCTGGAGCCCTAGGAAGGTGGCAGCCAGACTCCGGCAGCTATTTAAAGAGCCTGGGGCTGGCCCGCAGCTACCGCCCTGGGCCCTTTAAACTGTCCCGGAGCCCCGCCACAGCCTCCCCCAGGCTCCCGCAGCGGGGGTCTCCAGCAGCAGTTTAAAGGGCCTGGGGCTCCAGCCGCTGCTGTGAGCCCTAGGCTCTTTAACTTGCGCCCAGGGAAGCTGATCCACCCCGTTACGGCGCACCAACTCTTGCCGGTACGCCGTACCGGGGCGTACCAGCTTACTTTCACCTCTGGTTCTAACACCTGGTAAGAGCATGGGTCAAAGGCACCTGTACAGTATTGCCAACCAAAGGATTCCAAAAATATGAGTCAGGCCTCCCTAAAATAATGATATTTAAAGACAATACACAGGGTGGTTTTTATTTGCCTTCAGGCTTCAGAGTTTTCACAGTTCACTTAGGTCACATTTTCAAGCCTTTCTCCACAAACATGATAGCTAGAAACTTACTTTAAACAAAACAAAACAAAAATTAGGCTGAGATTTTACCTAATCACAGATTTTTCAAGAACAACATCCAAAATTGCAATATGGCCAATGTCAGGATAAAAGTGAGCATATCTTTCTATAAATACAATAAAAACAATGCATGATCAGTGCCTGTGAGGAATCATGTCTCCCTAAATACTTCGCTTTCAATGGTTTCCTTCTCTGGTAAAATGGAACACCCTCTGGCTAAATTCATATGATTTCCTGCACTGTGTGGGAAAGTTAACAGCTCTAATGCAGTGAGGGTAAAATAATTGTAGATGGTTACGATGTCACTTAAACTTGAATACATGGCAAGTTTCATACTGTAGATGGATGAAAAGTTTTAAAATACATAAACGCTTTAGTCTCTGCTCCTTGATCAAAGACCTGCTGGCATGAGAAATTTGTTTCAAAGTACTTGCTTGATTTCAACTTATTTGGAAAAACATTTCAACACTAGACACGATGCATAAGAAGAATTCCGATGTCTCTCTCATATTTCATATTCAATTTTAATGTATACATTAGGGTCAAAGTGTTGCCCGCACCTCTATTCACTCTAGAGGCAATGGAAGCCATGTGGTTCCACTGCACAAGGAGTTTGGATCTCTGTGCAGTGCAGAGCTCAATGTGGCAACCTGCAGAAGGAGACAGAGTAGGTGGAAGGCTGGATCTCAGAAAAATGGAGCAGTGGAGGAGACTGGGACTGAGATACGGAGGTAAGGGTCCTGTGTTAAAAATAGTAATTATGTAATTAAAGACTGTACCATAATGCATAGGCACAAGGGGGCTGAATTAAGATTTCAATGTGATGTTCCCCTGGTGTTATCTGGGCCGGTGATCAGCTAGGTCACTCCAATCCATGACTCTAGGAGCCAGCTTTTACCCTGGTTTGCTATAAGAATCCCCACTCCTGGGCTGTCCACGCACAGCCTCTGGCATGTAAGCTGCTCCCAGCTATATGAGTGAGCACTTCTGGGCAGCTGCTGCTTGGATTGTGCAACCGAATGACACTAGCCAATACCTCCAGTCCCAGAAACGACCCTAGGAAACTCCATCTTACAGTATCCAGTTATGCCCATAAGTTTGTCCAATCAATAAAAAAATTGATATGTACCAGGCTTGTTATCCCAAGGGGAGCCTCTGATACACTTCAATGCATTGGAAGCAATGCAACCAGCAGCTGTTTGCAGCCTTTTCAATAAAAGACAGCATTTTTTAGGCAACTGGAATACTGTGTTTTAAGGTCTTTAGGTTAGAATGGATAAGCCAAGCTTACATGCATTTCCATGCTAACAGCACAACTTGCTTCTCTAGGACTAAGAAATCCAGGATTCCATCTCTCCCACTACACTGGAAAGCAGAGTTCTTACCATCTCCCAGAAAGGTCCATATCTCCAAGGTCTCTGCATCTCCAGTTCCTATTTCATCTGAAAATCTCCAACCAGCTCTTCTCCTGAATCCTCCATTCTTTGTTTCAAGCTCTAGACATGCTGATTTCCATGTCCAGCAGCCATTAAAAGTTAATGTCCATTTGTTAGTCTTCCATTATATCTCTCAGGTTACTCCATTCACATGTTGACAGTTCTTGATAGTTCTTCATACCAAGCCAGGACTGGCCTACAGTAAAAATTTAGATTGACAGAGCTACGTCTTTCAGGAGTATAAAAAATCACACCCTTGAGTGCTGCAGTTATGCCAACCTAACCCCTGATGTAGACAGAATGCTTCCATCAACCTAGTTACTGCCACTTGGGAAGACAGTGTTTCTACAGTGACCGAAAAATCCTTTCCAATGCTGTAGAGTGTATCTATGCTATGGGATTACATTGTCAAAGCTATAGGGCTGTAGCCCTGTTCCCTCCCAGTGTAGACAAGCCCCCAGACATACCTACCTGACCAGTTCCCATCTCTTATGCTTCTGTCCCAGAGAACAAATTAATCCCTTCAGTCCTAATATATAATAAAAAAGTGAGTGGAGAAACTCAGTCATGCATATTTTTTCATAAAAGCAAAGCAGAAATTTCTCATGTTTTCCACATGTACCCTTCTGCTCATCAGTTGGCAGCAACAAGGGCTGGGTTCAGTATCTAGTGGTTCCATTCCAAAAACACAATGCAAAACCGGCTCAAGCCCCCACCCAGTGACCTGGGACAAATATATACCACCCTCCCTGGGCGCCTCTAAGAGGCAATACTTCCCCTCTCGCAAGCACAGAGTCTAAAAGTAGCAAAAGCCTTTTAATATCAAAGAGAAACAATGTAGCATTATGTTGGGGAAACACCACAAACAGGATTCATAACACAACCGTGAGCAAAAGCCACCCCAAGCAAATTCAGCCATTTTTCTTTCCCTTTGGTTTTTGAGTCCAGTAACCCAAAAGTCACGCAGAGTCCAAAAGTTCATCGGCAAAGTTTCAAATCCGTCAGCCTGTGTGGGAATGGCGGGAGGGGGTAAAGGGGCACCTTATGTGCTCCAACGGCCAACTGCCCGCCTCTTGGTGGGGTGCTGCTGCAGCCTTCACCGCGAGCTGCTCCTCTCCACCAGCTGCTCCTCTCCAGTAGCCATCCTGCAAGCCACGCCTCTCCAGTAGCCGTCCTGTGAGCCGCTCTTCTCTGCTAGCCACGCACCAATATATCTTCAGGCCCCCTTACTACTTAACACAGTACTTAGTGATTTCAGCTCATAGTAGGGGAGCCTCAGTTCTGGCGCACCATTGGCCCAAAGTGAATTCAACTCTGCAATCTGTAATCAGACTCCTAATGGAATCAAAATTAGCTCTGCTATTACACAATGGACAGAGGAAGAGGTGCAATTGGCATTTAGGGCCCTCAGAAGGGACCCATACCACAAGGTACAAATACTTGTCCCCAGCCTCTCTCCATTCACTGAAACCCAAGTCCCTTGGCTAGGGAGTGCTACTTAGTTGATGGCGAGTCCCTCCATCATAAAAGGCCAAGCACAGTTCCACTGTCCTTGATTCACATAATTAGGATAACACTTTATTCTTCCTGCCCCAGTAACAGAGAAACTAGGGATCCCACATCAGCCAAAGTGACCATTTGGACTGCTGTGGGCTCATGCTAGGCAGGGTGGGTGTGCCTATGCTAACAAGATCAGCCCCTGAAGTTCTTTTCCACAACTCACCACAAGATGTCAGGGTAGAGCTCATCCTGACTCTGCTTACATACACATGGTATTATAAAGTGATTTGAGATAGTCAAATGTAAGATGATTATAGTTAAGTGGAAAAAACCAGCCACTGAAAATCGAGTGTATGACAAACCTCATAAAACTTCCTTGGACGGTTTCAAAATGGGGGTCAATGGAGAGTGTTGGGATATCATATGAACATTCTCATCTAGCTGTTCAGACAGCCATAGAAATGACGAGGTTCCCAAGCCAGCCCAAAAAATCCATTCAACTCCCTTTCAAATTATGTTTCTCAAATCCAATGCTTAGAAAATGTAGTTTTTGCTTTTTGAGACACACAAAATTATACCTTTCACAGTAACTTGATCATGAGCCATTAAATGGAGAATGCATTTTAGGAGTTTAAAAGTGGTTATTGTAATACTTTCAGCCACACAAGAACAGGGTAAGTGATGCAGGGGAAGCAGAGAAAAAGATATTTCATCTGAGTGTATAGTTCAGGAACAAGCTTAGGTAACTGACTAAACCCTCCCACACAGAAAATGAAGAAACAAACAAGAAGGCAAAAAGCAAATGATGTGGCAACAAGACTTTAAGCTTTTCATGGGCAGGTACAGTAATTTGCTTTACTTTTTTCTGCTTTATTGCTCTTGCGCAAAGCCTGTTTTTTTAATATCTTAGTTGTCATATATTGTATTCCCTTTGTGAGCCCGTTTCAACAATGTTATTGGAAGGATGCCCTGAAGCCAGTCACTCTACTTTAAATCAAGCTAAGAACCACAATTTTTAAAGCAATATCCCAAAGTGCAGACTTTTTAAAGAAGATAGTTCTCAAATTTACACATTGCCATAAATTAGGTACTAAAGTATTACTTTTGAGCAATTTTCAGCTGTACATGTCCAAGAGTTTTAGAAATGCAGTGCTTCCAGCTTGTCACCAACTTCAACCTTTCATATTCTCCTAGTTCCTCATAGTACTTTTCTGGTGTGCTCCAACTGCTCTTTTTGGTCTGGTTTTGCTCATTTCCTCCTCCCCGTTCCTCATCTCTGCAGCTGTCCTGCAGTGGTCTCTTCTCTCCCTCATCACCTTTTCCATAGATCTCATCCACTTCCTTGGATTGAATTATCACCTCTATGCTGACAGCCGTTAGGTCTGCTTCTCCACACCTGATCTCTATCCCATTGTCTCTCCAGCATTTCATCTGGGATAGCTTGCTGTCTTGTCAAACTCAAGATGGCTAAAACAGAGCTCCTGATCTTTCCTTCTAAATTCTCCTCCTCCTCCCTGACCTCACCCCATTCTTCATCACAACTGGGAACACCTGTCAGTCTCTGTAGGCCCAAAACCTAAGGGATCATCTGTGACTCCAAATTCATCCTCTACCTAAAGGGATTTAATCCTGTTGTTTCTGCTTCTGTAACATCTCTAAAATATATCCTTTCTTCTCTGTCTCATAAGTCTCTATGTCCTAAGCATCTCCTGGAATGAAAAGTGTGTAACTCCTTTTCTCTGGTCTTCTTGATACTCTCTAGTCTGTCCATTATATGACCACTTCCAAAAGCCTCTTTCTTCTCATCTTCTATAGCCAATTTCACCTCCAATCTTTGAATCACTTCACTGACGCTGCATCATTCTGCGTAACAAATTCAAACTTATCCGTGTTTTCTAAGGCCAGATTTCGCTATGTGTCTGACCTTCCTGAATTCATCTGCCCTTCCCCCTGCAAAGAAACCAGCCTTGATACTCCTTTAGTCCCCTCACACACCAATCTTGCACACTGCCCTCCATTCCTGGTATTCTCTCTTTTCAAACTTCATTGCCCCATGACCCCGCTCTGATAAAAATTACTACACAACCCCAGGTGAGGGGACTGAAGCCTGAACCCACTCAAGTCCTGCTGCCCCAGGTAGGGGAGGGAGGCAAAGCCAACGCCCCATTGCCTCAGGCAGGGGTACCAAAGCCAAAACCCAACCTGAGCCTCATTACCCAAGGCTGAAGTCCTTGGGCTTGGGCTTTGGCTTCAGCTCCTGCCTGGCTCCAACAAATCTAAGACAGCACTGGAAACCCCATTTAAAATGGGGTCATGACTAGGGTGACCAGATATCCCGATTTTATAGGGACAGTCCCAATTTTGGGATCTTTTTCTTTTATAGGCTCCTCTTACCCCCACCCTCTGTCCTGATTTTTCACATTTTCTGTCTGATCACCCTAGTCGCGACCCACAGTTTGAGAACCACTGCTCTAACCAAGCCACATGATCTTATTTATGTGACACTGTTATTCCCCTTCCTCCTTACACCCAGGTTTGTTCTCTCTGACCCTTATGCTGCTATGTCTGAAGTTTAGATTTTCATTTTGAGGCAGGGGCCTTCTCTATTTGTTTTGTTGGGTGTTGAGCACACCTTTTTGTGCACAGTACAAATCATTAATCAAATCCTGCCTCAAGGAGATTGAAATCAACAGGATTTGCAGGTGCTCAGCACCTCTCAGGCTCTCTAATGCAGATGGGCTTACACTGCCAACACTGTATTCCAGCATATATTTGATGTAATTTTATTTTAAAAAGCCAGAGAGAGGTGGAATGCCAACTTTTCACCTCTAGACCCACTGTTTAAAATGCAAAATTAGCACCCGTCTAGACAGAGGGATTGAACTGGCGTAGGGACTGAGCTATTTTTTGACCTCTCAAGGTTAGCACTCCTAGATTAAGAGTTGGTGAACACTGCTGTCATCCACACTGTACAAATTCCCTGGAAGGGCAGAAATCTACTACTCAAGGGCTGTCAGTTTGGAGTCTGCCAAGAACCTTAAATTCATTTAAAATGTAAAACCTGAAATGTGTCACCTAAACTGACTGCAGATCCAAATTCTCAAAATCTAGTGGACAAAATTAACCAATATGAATATAATTTTAAAAAGCTTTATGTATTGAAATTAGTTCATTGAGCTACTTTACAAGCTAATTTTCAACTGGCAAAGTAATTAATACAGTAGAACCTCAGAGTTATGAAAATCTTGGGAATGGAGGTTGTTCATAACTCTGAAATGTTCAAAACTCTGAACAAAACATTATGTTGTTCTTTCAAAAGTTTACAACTGAACATTGACTTAATACAGCTTTGAAACTTTACTATGCAAAAGAAAAATGCTGCTTTCCTTTTATTTTTTTAGTAGTTTACATTAAACACAGTACTGTGCTATATTTGCTTTATTTATTTTTTATTTATTTTTTGTCTCTGCTGCTGCCTCATTGTGTATTTCCAGTTCCAAATAAGGTGTGCAGTTGACTAGTCAGTTCATAACTCTGGTGTTTGTAATTCTGCAAAGAAAGTAACGGAACGCCACTAGCGGTCACCTTCAGCCCCCAACTAAAACCTCTCCAGTGCACCATCAAAGATCTACAACCTATCCTAAAGGGTGATCCCTCACTCTCACAGATCTTGAGAGGCTGGCCAGTCCTTGCTTACAGATAGCCCCCCAAGTCTGAAGCAAATACTCACCAGCAAACACACAACAAAAACACTAACCCAGGAACCTATTCTTGCAACAAAGCTCGTTGCCGACTCTGTCCACATATATATTCAAGTGATACCATCATAGGACCTAATCACATCAGCCATGCCATCAGGGGCTCGTTCACCTGCACATCTACCAATATGATATATGCCATCATTTTCCAGCAATATGCCTCTGCCATGTACATTGGCCAAACCGGACAGTCTTTACACAAAAGAATAAATGGACACAAAACAGACATCAGGAATTAAAACATTCAAAAACCAGTAGAACACTTTAATCTCTCTAGTTACTCAATAACAGATCTAAAAGTGGCAATTCTTCAACAAATAAAACTTCAGAAACAGACTCCAATGAGAAACTGCAGAACTGGAATTAATTTGCAAACTGGGCACCATTAAATTAGGCTTGAATAAAGACTGGGAGTGGGTGGGTCATTACAAAAACAGAAAACTATTTCCCCATGCTAAGTTTTCCCCTGTTGTTATTCACACTTTTTTGTCAACTGTTTGAAATGGGCCATCCTGATTATCACTATAAAAGTTTTTTTTTCTCCTGCTGATAATAGCCTACCCTTAATTGATTAGTTTCTTATGGCAACCCCCATCTTTTCATGTTCTATTTATCTATATATCTATCTTCCTACTGTATCTTCCACTCCATTATTCTAACGAAGTGGATTTTAGCCCACAAAAGCTTATGCCCAAATAAATTTGTTAGTCTCTAAGGTGCGACAAGTACTCCTCATTGTTTTTGCTGATACAGACTAACACGGATACCACTCTGAAAACTGTTGAATTAGTAAGCTGTGGTAAAGTTTTAACAAAGTACACTTACCACTCTACTCTTCCCTTTTACTTTTCAATGCAGCATGTAGCTACACATACCCTACTCCCCACCACTAGTCATGTTTCACCTATTAGATATAGTATCCAAGGATGCTATTCAGTAGCTGTAATGGAGGTTCATATTTACACATTTGTCTCACTGTGCATCATATCTTCAAAATAATAAGAGTACATTATTCTGTATGTGAAGAGAAACACTTGTGGTGTGATTGATTTATGAATGAAACTTCTTATAGAATATTAATTTAGTCCCTGTTTCCAGATTACAGGTGACATACACATTGTATGTGATAAAATTTGTGCTTTACAGGTATCAATTTAGGTCTGTCATTGCCAGTGGCTGAAATCTCTTCTGTAATATCATTCCTTTAGTCTGCCTACCACTAAAGGTAATGTGCTAAGATGAGAAGACCTCTGTGGTTCTGCAATTTATTTTATGGCTGGGATATTTTTTTCTCCTCTATAACCCTTGGACTAATGGGAAGATAGAGTTATGTTCACTACCAACATTAGGAATCACCCTATGATGCCATTAAATATTCAGTTCTATGCTTAGGGGAAGAGATCAAACTGGATTTATTGGAAGCATTGTGTGTGGTCAAACTATTTGCCCGAGGATGATGAAACTAGGAAAGAAATGCAGCAAGACACAAGAAAAGGTTCTGCCATTTCCCAGCAGCAAACCTGCCACATGTTCAGTACATGAAAGAACTAGGAACCCCTCCTCTGATCTACTCCTTGAACATGGATGGTGATGGAAAGAGAAAGGTCAGAGGGGGCTCCTCAAGAGAAAAGGGATAGCAAGAGCTAAGTATGGAATGAAGAATATTCGAAAAATGAGGAAAAAACAGAGAAAGATAATGAAGACTGAAATATGGGTTAAGGATACTGTTTCCATCTTCATCTCCCCTTCTTCCCACAGCAAGGCTTTTCCAAAATTCTGCTACTACTGTCCATGACAGCTCTAGGAGGAAGTGGAAGGAATTCAGCAGGGCAGTACTGCAACAAAGGATTAGGAGAAATGGAGTGAACCAACTAAGACCATGTCTGCAGTAAGAAAATAACTAACTGTTGACAATGGATGTCAGCCATGGATCTAACCCTTATCCCACACCCAATTAAGGTGGGAAAATGTGGCCATTAACATGGGCTTGGCCAACTCCCTTTTAAAGAGCTATATACTGAACCCCTGCTAGACATTCTTGTGCACCATGGATGAAATCTTGGCCCTACTGAAGTCAAAGGGAATTTTGCCATTTGACTTCAATGAAACCAGGATTTCACCCAATGTCTAGTCCCTTTCTGTTTTCATTGCAGACGGTAGTTTGGCCAACCTGATTTCGAGCCAGTTGAGGGCAGTGCCATCAAGGGAAGGCAAAAAATTCCAAGGCTGACTCCTACTGTCAACAACAGGCTATAGTCATCATATCGTTTTTGAGTTCCCAAAAAAGGAGGACACTTCCACAGCTCTCACACCTTTTATTCAATCAGGAGGAAGTTATATTGGCCCTCCCTGTTCAGATCTTGTTTCTTGGATTTGGGGCTTTGAGAAAGATTGTATTTAATGAATTGGTCTGCTAACATTCTTTCCATGTTTGCACTCTGACCAAAATACTCCAGAAGACAAGTCGATTTCAAAATATAAAAGGAGCAGTGGTGAACATTTTGTATGTCTGATGGCTTATAGGCTCACTGTTATAGTGTCTAAGCACTCAAACTGGTGAATGCAGAGAACTGATAAAGCAGTGGTTACAGTAATTGCCATATTACAGGCCTCACAACTGAAAAAAAATGTTTTAACCAACTGGCGCCAGGAAAATCTGGACCTGAAAGCCTAACAAATATTTGAGCTGCTGAATACCCACAATTCCAGCTGAAGTCACTAAGAGCTGAACACTCAGCACCTCTGAAAACCAGACTCACAAGAGATCACCTTCAGTATATTCTACCACATTGGAAAAGCCTAATTACAGAAGCCAACAGGTTAAAAAAAATACTAAAATTGAGCAAATACTATGCAAACAGAATTCAAAATTAGTCACTAGAATAACAACCACAAACTCATTTCAAGAGTATTTGTAAACCTTTTTATTAATTTTCTATAAACATTTATCCAAGAGGAGGAGAAGGATTTGTTACAGGAATGTTAATGGAAAGTGCAAGTCTCATGAATACTTATACAAACATGCTTTGTGCGACAGACGTGCACCTGAAGTGTTCATATAGCTATCATCAACACACATGCTTTTCACGCCTGTTTATGAAAGTATTATTCACGTAATATGAGAGCAGAAACAATGTCATGAGTTAGATGACTAGTCACACACCACAAACAATGAACAGTGAATAATCAATCATATTGCTGAGTAGAATAATTTGTGAATAACTCATTAGCAGAAATATTTTTGCATAATTTGGCAACAATTATGAACAAATTCAAATTCAAAAATAATTCATGAGTGGTGGAAAAGAGGCTACACTAATCAAGATTATTCTCTGGATAGTTCACCCCAGCTCCCACCTCTTGGGGTTTTTTGGGTGGAAAAATTAGCCCTAAGCAGAGTAAAGGCTTTCACCTTTCACACACACATCAATTTGGGCACCAGTTTCATCTATCTCCCATGTTTGATCCACCGAAGCTTTAACACGTCTCTCTTGAGTTCTGGTATGTTCATACACAAAGCAGTGCCACTAAGGGTTGGATCCACTTCTTTCTTTAAATATATGTAATATAGGACAAGAAGGCCAAGAAAAGGCTGACTTGTTAAATAAGGAACAGCCAACACCTGGATGCTGATATTATTTTCAAAGGCTGAGACCTGCCCCCAACCTTGCAATTCTTTACCTTCTGCTTAGGCTCAAGGTGCAAGATCGTTTACCAAACCCAGGACAGGAGGAACCTTATCTATCAAGCCTATCCCAAGTTATTACTAACACGGTTTTGTTTCTCACTAATACAAAAACCTTTATCAAAAGTGTATGTGATGGGGAAAGGGGGTTATGGGCAGAGCTAGAATACACATAATGGAAACTGTGATTTGCAAGGACAGCTGGACTGCCAGTCATTTTGATGCTTTGGGAGAAAGCAACCAAATAGCAGGAAACAGTACTTCACTGAAGGTAATCTTATGCAAATTCCAGTCACCAACATTGCTTGTATGGGGAAAAATAGGGTGAACAATCACAGTTTATTCAGTCTGTACGAGATTCTGTTTGTCCAGCTCAGCATGTGTCATTTTATACATCACACTGAAATGAGAAGGGAAAATAAAAAGGATGAGGTAATCACTTCACATACTACCTGTCTGGAATGCCAAATACACAACAAGATTTGCAGAAGATTATGTGCACTACCTGGGAGCTGGAAATAAGAATAAAGGATAAAATGAGAAAGTGTCGTGTCTGAAATTTGCTGCAGTGCTTGCAACATAAGTGTCAGGAAAAGTCACTGCATTATAATCCTCCTTGAGTCAGTTTGTTTCCAATTCCATTGTTTCAAAAAGCTTAATCCTTGGAAGACAGTCAAAGTGCAAATTTCAACAGGAGGCAGGGAGTCACAGCTCCAATCAGTCATCATACATTTTGTGGCTGTGGAAAAAAAAATATTTTAAGCCTGGATAATATGTCTGCCTTCCTGCCTTACAATTCACTACCATCTCCTAAAGTACTAAGGAAAGAGGGTCTAAATCTATTTGCATTACTGTTATATCTGAGATAGTGGAAATTACCAAAAACTCAGAAATAATATATAAGGAAAATGGCAAAACCAGATTTCATCCAGTTTCCAATTAGCTTCAGCAGCCAGGCATTTGGGGCAGGCTTATAAGGCCACAGAATTGGTTTCAGTACAGATTTGTGGTGACAAATAGGGATGAAAAACGGCTTGCATCATAATTCCAAAGCATTACTTGTAGCCTGAGGTTAATTCGTATTTTAATAGTCAAGGCTAACTGTCAATGTGAATCACAAACTTTAACTCCTCCTCCCAGTGAAATGTAATTTTGCCCAGTTTCATTGTCTGAAAAATCAAGGCAGTATAAAAATTACTCCTAACTTGCAAAATGTTACCAACGAATTAGTACAGGTGGCTGAAGAACGCTGAGCTTGCTTAGTACCAACTATGATTGATTGATGATCCAGTTATAATGAAGTACTCCAGAACGAAAATCCCCAGTTGTTCCAATGCATTGAAAATACACTTCTTAATAGTAGGTGTAGGTGGGACTCCACCTATAGTCCAAATTTACGGACATCCGTAGATAAGGAACTTGTGCTCATAGAAATAAAATTCCACCTGGGGAAGGGCACCATGACATAATTTAAATGGAAGGTACCTACACATCCGAGGACAGACTACGTGTTTGTAGGACGGTGTGGTGTGAAGCTGAGGGACAAAGGCTGTGAAGGAGAAGAGGAGGATTAGGGTTAGAGCAAACAGTCCATTAGCACAGGGCAGAGAAAGTCCAGTCAAAACTGTAGGAAGTTCTCTGAATGTCCAGAGGTTCCTGCTTTGGCTGCTTCTGCTTCTACCAGCTGGAGTCTCTGGCTGGTTCTTCTCTGAAGCCCACGTTACGGGGAGACAGCACCTGGGTCATAGTGTCCCCAGCATGAAGGAACATGTCCCCTCTGTACAGTATTGGGTAAAGGGCAATGCTGGGGAGAGGGGTGACCCTAGCTGGGTCCCACTTTACCACCCTCCTTAGTGCAACATTCCCTGCTTTGGCATATGTAGCTTCACACACTACATAGTCTTCTGCTCGTGTCTCCCACACACATTACAGCCTCCTCCTTTCACACTCTTTATTACACATTTAATTAATAATATATGAAATCAGAAATATACATCGAGCCGCACATTTCTATTATGAAGAAAACAAGAGACAAAGCTGAATGGGTGGGTGGTGATCAGGTGAGGTCACAGTGACAAATAAATGGTTATAAAGCAGTAGCGAATTGACTTCATCCCTTAATTGTTCATTTCCCGATTTTTCTGAACACTGAGTTTTTCTTAATGTAAATGTATCTTGTTTTATTTCTTTGCAAAAAAGGGTAGTTATGGTTGGGCAGGGTGGAGGTTATAGAACTCCAATACTACATTTATTTGGTCTGAACTTGTTTTGTTTGGAAATAATTAATAAGCACTGTACACGGAATTGCTCTCTAATAGCTACATTGATTTACAGTACTTCAGCTTGCACTGAAAAACAAATTAATAATTTGAATAAAGGAATGTTACTTAGCTGGTTATTAACCATTTTTCTTCCTCTGATTTTTTATATTTTAATGAGCTCGGCTGTTTCGACAGATTCTCAGCATCAAGAACCCACAGAAATGAATGTAATTGGAAATTATCCATATGTAGAACAAATGTAACGTTAACAACAGGTATTTGATCAATACTTCTGACTCGTAGTACATGTATTTCCTTCTCAATGGGTCTGTACTTTCAGATTTTGTAAAGCTGCAGTGCTGTGTTCTCTCACAATATACTTTTGAGAGATGAAACAACGTCAATTAAATCCAGGGTCTAAGCTCTCCAGTTCCATCTTCTCTCTGTGTTTACAAACCTTATAGTTTTCTCCTTTTATTATAATCACCTGTGTTGACCAGACCTGCAGTAAGTACAAAGTATCTCTGCTCCTTCTCTGCAGACATTTTAGAGATGCTACGAGATGAGAAAAATTCCTAAGGGGATTTGACCAAGTTTGAAAACGAGAAAAGAACAAGTGATGCCCTGACGTTCAATATATCTTTCCTTATCACAGACAGCTTACTACAAATATCCTTGCTACCACCATTTCCATTTTGATTTATAGAAGAAAGGAAGTTAGTTGATCAAATTTAACAGTTCACAACAGCTATAAAAATAACCACAAACTGTAGTTTAAAAACTCTTCTGTTGTGTTGTCATCCCAGTTCTTAGTGATTTGCAGAAAAACTATTTTATCTGTGCAGTTTTTAGTTCAGCCTTATGTAGTATTAGTGTGAACACATACTAAGCCATTTCAAATCACCTTATTCCCATTCTTTTAAATATCTCTTCTCTCTGCTCATAACCATACAAATAACTAATTGTAATCAATAAACAAGACACAGGAATAATCTGTAGCCAGAACTCAAACCATAATTCAACAAGAACAAATTAAATCTGTAGATATTAACATTTTATTGAATATGTTTGTGATTTTCTAACAGGTAAACAAGACTTTTCAGCTTTTTAGTTTTTCCATTCAGATGACTATAAAGCAAAATATATTCATTGAGTACTCCAAAGAGTGAAACTAACACATTTTATCATCAAAAATAAACATCTCTGTGACAGTCATTCTAAAATGTGTTTAAGTGCATGAGCTTACCACAATTAGAAATATAATTATGTATATTTGTTAAAATAACACACAAAATTTAGTCTACCACAAACATGTACACAGCTAAGTATTTGAGTAGTTCTAGTAAAGTTAAGTACATGCTGAGTGTCTAAAGAAGCAGAGCCAGAAAGATTTTGATTTGCAAAGCACAGGAGAAAAAGTGTAACAAGATAAATTCATTACAAATGGTATGTACTATTTCCAGCAAGCTTATGGTATTGAGAACATTTTGTGCATTGTGGCAGCAAACATGGCTCTCTCAGCAGCTACTGAAAAGATGTAGCAGAACATCTCTGGGGTAAGATATAGGGAGAACACCTTGGTTCCCAGGCCACTCCAAAGGTTTCAGTGATCTGCAGCTCCTGTGATAAGCTCTCTGAATTAAAAATGACTGAGTAAAGTACTGAAATGTTCCAGCACCACCTTGATATATACTGTTAAAATTAAGAGGGACAAATCCTTAGCTGATGTAAATCTGTATATGTCCCTTTGAGTATGCACTGTTGTTGTAGCGGTATCAGTACCAGATATTAGAGAGACAAGGTAGGTGAGGTATTATCTTTTACTGGACCAACTTATTTTGCTGAGAGAGAGAGAAGCTTTCAAGCTACACAGAGCTCTTCTCAGGTCTAGAGTTCTGTGTAGCTCACAAGCTTGTCTCTCTCACCAGAAGTTGGTTCAATAAAAGATATTACCCAGCTTGTTTCCATTGACTCAAATGAATCTAGAGAGTTACACTATTTTATACCAGCTGAGGGTATGGCACAAGAGAAAATATACACTATTCATTAAAAGGACTACAAACCAAGGAGGACATTCTGCAGCAAAACGTACAAAAAAGCAAGAGCATGGGACATAAATAAAGTAATTTATTTATGCAGTAGGCCATCAATGACAACAACAGGGTTAACATTTTGATGTAGCTTTCTTTAAAAAAGACAAATTTCTGTATTGCTACAACCATTTTGTGGGGAAAGCCCTTTGGTTAAATCACTCTTTCATATCCATTGATCCCTTTTCAAGGCAATTTAAGCTCATTACACTGAATGAACACTATTATACATGTAATAAAATAAACATAACTACCAAGTTAATTGCCCTTTCAAAAGTTCTGTTGTATTAATTAAATATACACATTTAAAATTGTTGGCAGTTTCTCTTTTTCACTTAGATGAGTTTATCTTTGAAAATGTATAAAAAGAAAAACTTTCTTCATTGTTAGATTTGCTTTTACTTACTAGTAGCAATATGTCATAGAGATTGCCACAGCAGATCAGACAAGTTGTCCATCTACTCTAAGCCAAAAGCACAACTCCAGTACCAGATGCCTTAGCGGAAGGCACAAGAAACTCCATAATAAATAATTATGGAATAGTCTGATTTAGGGACTCTGTGTCAAGTCAGTATTTTTATGGACACTGTCTTTCTGCTCACATTTTAATTAAAAATTTGATCCAAGGGTCTTTCTTGGTTTCTTTTGCCTTTGGTTGTTTAAAAGATGACAAGACAGAGAGAAGACTCTAGGCCTGAATTCTCCCCACTACTCCCTGTCACTTTGCATAGGTTGGGTGGGAATAAGAATGGTTACTGAATAAGGAAGTGTTTTCAAAATAATTTTGACATTTGATTTTTGTCCCTCTTTAACTGCTGATGCTATTTCCTTCATATCCCATTGCTCTTAATAGAGCTTCAAGACAGTGGTTTTTACTTTTACAAAGCAGTAATATGCAACCATACAAGGAAGTGAAAAACATGCAAGCTCCTATCAGGTAATACATACATCATGACAAGATCCAGTTCATGCAAGCTGGGTTTGAGTCTGCTGCCAAATAAATCAAAAGTAACTCCACTGAAGTCAATAGTTATAGCAGTGTAAAACAGATATCAAGAGAATCAGGCCAACCATAGG
The DNA here is from genome assembly GCA_007922305.1 of Dermatemys mawii. NCBI lineage: Eukaryota > Metazoa > Chordata > Testudines > Dermatemydidae > Dermatemys > Dermatemys mawii. Next base: position 38,415,717 of record ML677334.1, on the reverse strand, counting down.
CCTATTAATAGGAGTGCATACGGAAACTCAATCTTTGTTTCTAGACAGAGCAAGGCCATCAGCCATTCACTAGAAACTGACTCTCTGAAAATGTACAAAAAATAGCTTCATGACCGTGTACATCCATGTTTCTTTAGAAGGTGTCAAAACTATTATTTGAATAATATGCACTTTTTAAATATTAAAAACAATAAAGTAGAAATATCTTGAAGTCAATTTTATTATTCATAATATCACATTCTAGGATGCATATCCAATTTATCAATAAATCTAGGCTTAAAGTAAATATTTAGGAATAACTAAGGTTCTGTATTTTTGGACAGACAAAATCCAGCAATGTATTGCTGTCATATCTAAGAGTAACAGAGATATTTATTATGACTGTTATGCAGTCACCTCTTTGTAAACTTTAAGTTGGGTTTGTCTCATACTGCTAAGAATCAAGATCCCCAAACTGTCCTTTTCTTTAAGGTGAAGAGGCAAACCAGTGAGGCCTGTCATACCAGCTTCCTTTTTTATTCAGGCCCTCCTCTCCCTTGGTGCTGTTATAGCTTTTCTATCCACCATCTGAGTGAAATCAAGATGATCATTGTCAGGTTTGCTGCTACCTACAGGGTTCTGATTAGCAGAGGCAGAAATGAAAATGACGAGTGCATTACTTTAATTCTGTTGCTAACTCGGGCCTGGTCTACACTGGGGAGGGGGTGAAAATCGATCTAAGTTACAAAACTTCAACTATGTTATTCACAATGTACTTCGATTCATGACGTACTTAGATCTACTTACTGCAGTGTCTTCACTGTGGTAAGTCAATAGCTGATACTTCTCCATCGACTCCACCTGCGCCTCTTGTGCCAGTGGAGTACTGGAGTCAACGGGAGAGCATTTGGCAGTCGATTTATCGTGTCTAGACTAGACACGATAAATTGACCCCCGCAGGCTCGATCGCTGCCATTGATCCAGTGGGCAATGTAGACAAGCCCTCATAAGTAGCAAGAAATGCACAGAAGTTGTTGGTCTGAAGACCCAAAAAGACAGCAGGACTGTATTGATTTACATTATTCCAAACATCTTCACAATCCTTACAGCTAGGAACATAATTTTTAAAATTAAAAATTAGTTAGTTTAGGGTTAATTCTGTTCCCAACTTTGCTGTAGAGAAGTGGATTTTTCATGCCCTGGAAAAGGTTTGAACATAACTGGAATGGAAAATAGTTTCTTTTGGGATTCACCATTTAGAGTCCAAGTAGCTAATGAGAGTTAACCTATAATAAAATTGTTCCCAGTTTAACGGTTATCCACTTGCATTATGTGCAAGTTGATAAATAAGGCTGTTAAAGACTTGTTATTCCTTTCCCCATGGGCTCCCTTAATAAAACAAATGGTAGATACTTAGATTTCTATTTTTTAGAGACTACAACAAGACTATTTTCTTGAACAGTTTTTATTATGCTGTCACACTGTGTTTGTTACACTGTTTCCTTTGCATAATATAGCATTTTAGTTGAAAAGACATTTAAATGAATAAAAGTTCTCACATGTTTTACACTGGAAATATAAAATATTAAAACAATAAATTCATTTCAAGTCAGTACTGGTTGAAGGTTCTCACCATCCACTGGCTGTTTGGTGGCCAATGTAAAATGAGTTTGGTGGTCTCACGTCAGGTCTTAGAGGACAAGTGTGTTCACATCACAAAGTTGTCAATGCAACCAGACCTAATCTGCACCGTAGTGAAATGAGGCCAAAGGCTGAAAGGATATGGAAGCTGAACTGTCCTTTTCTCCACTAAAGGTGGTCCTTTAAAGTCAGACATGAGACAAACTGGTAAATCAGTTTCAGCTGCTGCTGCCCATGCAGCACTTGTCTGTGCATAGAGCACTTCAGTGTCTGTCATTCCAGCATCTTTCACACCACAAAGTCTGCTAAAAATGAAGGTTTCTGTTTTGTTCTTAAGTCAAAAACACTACCAATGATAGATATGAAACTCAGGCTTTGAAATGATCATTTAACCTATTATTGGCAAACTTGCTTTTCTCCTTCCAAGACTTACGTGGACTCATAGAGTTTAAGGTCAGAAGGGACCATCATAATCATCTAGTCTGAACTTCTGCACATTGCAGGCCACAGAACCTCACCCACCCACTCCTGTAATAGACCCACAACTTCTGGCTGAATAACTGAAGTCCTTAAATAATGATTTAAATACTTCAAGTTATGGAGAATCCACCATTTACACTAGTTTAAACCTGCAAGTGACTCATGCCTCATGCTATAGAAAACGGCGAAAAAAGCCCAGGGTCTCTGCCAATCTGACCTGGGAGAAAACTCCTTCCTAACCCCAAATATGGCAATCGGTTAGACCCTAAGCATATGGGCAAGACCCACCAGCCAGACACCTGGAAAAGAATTCTCTGTAGTAACTCAGAGCCCTTCCCATTTAGTGTCCTATCACTGGGATTCTTGCTGGTGATATTTGCTACTAGCAGTCGCAGATCAGCTACATGCCATTCTAAGCACTCTCATGTTCTCCATATATTAAGAAGCTGAACTTGAAGCCAGTTAGGTTTTTGCCCCACTGCTCCCCTTCAAAGGCTGTTCCAGAACTTCAGTCTTCTGATGGTTAGAAACTTTCATCTAATTTCAAGCCTAAACTTATTGATGGCCAATTTATATCTATTTGTTCTTCTGTCTTCATTGACACTTAAATAACTCCTCTCCCTTCCTGGTATTTATCTCTCTGACATATTTATGAAGAGCAATCATAGTCACCCTTCATTTGGCGAGGTTAAACAAGCCAAGCTCTTTCCCACTCCTCCTATAAAGATAGGTTTTTCATTCCACAGCTCATCCTAATAGCCCTTCTCTGCATCTGTTCCAGTTTGAATTCATCTTTCTTAAATATGGGAGACCAGAACTGTGCACAGTATGCCAGATGAGGTCTCACCACTGCCTTGTATAATGGTACTAACACTTCCCTGTCTCTACTGGAAGTACCTTACCTGATGCATCCTAGGACTGCATTAGCCTCTTTCACAGCATCACATTGGTGGTTCATAGTCATCCTGTGATCAACCAAAACAACTACGCCTTTCTCCTCTTCTGTCACTTCCAACTGATAAGTCCCTAGCTTATAGAAAAAATATTGCTGTTACGCACCCAAGGACTAACTTTAGACTTTGCACTATTAAATTTCATCCTATTTCTATTACCCCAGTTTTCAAGGTCATCCAGCTCTTCTTGTATTCGTAATACCTCTCAGTCCTTCTCCGTATTCGTAATACCTCTCAACTTTGTGTTATCTGCAAATTTTATTAGCATATTCTCACTTTTTGTGCCAATGTCAGTAATAAAAATGTTAAATAATTCTGATCCCAAGACCTATCCCTGAGGAACTCCACTAATAACCTCCCTCCAGCCTGATAGTCCAACTTTCAGCATGATCCATTGTAGTTTTCTCTTTAACCAGTTCCTTATCCACCTTTCAATTCTCATATTAATCCCCATCTTCTCCAATTTAACTAATAATTTTCCATACGGGACTGTAACAAATGCCTTACTGAAATCCAGGTAGATTAGATCTACTGCAATGTCTAAAAAATCAATTGTCTTCTCAAAGAAGGAGATCAGGTTAGCCTGGCATGATCTACCTTTTGTAAAGCCATTTGTATTTTATCCCAGTTACCATTCACCTCTATGTCTTTAATTATTTTCTCTTTCAAAATTTGTTCCACGACCTTCCATATAATTGAGGTCAAACTAACAGGCCTATAGTTTCCTGGATCACCTTTTTTCCGCTTCCTTAAAAATAGAAACTATATTATCAATTTTCCAATCATAGGGTATGATCTCTGAGTTTCATTATAGATTCATTAAAAATCCTTGCTATTGGTCTTGCAATTTCATGTGCCAATCCCTTTAATATTCTTGAATGGAGATTATCCAGATCCTCCATACAGTGCTATTAAGATGTTTGATTTTGACTTCCATCTCAGATGAGGTAATCTCTACTTCCATGTCCTTGTTTCCATTAGCCACCCTGCCACTTACTCCTAAGCTCTTTGTTACTCTTACTAAAAACTGAGGCAAAGTATTTTTTTAGGCATTGGGCTATGCCTAGATTATCTTTAATCTCCACCCCATCTTCAGTGCTTAATGGTGCCACTTCTTTCTTTGTTTTCTTTTTATTTATATAACTATAGAACTTTTTGGTATTGTTTTTAATTTCCTTTGCAAGATCCAGCTCTGCTTGGCTTTTGGCAGCTCTCACTTTATCTCTACACTTTTTGAACTCTATAATGGGGCAAGGCCGGATGGCTGTAGGAAAATGCTAAAGAATAGATATGTTAGTCTCAGGCTAAACAGATCCCTGGTACCAATGGAACCTTCTAGAAAGGAGTAGAATCAGCCAGCCTGATTGGGACACCTGAAGCCAATCAGGGACTGGCTGAAACCAGTTAAAAACCTCCCAGTTAGTCAGGTGGGTGTGGGTGTCAGGAGCTGTGGGAGGAAGTTGTGCTGTTGGTGAGACTGAGTGGTGGACAACATATCGTACGCAAGGAAGGAGGCCCTGAGGTAAGGGTGAAGTGGAGTTTGAAGAAGTGGGGACTGCTGTGGGGAAGTAGCCCAGGGAATTGTATTGTGTTTTGTGGATAAAAGCTCAGCCATCTTAGCTGATACTATTAGGGTCCCTGGGCTGGAGCCCGGAATAGAGGGTGGGCCCGGGCTCCCCACTTCCTGCCTCCCCTAATTAGTCTCTGAGATTGGGAGACAATAGAGATTGTGCCAGGAAGGATAGCTTCTCCTCACTGGCTTATGATGAAAATGGCTCAATAGGCTGTGACCTTGTCTCTAGAGAGAGAAGGGCTCCATGGAGGGTCACAGTGAGCCTCTGAGGCTAATGAAAATCCACCAGGAAACGCAGGATCCACGAAGATAAGGACAGAGCTTTGTCACACCTCCAAGAAGTAGCTTTCTTTGCTGACCCATCCCATCTTCCATTCCTGAAATGCTTTCTACTTTCTCTTAATCACCAGTTTGAGATGCTTGCTCAGCCAGCTTGGTCAGCAACTCTTCCCTATGAATTTTTTCCCCTTGCTTGGGATGCAGGCTTCAAATAGTTTCTGCAAAGAATGTTTTTCAGCACTAGAGAGTTGGATTAATCAGGGTATCTTCCTTTCCAAACCCAATTCATGCAGTCTTGTTGCAGAAAATGCATTCAGAATACGACAAAGATTCCTGGCTGGACCCTCAGATTTGTGATTTCTTATGGTCGGATGCCCGCTGTGTGATATGATCCATTTTGTGGAACATGATAGTCTCAGAAGTGCCACTCCTTAAAGATGCCTCATGCTATATAACCAAATGCTCTATTTTAAAACTAAAACAGAGAATTAAATATTTATTTCAATATAATTTCATTTGTATATCTCAGTGCAATTTAATACAGTACCTTAAAGAAATTTATCTTTGTACTGAAGAAGTAAATGACTATTCACCCTCAGACAACCCATTGGTGTTAGACTGGAACATTTTTCAAGAAAATGAAGTTTCATCAAAGCTGAAATGTTTTGTGAAGGTGTACCCAGTTCAACATATAATATTTATCGGGTGTCAGGGTTGGGGAGGGGGAGAGTCCCACGCTCTCTGTCTTGCTCTATTCCTTGGTGATCAGGGCACTGGCCTGGGATGTGGGAGACCAAGGTCCAAGTCTCCGACCTGCCTGATTATAAAGTGATCTGGGGGAAAGGGGATGGAGTGAGTGGGTTGGGCCTTGGAGAAGGGGCAGGGCAAAAGTGTTTGGTTTTGTGTGATTATAAAGTTGGCAACCCTAGGGGTCCCCCGTCTTCAAGGGCATGCACAGGAATTTTAATGTTACTATTTGGGGGGGGGGGGCACTTTAAACACTAGCCCCAACCCAATGTCTTTGGGCCCTGCTTCTTCCCCATCTCCCTGGCTCCTGCTGGCTTCCCAGGTTCCCCACCTATCCCCTGGTGCCCCGCTGCCTCCCCCTGCCATTGTCCCAGGCTCCAAATACTTACTGGAGGCTGCAGGCGAAGAAGGGACAGGGCTCAGGAGGCTTCCCAGGCCCCCTCTCACAGAACTCTGCTGCCAGCCCAGCTTCCCTTCTCTGGGTGCCATCTAATGGGGCTCAGAGGGAATGTTAGCTGGAGTGCCTTTCCCAGACACATCTTCAGTCGAGCACAGCCCAACTCCCACCTTGGCAGAAATGGGGGAGGAGGAGTTTGGGGGAGGGAATCCCAGGGCGGGGGCCAGGGCAGAAGCTGCGGGTGGTGGGAGAGATGATTATTGGGGAGTCCCATGCTCCTGCTTGCACCCCTTTGTGCATGCCCCTGCCCATCATTATAGAATAGCCAGGAAAGGCAGTGGCAGGGGAGTGGGATGGGGAAGGGGAAGGAAAATAGGATGTGGCTGGTCTGAAGCAGAAATAATGTTGATTGGCCACTAAAAGTGTTCATTTTGTTTCTTGATTAGGCGAGATTACACAGACGTCAAACTGTAAACATATTGCTAAACCAACCCACCTTTTCTATTTTCTTTACTTAGTATCTTTGAATTCAAAGAAAACAGTAAACAAGTTTAATTTTTAAACAAAAAGAATCACTATATTTGCAATACAAAAGACAAATACTTAAACTCAGCAATTGTTTAAATATTTGGTTCATATATGCAAGTGAATACAAGAGCAGGAGGTAAATAAACACATATGGAAACAAAACATAATGTATCTATTTGTAACAAAACTATATATACACACACATCAATGTTATCCACATTACTAAAAAGACACAATTGTGCCAATGCCACATATCTTCCTGAGGCAAAACTCCCAATGTATTTCAAGTAAAGTATACAGGATTGGACTCTAAAAGGTACACATAAAACAAAATTTTCAAACAAGAGCCTACAGGTAAATACTAAAAGCCATATTTTAGGTACCGATAATTTTGAATCTTAACTATGTCAGTAGGAACTGATGACACTCAGCTCCTCTGGGGGAAAAAAAATCAGACTCCTTATTTAGGGGCCAATATATCACTTTCAGTTCCTAACTAAAGGCTTCAGTGCTTTCAGACATGGACCACAATACATGCAACCAAATTAAAACAATTGCATTTTTTTAACTCTGACCCAACAGCAGTTTTAACAGTCAACTTTGAAGAAAGGGGTCTATAGAAGTCTTTCCCTTGGCAAAAGCCTTCTTCCCCACATTAGTCATATCTGTGCCTTTCAACCTAAATCCTTAAAGCCTCTACCACAGTGAATTTTAAATGACAAATTATGATTAAAAATACCTCCTCTGCATAAGTTTGGTCATTTAGCAATAGTGTCTCATAATTATCTAAAGGAGAACAGCACAGAGGCTCATTGTTTTGTTACTTCAGACTTCACGGACTTGAGTTTTTCAAGGTGATTTTTAAGTTCTTAGAAACAGCGTAGAACACACAAATATGGAGAGAGAACACAGTCATATTTACAGTATCTGTTTCAGAAGCAGCATTACATAGCTGACTATGCCAGATAATATTGTATTGAGTGACATTGATTTTTTTACCCTTATCATGCCCAGTACTTGCAACAGAGACTAGCACACATCATGGTGCTTCACAGGAAAGCCATTACTTTTTATGTTTAAACTTCTCTCCCCAATAACAAAAGTGAAAACAATAATAAAAATAAAGAAGTGACTATACTTCATAGTTTTCAGTAAATAAAGCACAAAACAACTTGTAGCACTTGGACTTTGGGTTCATTTCAACCTTAAATCCCCCCTCCCCCCTCCCCAAAATCAACTAATTACCAGCAGGGAAAGTAACAGCTCAAATTATTAGAATCAGTATTTTGTTCCAAACCAGCGGTTAACTTTTTCAGTGCTTAGATAAAGAACCAGATTGACTATATAGTATTCCTTGGTTTCTTCTACCCAAACCAGCTCAACGTGGACTTTCCCCTCTGAATCCACATAGTTTAAGTTATAGTTGTAGCCCATATAGTCATAAAGGCAGGATGCCTTAGAAGAAAGTTTCATGTAGACTGGGGCACTGAAACACCAGAAGGGTTTTTCTGTTTCATCCAAGAGGGTTACATCCATCATGTAACAATTCTAAAAACAAACAAAAAACATTATTTTTCTATGTGCAGCATATAATCATAATTACCACAGAGCTATATCTCATAGCCCTTGCACAGTTAGGCAGAACTACAACTGATGTTAGGGGGAATTCTCACAGACTGCAAGATTTGGCACAAAGGTAGATAGTCAAAGTAAAATTCACAGCATTTCAACAGCCATTGTAAAAGGACTGCAATCTATTTAACTGAAAAGGTTTCCAACCAATGGGATTATAGCCAACGCATGCTGTTCATAGCCTCCCGCCAATCACATGGTGATACCAGCCAATACCATAAGCAATGTTTTAAACATTTTAAAAAAATATTTAAAACTATATCTATAAATAATCACATTTATGTGCTATTAGCTAAAATAGTAAGAAGCCCTCCATTATGAGCAACCGTGTGGAGTTTAAACTTTGGCCCAGGACTTCCATGGACCAGGCAATATCCCGAAACAGCGCAAAGAGTTCCATGACTGTAGAAAAATATAGATATGCACAAAACAGAGATCAGCCTTTAAACTAAAGATACTGCAAGACATCCTTCTAGCCTTCTAGAAATGGGCAGAGGCTGTAGAGGTGTTTGATTTCCAGAGGGACAAATACAATATTTTAAATCTTCCTTTAAAAATACTAAAATTAAATAAAATACTTAAAAATGATTCTTTAAAACAATGTATAAAAATATTACACAAGACTATAAAATATCAAGGTGTACATCAGTCAACATATAGAATTATTGGTTGTTTTGATGCAAGAAGTATTTACAGGCTTGTACATTATCATTCTTCAGGTATAAAAATACTGGACAGACACACACTAGGTGATGTATCACTGCCAATCGACAATGAGTTCAGAATTGTTAAAACTACTCCTGTACTCTGAACGAGGACATACATTTTCATTTTTATGGGTCACACCATATTAATTATGTTATGTACAGAAACTATCTGAAGATTGAAAACTTGAACTTTCATAACAGACCTATGTTATGCAAGAGATCAGACAACCTTAAAATTTATGACCCTTGAATTTACGGAACTGATTTTCTTCACTCTTGGCTTGTATTTTAAGTCTCATCGAGATCTACAAAGAAAGCTAATTCTGAAGATTGTATGTACTGTATTATAACATTTTGTATGTAAGGTTCTAAAATCTAGTCCAGGGGTCTCCAAACTGTTTTGCCCACACACCCCCTAGTAGAAATTTTTTTTGAGCAGGCACCGCCACGGGGGAGCCCCGCCCTAGCCCCGCCCCCATCCCTCCACTCCCTCCCACTTCCTCCCTCTAAATCTCCCCTCCTTGTCCCCTGGGGCCGGTCCCTGCTACAGCACCCGGCTCCTAGAGAGCCCATCTCTGCCGCAGTACTCGGGTCCCGGGCCGGGTGTCAACCACGGCACGCGGGGCCCGGCTCCTGGGGCCCCGGGCTGCAGCCACGGCACGCGGCTCCCGGGGCTGCAGCCATGATGCGTGGCTCCTGGGTCTGCAGCCGCGGCTCCCGGCTCCTGGGGCTGCAGCTGCGGCTCTTGCAGAGAAGCTGCCGGGGCAGCCCAGTTCCTCCTGGGTTTCCCATAAGACAGGAGGAGCCGGACTGTTCTGGCAGCTCCTCTGTAAGCGCTGCAGCAGCCCCTGGCGGCAGGAGGAGCCGCCTTGCTCCTCCTGCTGCCAGGGCTGCTGCAGCGCTTGCGGAGAAGCCACCCGGCTGCTCCAGCTGCCGGGGCCACGCACCCCCAGGAGTGGTCTCATGCACCCCAGTTTGAAGACCACTGATCTAGTCTACTCTGTACTATATATATATGATATGATAAAATAATGTGATCTGAAGACGACGAGGAATACTTGTGGCACCTTAGAGACTAACAAATTTATTTCAGTATAAGCTTTTGTGGGCTATAGCCCACTTCATCGGATGCATAGAATGGAACACACAGAAACAAGATGTATTTATATACACAGAAAGCATAAAAGGTTGGACATTACCATACCAATTCTAAGAGGCTGTTTAATTTGGAGGAGCTATTATCAGCAGGAGAAAAAAACCTTTTGTAGTGATAATCGAATAGACCTATGTCTGACAGTTGACAAAAGAGACCATGCATTAGGGACAGATTGTATGTACTGTATTATAACATTTTGTATGTAGATTCTATAATCTAGTCTACTCTGTACATTGTTTTAAAGAATTAAGCTGAATCTAACATTCACTGTTGCACAGGACAACTGATTAACACTGTAAAACATAACGCACGTGGTTTAACATGTCAGAACCAAATATTAACTCACTCATCACACAGTACTTCTTTCTGCTCAGCCTGCCTAACTGCAAAATGGCAACTCCTATTAATTGTATGTGTTTATGTCAAAACAATATTATCAAAATGTCAAATTCAACCATAAACTCTTCAGTATATATTCAGTTTTAGGACTGTTTGACAGATCTGTACACAGATTACTTCAGATGTGGGCTCATTTAAAAGGTTTTCCGATCTACAGAAGTTAAGTATGTTAAAAATGTATTTTTAAACACTGTCGCAGTACTGCAGTAAATTACTTAAATGTCCTTACTAAAAATATGCATGTGTGTAGTTTTTGGACAGCTCTCTTTCAGGAATTTAGTACAACTGAGTCCTAGGCAGGCACTGAGAAAGAACAGCATTAGCTTTACAACCTCGTTAGCATCTGGATTTTATGAGATTTTTTTGCAAGTTAAACTATCCAAAAAACTTTGTAACATATTTAGCATGCATATATCACTCCTTTTTTGAAATAACTATTTCCAGAAACAAAACAGTAGTAATTTACCTGTACACTGCCTTCAAACACATCAGTTTTCCAGAAGAAACCAACTTTCCCAGCAAGAGGTAAATGTTGTGAATTATTTTTTAAACTTATAACTGTAAGCCTCAAGTATCCATTTCGAATGTAATCTGAAAAGATTAACAATACATGCATAGTTACAGCACAACAAATCAAACTAGGTCAGCCACTCAGGGAATTTTCTGACCTCTGCATTTCCTTTCTCTAAACCCTCTGTTCACCTCCTTCACATTAATAGGATACTTTTCTCAAGAGTCAATAATTCTTCATACCCAACCAGCTGAAAAATTCAAGCCAGCATGTCTCACAAATGCAAAGGATTATTTTATTTTCTGAGGTGACAAAAGATGGGGAGGGGTTAGGATTTCCATTTTATTCAAATACTGAAATCTGAGGCCAACCCAGTGGAGTTAAAAAGAATGCAAATAATGAGTACCAACTAAATGTTTCAATCCCTTCAAATACAACAAAAACATCAGGCTTAACATCAGAAGACAAGAGAAGCGGTGCTTCATTATCCCTCTTTTGTCCATTTTGTCTGATGCAAGGTATCATGCTGAACCAATATCGATTCCAGGGTGCATTTATTCATATCAGCAAGTGGAAAACTTTGATTTAAATAAATGATTGTCCTGTTATTTTTCCAAAGAAAGATTCACTTTCATTGGTTAGTACAACCATTAAAACAGTGTTTTGATTACTTACAATTAAATATAGCCTTTATATTGGATCTGGTATGTCTTTTTGCTAACCAAGAGGGAAAGAATTCCTGTGGGATTTTCCCCCAAATAGGAAAAGTTTCCTTTCTAACGGACATGGAATATTCAATGGAGAACTCTGAGGCTTGATTATATTTTGGTGTTTATCTTAATAAACCATAAATATCTGACAAGGACAAACTATCACTTCATAAAATAAGTGAACTTCTTCATAGGACACACACCATAAAACTAGGTCTCCTTGAAGAAGAGATATCGAGGCTGATAAATCACCATGAGCAAGAAGGGAGGAGGGAGTGCCATTGGAGTTCTTTACTATACTGATGAAGGAAAAGGAAACACCAGGTCTAGCCCTCCACAGATGATCTCAATCACTTACAGAGTTGGAATCACTCGTGCTGACGCAAAAGGTGGTGTAAATTATCTTCCCTACATGAGCCTGGCTCCACTACACCAAGAAGGTAGGTGTTTATAGTATTGGCTGTCTCCCTGAAGTTTGTTGCTAGTGAAGGGAAAGTGGGGACAGCTTACATTTGCCCAGCATCTCCAAAGGACACCACCTTTCACAACACAGCCAGGAAGCGCGGAGGCAATGCAGCTAACCTAGCCATATCTTCTGTATAACCTAGCTGAACAATTTTTGGGGCTCCGATACTTACCTGCAAACCCTGTCCTCACCCCGTGCACACACACTTCTATTCCCCTCTCCACCCCTCATTCTCCCAAAAATGGAGGCAAGGGTGGTCAAATGTTTTCTGGGCTGCAACCTTCCCAGTGGACTCTTCACCTGGCACCTAAAGTTAAGCTGACAGAAGCCCAGGAAACCTATGACTGACTTTAATCCACAGTACTTCCATCAACAGTTTAGCAAACTGTGGAACTATATATACAGTATGTTACCCAAAAGCCAGAAGTGCAAGTGTGATGGGGTCTGCTTATCTCACACTAGCCCAGACAGGGTTAAGCCCATATTATTGACAGCAGAAGTCTCACCTCCCTAGCAGAACTGGGCATGCTCCAAATACTCTACGAGTATAAAGAGGAGGAAGCCCAGCTCTTTCTGGGCTTGAGGCTGCAGAGGAAGGACCTGATCGGGAAGCTAATGTGGAAGGTCAACCACAATCCCTGACTGTGCCAGGAATCAGAGCCTCCCTGGGCCCACCTGAACCCCAGCAACTGGAGGATCCACTTGGGGGTGATTGGCCCAGCTGACCACAGAGAACCCATCATCTCAAGGGAGACCCAGATGCAGACACTGGTAGGAAGTGACCCAGAGTAGGTGACAGAGTGGTACCTGCCACTCAGGGAAACCTCGGTGTGTTTCAGTAGGACCCCTTGCTGAATCAGTGGTAAGTTGCTATACCATGGTTAGAGACCTGGGTCGGGGCCTGGTGGAGGCAATTGGGCCTGGGCCCCCCTACTGGGGCCACCAGACCTCTTGGTGGGTGCCCCACCCCACACAGACTCTGGCTGCTAGGCCACACTGCCCAGCTCCTAAGGGCTGCTCCATAGAGTCTGGCTCCTAGGCCATGCTGCCCTGACCCTAGGGGCGTAAACTATCACAGCAAGGAAAATCCCACTATGGTTTTGGTGTGATAGCAGAATTCACCCACAAAATAATGAAATGGCTAACGCATGTGTGTACCACTACTCTTTACTGGAGACAAAATAATTGCTTGACTTTGGCATTGGCTCTATGCTGAGGATAACAGAGATTTTGCATGAGCTCTGATGGTAGGGGCCTGGTTTAGATTTAGGAGCAAAATTCTATCATAGGTCCTGGAATTAGGGGTGCCGCACGTCCTGGCTTGAAGTAGTTTCCATTATATACAAGGTTTGCAATTTGGTTCAATGGCTCTCAGCACCCTCAGTATAAAAATTGTTCCAGCATTCCTGACTTCTATCCTTGACGTCAGTGCAGTTCCAAATGGCTGTGGTACGCAGTATAGTGACAACCACAAATTCACAGATGGGAAAGGATTTGTTATAGTACCCAGGAGCTAGGAGTCTTGGTGCCACAGGTGAAGAAGACAACCACACAATCCTCACTCCAAAAGCCAGAACCATGTTGCAGAGGACTCTGAAGGATGCCATGCTGCCAGTATGTGGAAAACCTGAAGCAGAAGCCAGACCAGGGTAAGGCATTTGAGATGACCTGTGGGACGCTACAACCACTTCCTCCCTAGGGGCAGCTTCACCGGATTTGCTAACTGGAGGTTCATCCACAAGGGCTGGATCAACTGCATTCCACTGAACAGAGATGTCCACCACGGGAACCATGACAAGCGATGTAAGAAGTGCGGCTATGCCAACAAGACTCTATCCCATGTCCTGTGTAGCTGCAAGCCCCATTCCAGAGCATGGCAGCTGCGACACAATGTCATCCAAGATCGCCTGGTCAGAGCCATCCCACCACCTGGAAGTAAGGTTTCCGTAAACTCTACCATCCCCAGAACCCGCAGCCAACTGCAACCAGACATCGTCATCACCAACGAGGACCGGAAGAAGATCATCATGATGACCTGCTGCTCACAAACAGAGAAGACACAGTAGGGGAAGCAAAAATGGATGGAAACCTGGGAGGCAGTGACCATGAGATGGTCAAGTTCAGGATCCTGACACAAGGAAGAAAGGAGAGCAGCAGAAGACAGACTCGGGACTTCAGAAAAGCAGACTTTGACTCCCTCAGGGAACTGATGGGCAAAGACCCCCGGGAGAATAACATGAGGGGGAAAGGAGTCCAGGAGAGCTGGCTGTATTTTAAAGAATCCTTACTGAGGTTGCAGGAACAAACCATCCCAATGTGTAGAAAGAATAGTAAATATGGCAGGCGACCAGCTTGGCTTAACAGTGAAATCCTTGCTAATCTTAAACACAAAAAAGAAACTTACAAGAAGTGGAAGATTGACAAATAACCAGGGAGGAGTATAAAAATATTGCTCAGGCATGCAGGAGTGAAATTAGGAAGGCCAAATCACACTTGGAGTTGCAGCTAGCAAGAGATATTAGGAGTAACAAGAAGGGTTTCTTCAGGTGTGTTAGCAACAAGAAGAATATCTGGGAAGGTGTAGGCCCCTTGGTGAATGAGGGAGGCAACCTAGTGACAGAGGATGTGGCGAAAGCGAATGTACTCAATGCTTTTTTTGCCTCTGTCTTCACAGAGGAGGTCAGCTCCCAGACTACTGCACTGGGCATCAAAGCATGGGGAAGAGGTGACCAGCCCTCTGTGGAGAAAGAAGTGGTTCAGAACTATTTAGAAAAGCTGGATGAGCACAAGTCCATGGGGCCAGATGCACTGCATCTGAGGGTGCTAAAGGAGTCAGCCAATGTGATTGAAGAGCCATTGGCCATTATCTCTGAAAACTCATGGGTATCAGCGGAGGTTCCAGAAGACTGGAAAAAGGCTAATGTAGTGCCCATCTTTAAAAAAGGGAAGAAGGAAGATCCAGGGAACTACAGGTCAGTCAGCCTCCCCTCCGTCCCTGGAAAAATCATGGAGCAGGTCCTCAGTATTCAATTCTGAAGCACTTAAAGGAGAGGAAAGTGATCAAGAACAGTCAGCATGGATTCACCAAGGGCAAGTCATACCTGACTAACCTAACTGCCTTCTATGATGAGATAACTGGCTCTGTGGATCAGGGGAAAGCAGTGGATGTGTTATTTCTTGACTTCAGAAAAGCTTTTGATATGGTCTCCCACAGTATTCTTGCCAACAAATTAAAGAAGTATGGGCTGGATGAATGGACTATAAAGTGAAAAGAAAGCTGGCTAGATTGTCAGGTTCAACAAGTAGTGATCAATGACTCCATGTCTAGTTGGCAGCCGGTGTCAAGTGGAGTGCCCCAAGGGTCAGTCCTGGGACCGATTTTGTTCAATATCTTCATTAATGATCTGAAGAATGGCATGGACTGCACCCTCAGCAAGTCTGCAGATTACACTAAACTGGGAGGAGTAACAGATATGCTGGAGGGTAGGGACAGTACACAGAGGGACCTAGACAAATTAGAGGATTGGGCCAAAAGAAATCTGATGAGGTTCAGCAAGGACAAGTGCAGAGTCCTGCACTTAGGATGGAAGAATCTCATGCACTGCTACAGACTCAGGACCGAATGGCTAGGCAGCAGTTCTGCAGAAAAGGACCTAGAGGTTACAGTGGACAAGAAGCTGGATATGAGTCAACAGTGTGCCCTTGCTGCCAAGTAGGCTAACAGCATTTTGGGCTGTATAAGAAGAGGCATTGCGAGCAGATTGAGGGACGTGATCATTCCCCTCTACACAGCATTGGTGAGGCTTCATCTGGAGTACTGGGCCCAGTTTTGGGCCTCACACTACAAGAAGGCTGTGAATAAATTGGAAAGAGTCTAGGGGAGGGCAACAAAAATGATTAGGGGCCTGGAGCACATGACTTACAAGGAGAGGCTGAGGGAACTGGGATTGTTTAGTCTGCAGAAGAGAAGAATGAGGGGGGATTTGATAGCTGCTTTCCGAAAGGAGGTTCCAAAGAGGATGGATCTAGTTTGTTCTCAGTGGTAGCAGATGACAGAACAAGGAGTAATGGTCTCAAGTTGCAGAGGAGGAGGTTTAGGTTGGATATTAGGAAAAACTTTTTCATTAGGAGGGTGGTGAAGCACTGGAATGAGTTACCTAGGGAGGTGATGGAATCTCCTTCCTTCCTTAGAGGTTTTTAAGGTCAGATTTGACAAAGTCCCGGCTGGGATGATTTAGTTGGGGTTGGTCCTGCTTTGAGCAGGGGTTGGACTAGACAACCTCCTAAGGTCCCTTCCAACCCTGATATTCTATGATATCATAGTGCCCTTCAATAACAGGACCCTGTCCTTCCATGATGCTTGAGCTCAAAAGATGGAGAAATACACCTCTCTTGCTGAAAACTTGAGAGCTGGGGGTTACCAGGTTCAGACACATACACTGATAATCAGAGCCTTGGGCGCATGGGACCCCAGTAACAAATAAGTTGCAGGAATGCAGAATGATTCAGCACTATGCTCGGCTGATGCAGCAACTCATGGTTTCGGATGCCATCAGGTGGTCGAGGGACATCTACATAGAACACATCGCTGGGCATTGGCAATATTAGGAGGGAAGAGCTGGAGTGCCAACGAGAAGCGCAGTCAGGAAAGTAACAAATAATTTCCTCATGGATTATATTTTCTAAATGGACAACCTAGCCTAAATGCTCAATTACTGAGGGACAATCTTCACTCATTGATGTATCTTGCTTTCCAAAACCAAATCTCTGTACAACTTTCATGAGTGATGTACCCAAATACTTGGATGCTAATATCTAAACTGTATTCTTAAATGTATTCATCTAAATTTGGATTATTGTTGATTATGTACTATGTGTATATGACTTTTAAAAACAAATTTTGTATTTGTGGATAATCTAAGAACTATACCCAGATATACAGACACTCTTCTCAACCTATGTATTATATAATTTTTAACATTAACTTTAATAAAATGTGGAAAAAAATTTAAACAATGCTGCTCTCTTCTCCCCCGTATCCCAACAAAGTTGAAAACAAACTGATATAATGTAATGCATGACTGTCTGGCAAGCTACCAAAATAGACATTTGTATTAGCTCTCATCTAAAATCTTATGCCAACAAAATCCTCAGAGAGAAACATATGGTATTCAGAAATCGAGCAGTGAGAGAGACAGAGAGGAGAAATTCTGGCCCTCCATTTACAAATGTTTGTAAAGTGCTTTGAGAGCCTTCATTGAAAACAGTTCAAATTAAAGGGACAAAGCATTATTACATGCTATTTTAACAAACTAGTTCTATTACAGAACAAAATAAAATACCAATTCCTCATTTACAATGGCCAAAATGTTTAAACTTTGGTGCCTAAAGCTAGGTGCAATAATACAAAATTAGCTGCTTACCTCTGACAATATCTAAAATTTTTGGTCTATATTGCGATGCTGCATGGAACTGGGAGATACTTGAGAATATTATGAATATTAATATTGTAAAACTTTAATGAGTTATGCCAGATATACCATGTGAGGTATCTGCAAAAAAAGTTATAATTTTCCAGATATGATGATCTCATTTTTGTGTTTATCACCTTTGTATTATGTGTTATAGATATGTATATCTGTATTTCAAAGTTGTACTATGCTTCTGGGTGACACCCCTAGACAGTTTGGCATCAGCACTGCCTAGCCTGCTTGATGGCCAATTAAGGACTATCAGCTATACCACTGACCCATTGAGAGAGAAGGCAGATACATCTTATGACTCAGGAAGGCATGAAGGGGCATGCCTATGGACAGAACTCTAAGGATTTCAAGCCATGTGCTGGGCCACTTCTGTGTGAAACAAAGGACACACAGGCCATACGGCAAAAGACTATAAAGGCAGCTGCATCTTCTCCATTTTGTCTTCCATCTTGCTTCTTGCATCTGGAGGAACTTTGCTACAAACTGAAGTTCTGAACAAAGGACTGAATGACTCATCCAAGCTGTGAATGTATTTCAGAGGGACTTTCAAGCCAACAAACTCACAAATACTCCTAGGAACCTGATATATGGACTTTGAAGTCTCTATATGTATGTGACTGCTTTACCATTTAACATCTCTCTTCTTGTTCTTTCTTTTTTCTTTATAATACACCTTTAGTTTAGATACTAAAGGATTGGCTGGCAGAGTACTATTTTGGGTAAAATCCAAACCTATACTGACCTGGTAACATAACTGACCCTTTGGGGTCAGAAGAACATTTTGTATATGTGAGCAGAGTTTTTCAAATAACTTCTCACTGTACTGGACCTAGGTACTGACTGGGAGCCAGAGGACTGGAATGAAATAAAGGGGGCTGTGTGGTTTCTTTGTTTTTGCTTCTTGATCACCAGCATGAGGGATCAGAAGTGCAGTCTGTGACTGTCTGAGGAGTTTAACTTCAGTGTTACCCACCAGTCCTGGGAGTATCTGTTCTCCCTTTTGCAGCCTGCTCAGATCTTGGCATTTCCAGTGAGGGCTGTCACAGGCACCCTGGGTCATATATATATTTGGGGAATCCTTGCTACAATCTGTTATACTATGAAAAAGTTTTCATTTAGGGTTTAAAATTTTGCTGCTTTTTAAAAACATCATACATTAAACCAGGCTGAAGGTAACTTATCTAAGGATTTTACTTGGTTTCTCTATATCTGAAAGGCTAATGGATATCTGAAGAGGTCAAATTCCAAACCTAGGTAATATAAATCCAATACAACAGAGTTTAGATCAGGATAAATACCTAATGTTAGCACAGAGAGAACTTTAAGAGTTTCCATTTGAAGCTAAGCTTTTGCAAATGGGACTTTAAAAGACAAATTTGGTTAATAAGCATTTTCCCCAAAGGAATGATATTCATTTATCCACAAATCAGACTCTATAATGGAATGACTTTTTCTGCTCTCATAACCCACTCAGGATCAATCACATTTTAATGGAAATAAAATAAAGCAATTGATGGAACCATACCACCAATAAAGAACGAACATCCAGGACACCACAGTTATTACAGGATATTAATAAAAGGAATCTGTACATCCTTGAAGGGCCACTTGGGGAAGCTATTCTATATGTAATACATTTCTTCTTAGAACTACTTCTCTACTCTCTAAGCTAGAACTGATAAAAAGAGATCTCATACTTTATACACTCCTTAAGTGTGCATTCACAAGCGAAAAAAATGAAGCTTTGCACTATCTTTGAACTAGAATACTGCATAAGGAATACTTCCCCCTCCACCTGGAACAGTGAGGTCCAGCCAACAACTGAAGAAAAAATTAAACGAAATACCTTACCACGGTATTGGGTTACTGCATGTCTTTTTACATATCCTCACATCCTGGGGGAACTTCTGGCTATAGACAATACACTTAAATTCCAAGGACTCAGCAGCTCTCTTTTAATTTACAGGACTCTGTGGAGCTCTGACCATTTCTCTGACCTTTTCACTAACCCCAGTTGAATCATTTGATGCATATAACAGCCACTGAGAATTTATGCTTTTAAAAAATGAACTCCTCATTCATGAATAAATCAATTCATTAATCATTCAGATCTACCTTTTACACTTCTTCCTTCATTATGGAGACCCCAAGACACACACACAGAGATTTATAGAACTGTTAGCATGTTAGATGTGTATAGCCAGGCTAGAAAATCCCTGTGCTGATGTTGCTGTTATTGACCACAAAAGGTACTCCTCCAAATCCAGACATAGTCCCATTCCCAACGCATCAAAATTCTCTCTCTCCCCTCAAAATGGATTCCATGTGTCCAAATCTTAACTATTATGCAATCTTCTCCCCACCCTTTTCAGGGCTACTTCCCCATCTCCTCCTGGGCATGCAGAAAACCTTTGGGCCACCCTGCTTATTGCTTCCTCATCCCTCCTGTAGTTCACAGAATTCATGATCTGTTCCTCATTCCCTTCTGATAAAGAATACAGCAGCTCCCCTCTCACTTTGTTGCCCACCTCATCTCCACTCCTCAAATGAATCAGTGGTACTTCTGCTGCTTTGTCCCATGCCTCCCTCCTCCCAACAGAAGGGAATCAAGGCTACCCAACCCCACCCATACTTGCACAAGCAATATTTCCATTTGCTCTAGTCTAGGTGAAGAATGAGTGGGTTTTTCAGGCCTCAATATAGAGGCAGACTGGAAAAATCCTTACTGCTCAGAAGCCCAGGACAAGCAGAAGTACTCTGAAGACAAACGTAAATTTTTTTGCCTTCCAGATAAGGAAAGCAGGAGGCGCAGAGGCCATAGCAGCTGACCAAAGGATAGCTGCACAACATCTGGGCATAGCAGCTGAGAGGTTGAAATGGAGTGAAGCAAAGAGCACTGGTGGGGAGCAGGAGGAGGAGGGGGTTCAGCAGACCAATAGAGCTGAACTGCCAATCAAAGGGATGGATATGGTTGATATCAGCCATACAAATAACTCTTTAGGAGAAAGGCGATTGGGTGCCAAGTGCACTGCTCAGCATATCCGAAGCTGAAACTCTGAATGTAATCTCTGCTAGTGCAATGACTGGAGAAACGAGCGACTGGCCTGGGGCTTTTCAGCTACAGATTGGTTATTCAAAGGGAACTATTTCACTATATACACAAATGATGTATTAATTAGTCCAGGAGTCGGCCACCTACGGCATGCATGCCACCCGGCAGCAGGCTGAGCCCACCGCCACTCTGAGGTTCCCACTGCTGGCACCTTGCCAGCCAGGGTCCCGGCCACAGGCCCACTGCTGGCCTGGGTGAAGGAACCCAGGTTGGCAGTGGGCTAAGACCCCGGCTGGCAGAAGCCAAGCCGGAACCCCAGAGTGGTGGTGGGCTGAGCCAGTCAGCCTGCCACCGCTCTGGGGTTCCCGCTGCTGGCCCCTTCCCAGCTGGGGTCCCGCCACCAGCCCCACTCAGCGCCTGCTGCTGGCCTGGATGAAGGGAACCCCAGGCTGGCAGCGGGTTGAGCGGGCCAGCGGCTGAGACCCCAGAGCAGTGGCAGGCTGAGCGGGGCCAGTGGCAGCCGGGAGCCCAGAGCGGGGGCAAGCTGAGCAGCTTACCCTGCTGCCGATCTGGGGTTCTGGCAGCAGGCTCCTGCCAGCTGGGTTCTTGGCTGCCGGCCCCGCTCAGCCCGCTGCCAGCCTGAAGTTTTCTTCGTCCAGGCCAGCAGCGGGCACTGCTGGGACCTCAGCTGGCAGCAGAGGTGAAATATGCCAGTACACCCCAGTATGGCATACCGGCAAGAGCTGGTGCATCATACCGGGGTGGCCTGGCTTCCCCAGGGGTCAGTTTAAAGGGCCTGGGACTCCCAGCAGTGGCTGAAGCCCCAGGCCCTTTAAATTGCCAACAGAGCCCCACTGCTGGAGCCCTGGGGTAGCGGTAGCAGGGCTCTGGCAGCTATTTAAAGAGTTCAGGACTCCCACTGTTTCTATCGTCCCAGCCCTTTAAATAGCCACTGGGGCCCCGCCACTGCTATTTAAAGGGCTGGGGCAGTAGAAACAGGGGAGCCCTGGGGTAGTGGCAGGGCTCCGGGGGCTATTTAAAGGGCCCAGGACTCCTGCTGCCCCAGGCCCTTTAAATAGCCCCTGGAGCCCCCAGCTGTCACTGCAACCACAGTGTGGGGGTGAGGAAGAGGGGGCACTTACCTACAGGGTGGGCTGAGGCTGACCCCCTCAGCCCCTACCCTTCCGCCCAAGGCCCTGCCCCAGCCCAACCCTGACTGGCAAGCAAAGGAGGGAATAAATGAAGACTCAGCACACCACTTCTGAAAGGTTGCCGACCCCTGAATTAGTCAACCAAGCAAGAATAGCCTTTGTTGTAAAATAAACCATCATTTGATTACTTGCTGCTGCAAAACACAGCTAGATGTGATTTTAGCATAGAGCTGCTCTCTTTAATGCTTTATTTCAGCTTAGCAAGATTAGCTATTGCTGCCAGAGTCAGTAAGATTAATTTGCAAACCAATCCTCAATTTACACATGTGTGTTTCAAATAGTTGGTGTAAAAATTATTTACAACGTACTTGATTAAGTTAAAAAAATATACCCGAAAAGAGTCTGGAACACATGGAATCACCCTGTTAGGATTCTTGGGTTAGAAAAACAAACATAAAACCAAACACATATCAACCTGTATCAACAGAGAGCAGTGCTAGAGTGTCCTGGGCCAAGTAAGCAAAAAGCATATGGCACAGGAGAATATGTTAAAAGAACATGTGAAATCCACAAGTAAACACTATCCAGAATTCAAAGGCTAAATATCCATAGAAACAAAAATGTAGATTATTTTATTTTCCAATAACACAATCCATCAATTTATAGTACGCAGCCAGCTGCCTGAATAGGGATTAGGGACCTTCAAAATAAATCTTTGCATGTTGTTGCTCTCAGTTCAAATGGCATTTTCGGGGGTTACCAAATACACATGCTGAATTAAGATTTCATAACTTTTGGCCAACTCTGCTCTAACAGCTGCACAAACTTTAAGTCTGAAGCCAATAGTGCACTCTACTGTCTTCGCCAAAAATAAAAGTGTATCTACTACAATGAACAGAAGCTGTTACCTACCAGCTCTGTGTACTTGGGAGAATCCAGGCACAGTACCCAGCCTGTCTGACTCACAAAAGACCTTCGCTGCTCCGCAACCCTCTGCTTGAACCAAAGCCGATCAGAAGAAAGACTTCCAAAAAGCAATTGAAAGGCAGGGGAAGACACCTAAACCCCTCTGGACAAGGGTGACAGGATTAAGAAACTCCCCAAGCTTCATCTGCATCAGGGATGAGAGAGAAAGGCATCCCCATTAGCATACGAAACAGAGAACAGAGATTCCAAAGCAAGAACCACACTGAACTCTGGGAGATCTCTGATCCAGATGTTAATGAACCCATGACTGCACACACCCAGCCCAGCAGTTATCAGACCAATTCAAGTAATAAATCTTTTACTGGTATCCAAAATACTGAAGCTGCCTAATTGCACTGTGAGCTCCCTTGAAGGAACACCGCCCCTAGCCACGAATGAGCAGTTCCTAGTGTCTAGCCTGAACAAAACAACTTTGGTATATTCCATTGAGCCATCCATTTACCCACAATAAATCTAGTGTTTTCCCTTGAACCACTGTCCTTTCCCTACTCAGCTACAGATTGCCCATGCTCAAGTAAGTGGTCTGATGCCTGGATCCAAAATCTGCATCAGTTCCATTGGGACTTCATCTTCTCCTGACTGATCATGCTGGGGGCTCTGCCTGTCTCTAGCACACCGGACCTTCGTCTACCACCACTACCTGGGAACCCCAATCAAACTCCATGGAATGATGAGAACCCGTCTCTCTCTCTCTCGGTATAGCCTTCTGACCCTGACTTGTGTGATCAGTTTTCTAAACCTGACTTTTATAATCAAATTTAAGTTAGATTTAATATTATAACTGTTTTGTTTGTTTGGCTCCCCTTGTATGATCATTACTTGGCAATAAATAACTTTCATGGTTAAGCTGGTTGCTTCTCTCTCTTCCCTGCCCCTCGTAGGTGTTTTTCGGCTTCCCCATTTGCTCTGCAGCAATGCTCCTCGTACCTGCAGCAGTCAAAAATCCTGTGGGGTTTGCTCATCAAGCGAGTTACTACCAGAACAATTGTAACGTGAAAGTGGGGATAGGGACGTGTTGAATCCAGGGGCATATGAGGGTGACATCTTGGAAGTGCTGCTTGACCCAGACTACTGAGTTCAGGGGTCAGATTGGGAATGCTGATTAACCTGGTCCTCTCAGAAGTGGGGTGTGTGTGTCTCTGTGTGTGTGTCTGTTTCTGGGGCTGGAGGAACCCAGCCCTGGGGAACCTAGGTCCTGCAGAACAGCTCCATTGGGAGGGAACCTGCAGAAAGTAGAGCTGTGTATGAGAACACAAGTGACATAAGCAGTACATTGATAGGATTACAGAATCCCAGACACCAGAAGAGTAACCCTAATAAATGAGCATACTCCAAAGTAACGGGCAAATTTGATAACAAGCATCAACATTAGAAATTTATTGGAAAAATAATATGAAGCAGTAATAATTGCTTACTTTGTTTTAAAAAAAGTTGTTTTTTTAAAAAAACTCTTAAAAAAGTTTTTTTTAAAAAAAAGTTTTAAAAAATAGTTATTTTTTAAAAAACAACTGTTCATAGGATATAGATTTTGTTCTATATGACTTTTAAAATTTTTTAAAAAAGTTTCCTTACCCCTGGATCTACCATAAAAAGAAGAACTGCATATTTTACTATCTCATCTTATGGGAGCTTGAGCGGAGCGGGGGCGCCCCCCCAAGATGAGGGAGAAAACAGGATTTTCTGATTTTATTTGTTGGCTGGGGAAATTGTTATCTGAATTTAATTATTTAATGCTCCCAGCTGGCAGCATTTATATGTATGTTATTATTTAATGCTGCTGGGTGGTTATTATTGTAAGTTTAATTATTATTAGGACACTCAGAGCTTGTGCATGGGCACGCTTTATTGTTAAGCCTAAGGAAATAATAAAATAAATAAAAATTATTGTAAATTATTTACAAACACACAATTTCTTACAACTTCGTATTGATTGCCATAACATTAATACATCTCAGTCTAGAGAAGTCGACCAAACAATTATACTTTCTCTTCATCAGTATGCTTATTAAGTTGCACTGTATCTGAACAATAAAGCTTTGTTAAAAATCACATTTAGTCAAAGCAAACCTAAGTAACTGCAGAAGAGCAATAAATTTTAAAAAACAAACATATTTGCTTAATATGTTATAAAATTAATTCTGTTTTTGGAAATGCTTTGTTTGTTACCAAGATGCTTTATCCTAATTTCAACCTTGAAACGTAAAGAATAGTTTTATTTTTAATCCACAAGCCTGCATTTTAAAAAAAATAACAACAGACATTACAATATCTAGACTCAATTTGCCAGCAGTAGCCATCAAAGGAATTCCACAACAAAAATGCAAGAAAGAAAAAACTAGTTTATCCTAAAAGCCAATTCTATTTTCTCCCTTGAACTGAAAGAAGTTGAATATAAATGGAGGGGAAATGAACCCAGGAACCATTTTTAAAGGAACATCTAAATTCCATTAACTCTACCTTTTCTGCAGAACAGATTGCGAAATGTACCACACATGTAAGTATGTCCTCCGCTGTGCATATCAATATGTAGTTGGTAGCCATGCAGTCCATATTCTGGGTCAACATCATCCAGTATAGGTTTATGAGGGGGCAAGATATATTGTCTTAAATAAAATCAAGAGAAATCGGGTGGGGAAAAACAATTTAGTACGGCAAGAAATGCTGAGTAGTTTCAACAGAGGAGGCATTTTAAAAAGATTCAGAAAAGGGCAAACAAAGTAGCAGTCAAGGTGTTCTACTTTCCTACTAAAATTTCTGACTCTCTAAGTTTCACTATAGTATACCATATTCATTATAAGGTTTATTAATGTGCTGTAAAGACTAGTCAAAGGCAGCTAACTAAATTTACCACTAACTACACCTAAAGAATGTACATGTAAAACTTCAATAGATGGACTTGTCTGCATTATATATATGGGCAAATTAACTCTGAGTCTAACACCCATCTGGCCACCTGATTTTCTCTAACGCAGAGGTTTTCAACATACAGTAGACTCTCGATTATCCAGGATGATAGGGAAAAAATTAATCCTGGTTAATAAAATCCTGGATAATCACCATCCATAGGAAATATGGGGAGGAGGGATTGGTTCACCAGCCACCCTGCGCCGGAGTGAGCGGGTGTTGGTTCATTGGCTGCCCTGTGCCCTGGTGGGTGGGTTTTTTTGTGCTTGGGGCGGCAACACAGCCAGAGCCGGCCCTGTCAGTTACACATATTTGTTTTTTGACATCCTGGTTAGTCCACTTTCTGGTTAACTCAATCCTGGATAATCGAGAGTCTACTGTATTACACATTGTGGGCGCACATGCGTGGGCTGCTTCCCCGAGACCTCAGGGGCCAACCGGCTGCCTCAACACCACAGGGCGACCAGACACCAAATGTCAAAAATCAGGACGGGGGTGAGGGGTAATAGGAGCCAATATAAGAAAAAGACCCCAAAATTTGGGACTGTCCCTATAAAATCAGGACATCCGGACACCATACAACACTGGGACCCCCACCACTCGGGGTGGGTCAGCTATCCTATCCCACCACCTCCAGCCATGCGGTTCCCACAGCTGCCCACCCCAATCCCCCCGCTGCCCCAGCCCCCAGAGCTCGCAGTTATTAATATCTAAGTTAAGTTATTAGATATTCTGTGTGTGAAGAGAATCCCAGTGAAGAGGGTTGAGATGGGGGGAGAGAAAGAGAACATATCTATACCAGATAACATGCTCCTTCACCCTAGGAGGAAAGGGTATGAAGAAGAAGAAAAAACAGCTGCTCAAAGAGGCTAGTTGACATAGTACTCATTGTAACCATTATTTTGACTATTTTAACGTGTGAGTTTTTCCTCACACATTGATATATTACATTAATATACGGTGTTATATATACCTATTTAAAGGACACTGTTTACTAGAATCTAATAACTTTTTCAATAAGATTTAAAAAAAGATTCAGGTTCTAAATTAAATCACTCTGCCACTTTTTGTGAATTTACAATGACATTTTTCTATTTTTTAAAATGTCCCTCTTCCTTGTGGGTCTGTCACACATCAGGAGAAAGTGACTAAAACTGAAAGAAAAAGAATATATAATTTCTAATCTCTTTCAGCTACAGTGAAAGGTTTCAGATACACATGTAATTAAGTTTACAGTATCTCTTTAATGTATTACTTTTCGCATGGAAAACATAGGCTCTTCCACATCATTTTGTAAAGCAGTTATTGCAACTCTAGTGCACAACAGAGTTCTTATTCTTGATTAGAGGGAACTACAGTTGTTACTGAATTTTCTTTATCATCGGCAATCAATTTTAATTTTCAAACTCAATGCTTTATTTTAAAGATCATCGCTAGCATCCACAGGCAGAGAGAAACCAATACTTACATAGTGGCAGAGCCCAAAGTGCTTCGCTCAATAAGTTGATGATGATGAAGACTTGCCATAACAAAAGCAATTCC
This sequence comes from Dermatemys mawii, assembly GCA_007922305.1. NCBI lineage: Eukaryota > Metazoa > Chordata > Testudines > Dermatemydidae > Dermatemys > Dermatemys mawii. The sequence goes on along the minus strand of ML677334.1, from coordinate 38,388,440 downwards.
TTTGCCTTTCTGAAAAGTTAATTACAATTAATACATTTCTCACCTGGAAACACTGTGCATTAAAGCCTGCAGATAAATGCTGCTTCTTTTGCTGCTGCAAGATTACCACAAAGTATTCATACAATTTTAATAATAGTTATATGTGGACCACTATTCACATAAAATGCTACCATACATATTGTCCCAGCACAAGAAATCATAAAGCACCACTGGCTAGATACCCATATAGAAAGATTCTCTGCAGTATCAGCAACAATTCATTAATCTTAGTTTTCTACCTTACAATTAGCACTGTCACTTGAGGAGAGCACTCATAAAGGACTGTGAAGAGGTCGAAGGCACCTCATGCCCTGTAACTGTGATAGTACAGTGAGAATAGGTGGTACTCTAGCTCGATGATCCAGTATAAAGTGGGGGGAACCACAGAGTTGCACTCTGGGAGAAGTGCAGATCAGGGCCTGTCTCTTGGAAAGAGTGCTCACAGAAATTCTGGGGAGAGATCACAGGTGCAGCTTGCCCTTGAACTGTGACACTATGTCAATTAAAAAAATCCCTGGCACATCAAAAAGTGGAAGAGGAAAATGAACTGTACAATGCACATCTGAATGTCACACAGAAATAATAGAAACCTGTATTTTTTAAAGCATAAATGAAAGTATTGCAAAATAGTACCGGGGCCTAACTGTGGATTCCTATTAGGCAATGAAAGTCATTTGCGCGCATCTTCTTTGTCTGCATCTGTGTCTGAACTTTACAAAAGAAAAAAAAGGAAAGATGGACGAAACTCTGCCTTTCAGGCTACCATAATGAATAACATGCTGTAGCCAAATGTAGTCTTACCTTCCAGAGACCCACCAGGAGTCCAGGGTTCAGATGGAAAAGTTCCACAAGCATGTCAGAGCCAATCACTGTTGTCACTTTAGTGAAGTCAGTAAGGCTGAACTCAGCAATTAAGGAACGTCGCCGAGGTCTTTGAAGAGACATAGCAGAGTAAAGAAAGACACGAGTGTGCCATTATTAATATGAAAGTTCAGCCACTTTTCATTTTCTCCCTGGGCACTAAAACATATTGTTCTGAAACTGTGCAGTATGAGAAGAAGTAAAAAGTCTAACTAGCAGCTTACCAGCAGGATTGCAAAGCCTAGTGGGAAGAGAATCTCCAGTAAGGGTATCTACCAAAATCTATCACAGGTTGGTACTGTATTACATATCCACTGTACAGTTCAACAAGAAGAACTGATATGATCACTAAACTTAATAAAAGAACCCTCTGGGCATTTAAGAACAAATGTGTTATTATAAAGAAAATGTTTCCATAGCAAAGGGAATCATGAAATTGAAAGGTACAGCTGAAACAGAAACATGATTTAAGAGATGTTCTGAGGCTACTTTGGTATGGCCCAGATGCCTAATCGCCTACATTTCTTATACTCACACACAAATGCAAGAGGATCCTGGTCAGAGGAACAGGTTGTCCATATGTCTTTTGTTGTTGACAAATTTAACAAGTATAATACAAAACTATGGGAGCAATCCACTTCCCTTTTGACCCAATCCCCATTTTACTAGGACTCAGACAGAAGTTTCTCCTTGAAAAGAGAGGGAGCCAATGGACTTTTAAAGTGTTGTCCCTAAACTACTGGCTAACAATGTATTCCACAAGCATTGTATAAAAAAGGATGAGTCATTTGAACAGACCTGTTAATTATGGAAGTGTCTAATTTTCCCCTCTCAAGGAAATGAAAAGACTGACTTTCTGATAGTGCTACATTAGAATTATATAGGAAAACTTATTTTAAGAGAAAAGGAAACTGACTACATAGTCTTAATAAATGTTGCATTTTTGATTATATGTAGTTTCATAATCCTAGGGAACTCAATGGTACAGACTGCCCTATGAAAAAACAACACATTTCAAAATCACATGCACTTTTTCTTAAAAATCTGAAGTCTAATTCATTGTGATTTGTTAACTGGAATACTTTGTTAAAAGTTCCAGACAAGTATTGGTAAGTTACCGAGGGAAACCAAAATAAGCCAACATTTTCCAATAATAAGGAAAACACTGTATTTTTCATATGCTTAAGGTCTTCTCATCATAGTCAAACACCTCTTGATGGCTACAGCTAATAAACTAAAAGTAAAAGTTCCTAGGGCTACAAACATACTGCCTTCCCTAATAAACCAGACTGTGTAGAACAGGCTCAAAAACTCTTCTTTCCAGACACAGAAACATTTACTTTGTAAACTATTTCAGTTAACAGATGAAAATGAGTTAGGTCACCAATTTTCGAAAGTAGATGAGGTTGTGGGGGGTAAAGAAAGACAATGGGCATGTTACCAACATCATCAAAGAATTTAAATATATACATATAATTTCTGTTCTCCACATACATCACTTGCTCTTCCTGTACAATGACATTAGACCAACACGATTGTGTTCCGGGTTTTATGCACTACCATATTCTTGTGTGCAGTTTCACAACGTCCCACACACAACCATTTGAATTAATGACTAACACTCTGAAACCCTTCCACTTACACCAAAGAAATCCTATCATGGATGTTTTTTAAGAATTTATTAAAACCTTCCTTTTATTCATATTAGATTTTCTAAACATACACATTTGTTTTGAACAAAAAAAAAAAATCAGCTTAAAATATATTTTAACAACATTTCCTTACTTGTGTAACAAATGTCTTAGATTAATATATATGACTAAATAGAGACAAAGAATTGTTCTCACTGGATTTTTAATTATAAGTTTTCCATGGGTCTGGATTTACCATTGTGTCTTATTTATATCTTTGCTTAGACTGTTAGTTTTCCAAGACAGGAAATGTCTTTATTTTTCTGTATTGTGCATGGCCAATCACTATATCATACCTACTCAGTCCATAAAATAATGTGGTAAAAAATAACCAACATATGATTTTGTTAAATTCTCTATTCTCCCTGGAGCCAATGAAGAACAAGAAATAGATTTCCTAGGATAGGCTGTAGAAGAACTAAAATAATTCACTGGTTGGGTCAGTTTTAGGTCAGGCAATTTCCACATGGACAATTGCAACAATATTTAATTGTATAAAAATACTTTAAATTAAACTCACTTATTCTTGGTGGGAACTTTACATTGGTCAAGAAGCAATGGTGTTACCCCACATAATTCCAGCGTTACCAAGGTGTGTAAACATGGCCAGTTTGTACCATACCAAAATACAGTAATAGATGTGTCATTAAAAGAGATGTCCATCTGCTCCATTACATGTTCCTTTCCATTTCTGTCCTTCAGTACAATCACCCAACTCAAATTGTGTGTTCTGTTATTGAGGAAGTAAAAACAATAAAAAAGTTTTTAAAACAACCTGTCAGAAGTGATAAGAATGACATACGGAACTTCAGAAATTCAGTCAGCAATGCCCCTGAGGATTCCTTGGAGAAGGACATGTATCCTTCCCATTACTTTCAATGGAAATAAACAAGGTAATTTCTCTTAAAGTGTCTTCTTCCCTGCTAGCAAAATTTAGAGATATTTCTTATTTCTCTTGTATTTTCATTAAGTTTTATTTTGTGACTAAATCACATTAATGAGATTGTGAGAGCATCTCCCCATCATGATCTGAATTCGCATTGCTATTTCCACATACACAGATACCATATAAAACCACTACGCCAACATTCTGAGTGTAGCTTGGGAGGAAACACACTTTATAACAAGACATTACTTACTTGATAGCTTCTTTAGTTTTAAGTGGAAGACCAGTGTAAGGGTTTATAGGTTTCAGAAGCTGAATTATTCTAGTTTTGCTAGCTGCTATATGTTTCATGATATATTCATTCTTCCAGTATCCAGATTTTCTGTCCCGAATCATAGTATGGTTTAATAAGACAGCTGTTCTTTCAACAGAATTAGTTTTCCAATTTGTTCTTTTAGGTGGAAAAAAACTGGAGTAAATTTTGAACCAGATCACACTGGAAAAAAATATTCAAGAGACAAACAAAGTGAATCCCATAAAGAGTTATTACCAGTGAGGGCACAGATCAGTAAAGAACAGACCCACCAGCATCAGAATTAAAATATACAGTTGCATGTGCATCTCATGCATTATTGAGAATCTCATTAAGAAAAAATATATTATCCAACTTTAAGACCAAGTGGGTTTGTTTGATTTAGGTGGATAAAGGGAATACAAATCATTTCTAGGAAGTCCCAACATCTAGGTTTTACCTCGATGGCTGATGTCCTTCTGTATTCATAATTTCCCCTTCTTTTAGTCTGTTGTTAAACCCCATATTCTGTATGAGTGAGGATATGCTAGAATTTAGATTGCTGGGGGAAAGACAAGTCACATAATGAGAACCAAAGGGCCTTTATACACATCTTGATATTTTTGTTGGCTATAAAAAGTTTTACCTGACACCATAATACATAAGATACATCCTACTTGTTACTCATTACCTTCTCAATCGATTCTCACTGAGATCAGCGGGAATGTCTCAGGAAAGACTGAGTAAGAACATCATAATCATAACCAACAGGGAGATGCAAAAGTGCCATTTGTGCTGCATTCCTCCACCTGTCCTCAGCCAACTTAATGCCAGGGCAGTCACATGGTACAAATTAGAAGGCTGCTTTAAATTGCACTGGCTGTTAATGTCCCCGAGGGTTAATCCAGCAGCTAGGACACACCAGGGATGTACTGAACATCCCCTTTTTGTCCCAAGCCACATCCCTTGCACTATGACTAGAAGAGGGTGGCATCAAACCTGCTACAGCGGCTCCTCACCACCCAATAGTCACCACTTTTCCAAATCAAGAGTGTTTTATAAATGTTATCTAGTTAATCCCCACTATACCCCAGGGAACCAGATAAGTATCACTTATGTATGGGGAAAATGAGACAGCAAAATTAAAGGATTGCCCAATGCCTAAAAAATTCCATTTCAGGGCTAGAATAGACAAAGAGTCCTGTGGCACCTTAAAGACTAACTAAAGTTTTAGAGCATAAGCTTTCGTGGGCTAATACCCACTTCATCGGATGCATGCAGTGGAAGTATCCAGGGGCAGGTATAAATAGGTAGGCAAGAACCAGGTGGGAGATAACAGGATTAGTCCAATGAGGCTGAACCAGCTTGTTATCTCTAATCAGGGCGGGTGAAGTGTTCCTCTAGCAGCTGAACTGGAGGTGTGAATAGCGAGAGAAAAGAAGCTGCTTTTGTAGTTAGCTAGCCACTCGTCATCTTTGTTCAATCCTTGACTGATAGTATCAAATTTGCAAATGAATTGCAGCTCTGCAGTCTCTCTTTGCAGTCTGGACTTGAAGTTTTTTTGCTGCAAAATGCTGACCTTTATAGCGTGTCCAGCGAGGTTGAAGTGCTCTCCTACAGGTTTTTGTATATTGCCATTCTTGATATCTGATTTGTGTCCATTTATCCTTTTTCATAGGGTCTGTCCAGTTTGGCCGCTGTACATAGCGGAGGGACATTGCTGGCACATAATGGCGTATATTACATTGGTAGATGTGGAGGTGAAGCTGTAATTCATTTGCAAATTTGATACTATCAATCAAGGATTGAACAAAGATTACGAGTGGCTAGCTAACTACAAAAGCAGCTTCTTTTCTCTCGCTATTCACACCTCCAGTTCAGCTGCTAGAGCAGGCCTGCACAACTCGGAAAGCAGCAAGGGCCATAATACTGCAAAAACACCTGTTGTGGGCCAAAAAGCCCCACCCTTGCCCCACCCCCATTCACTTCCCCCCACCCCACCGCTTGGCTTGCCCCGCCCCTACTTATCCCTCACGGGCCACACAGTGAGCCCATGCAGGCCGCATGTGGCCCCCGGGCCGCATGTTGTGCCGGAATACCTAGAGGAATAGAGGAATACCTCACCCTCCCTGTTTAGAGATAACAAGCTGGTTCAGCCTCATTGGACTAACCCTGTTATCTACCACCTGGTTCTTGCCTACCTATTTATACCTGCCCCTGGATACTTCCACTGCATGCATCCGACGAAGTGGGTATTAGCCCATGAAAGCTTATGCTCTAAAACTTTAGTTAGTCTTTAAGGTGCCACAGGATTCTTTGTCACTTCTGCAATTCCAGACTAACATGGCTACCCCTCTGATTCTTGACAACATGCAGGGCTAGAATAAGAACTCAGGACTTCCCAATCCCTAGTCTTGAGCTGCAGCACTAAACAACATCTCTCTCTCTTTCTCACGTATTTTTGTACACATTCAAAAAGCACCCTTCCTTCCTCATGTTCTAATTCCTCCCCTCTGGGGCTGTCCTTTCCTCATTAAAGCATGTTAAAATCATACAAATTAGAGATGAGGGGAAGGGAGAGGGGGACAGTATGCAATAAATATGTTACCATTTATCCTTTGAATACCATTTTACAAATGCTGAACAGGATGTGCTACCAAAATATCAACCACACAATCCATAGTAATTATACCAAAGACACATTACGGTGTTTTATTTCTCACTTAGAAATTAGCTTCACCACAGGATTTTCACATCCACTGGCCAGCCAGGTCCTCCTTACCAGTCCCTGCTTTTTCCCCAGAGGAAAACTAAGTTAATGTGCTCTAGTATGTTTCTCTGAGTCTTTTCCCATAAAATAGTCGGAGCTTAGATGGCTTCCAGGCTGACCTCTGTCCAAATCAGTCTCTCTCATACCCCTCTGTTTTCCATGCCCTCAGTGGTTGATGTAAGTCACTACACAACATTACCACCAAGCTCTCTCTTCTTATGAGTACATCATTCTTTTTATAGGGGATTCTCTGGGAAATCAACATTAGTCTGATGGTCTAACTCAAGTAAGATTTATGTGAAGCTTCCTCTCCAACTCTTTGAGCTGAGGCTGGTTAAGCCACACAGGCTGGGAAGCACAACTGGGAGCTGCAGAGAGGCCCACTGTAAGAGGTTGCAAAGATCAGACCACCAGCAGCCCAAGCTTTCAAGTCTCCTTCTCTTCCCTACTCCTTCTAGACTCTGATTTGAAAAAGGAATCCAGGATGGAGAAGTTAGATTTCAGAGAAAATCCCAGAAGCAAGACAGAGAGCTGAAAATGCTTAGCACTGGAGGCTGAGATAATAAAGGAGACCCTTGTTCTCAGAAAGGTCCAAAACATCCCTGATGCATCTAGTACAGCATTTACTACCTAGGAGAGAGGCATGCACCAATCTCTCCCACTGGCAGTAGTTGCAGTCATTCATGGTGTCAGCAGACGAAAGTAGCTGGGAAAAGGCAAAGGAGTTAATACAGGCCACAAGATCCCTAAACCAGGGATGCCCCCTTCAATTTATGTGGCCTGTATGATATAACAACATTTTAAAATTAAATGAAATCTGAGGTTATTTACCAAGTATATTTCTAGCTCTCATGGTTGCAAAGTAAATCTACCATATGTGAACCAAATGCAGTCACTGCAGCGAATGTCAGCAGATGCAAGCAGACATTTCAGACCGTAACTCAGAGCTGTGGATTTCCCTGACTCATTAATCTTGCTGGAGTGTCTGCTCGAAAGCCCACTGATGACACTTCAATGACAACAGTAAAAGTTTCAGTGTATATCATTTTAGCAAATGGGGTAGGAAATGGAGTGGGAGAAATTGGAGAAATGGTTGTGGGTCTAGAGGGAAGCAGATTTTCTCACCAAGTGATGCTAAATACAACAACAAGGTACTGAAAAATGATACCTAAGCATTGTAATTACTATATACAGGCTGGCCTCACCACTTGATCCATTTGCAAAGCTCCCAGTGACATCAGTGGGAGATCACTATGAATTGAGTCTTAAATTTATACTCTGACCCAAGGAACATAATTAAAAATGGAATTTAGCCCCTTGAACTGATATACCCTTGCGATAAACCTTTTCCTATTTATTTTTTTCCTCCTGTTTTGATCAAACATAATTTCATTGCACTATGACAAATGGAAGCAGCTGAAACCACCACCAGAACTGACTGGCTAGGTAAACCCCCTGCAACAAAGCAGGAATAAAACTGGAATGAAAAAGAAGGAACCTGAAAGGAAGGTGTGAAAATCCCTGCCTGTGAGGAGGGAGCCTGGCATCCTGTGCTGGTTTATCTAAATCAGAAAGAGAAGTATAAATGGATCTTATATAGCAATAAATGCAAACAGGCAAGTTTTCAAAGCAGTGTGCTTGGTTTTAGCCACGTAAGTCCCATTAACTATTATGGAACTCACACAGCTAAAACTGCATGCAATATATTGAAAATTTACCATACAGATTGCAATACAACAGAAAAATAGCTACTGGGTACTGACATCAATTCCCTGGCATCATTGAAACTAAATTAAAAGGTCTCATATAACTCAGGTTAACCTGACTGCTGTGAGATTGAGATTACATTTCCCCCCTTCCTTACTTGTCGTTGGCCAGATGATAGAAGCGTTTATTCACGCAACCGATACACAACAGAGATACAGCATCCAAATAAGAAAATATCTTCAGGAGTATCTCTGATGGCATACTGAAAACAAAAAGAAGGAAAATATTACTGGATTTATTTGCAAAACAGAGTTGACAAGTGGCTAAAACCTTTCAGTCCTCAACACAGGAAAGTGAACAGAAGAGAGAGGCGCCACTACTTCATAAATCCACGTCACCCCTGTCTCTGTAAAACGTTAACCTGCAGCCTTATCAGTTCTGATTTGTTGCTCTGATCTAAGGCCTTTGCTTAAGGCACTTCACAACAGCCTACTGAAGTGGCACAAGATGTTAACTGAAAGCCTAGTTCCTCATGCATTCATGTTACTTTTTTTGAGCTTTAAGTCAATTTAGTTTTGAAAAGTAATAGAGAATTCATTCAAATTATGTGAAATTATTCTGTGCACTCCTTCCCACTTCCCACCCCCAGCAAGGTTCACAGTCTTTTTTATATCATGGCTTCACATTCAGTCACTCACCACTAATACTTTCCAAATGTATCCCTGAATCTTGTGTGTTCATTATCACCTTTCAAATGTGGTGTCAGGTCCCAAGATACTTTACCAACAGTACGTACTCTAATCCAAACTTTGGTGGGATGCTGTATCTCTCCTCAGTTCCATGTGTACTCATAAAAGGTCTAATCTAACTGCCATTAAAGTCAACGTAAAGACTACCACTAACTTCAACAGGACTTGCAGGCACCCTCAGGGCACTTTTGAAAGCACAAATCTGTCTTCCACTGTTGAGTGAAGTGCAGGTGCCTTCCCTGAAATCCCATTGCTCCTGCTGCTTTGCAGTCACCTGCTGGAATGTGCATACCAGAGTCTGGGGCACGAATCCTTTGTCTAGACTCTAGGGATTGGAAGCTCCAGGCCATTAGATTAACATTTGGCCATGATACAAAAATTTGAAATAAACTTATTCTATTGTCCTCATTTTTCTGATTGTTGCATTACCACGGTGTCATTGCTGCCACTGAACAAAGGAGCTACTGTGGGAATCAGCAACTTTAAGATCTTTCCTGATGTCTATGTCCATTTGCAAGTGATCGAGCAAATTAACTGTGGGTCAGAGCAAGTCAGCTGAGATTCTTGTGAAGAAGCTGCACGTTTAAGACTACCGTTTACTCCAGCAGTTTGTGATCTTCCAAACACAGGTTGATCAATACCACTAAATACTAAGGGAAATATGTTAAAAACTCAGCATCTAAGGGTATGTCCACTTGCAATCACAGAATCTGATTAAAGTGAGCATGAGTTTCAATCTAACTAGCTCAGACACTGAAGCAATGAAGCCGTGGCGGCACAGGCTTCAATGTGGGCTAGCCACCCCAGTAATTACCTGGGGTCCCAATACAACTTTGTATCTAGTAAGATACAAAAAGAGTTAAAAATAGTATCAAGTAGTTCCCTTGCTCTAGAGTCCCAACCACCAATTTTGGATTTTAATGCTATATTTTCCCTTTTTTAATTTTAGAAAATGCTTTTCCCTGTTGCTGTGTGAAAGGCCCACACAGAGATCAGGGGAAAGTGATTAAATAATTAGCTATACAGGAAAATGAGGGAAATGGCTGCACACAAAGTGCTATCAAAGTACAAAGTAAGCAAACTCAAAGAAGTTTCTCTAATCTTCCATTTATAATAATCTCAGACATTACTTGTAACAACAGTAATACAACATTTTTCAGAGAGAAATGTGCCTGGTAATGTTACAGGGCGTCCCTGTAACATTACCAGGCACAGAGGTATAGTTCCATCTTCAAGACCTGTTCCGAAGGAAGAGGCTATCCATGTTACCCACCCCATCATTCTAAAGCTCCCGTGCTAAATATACTTCCCACCATAAAAAGTATTTAAAAGTTTAATTTAAAACTGCCATTTATTAAACTAACGCTGTAACAATCTTGATTTTAAGAAGCGATACTGTTCATTCATCAAGACATGGAGTTGCACACAGGTAACTGAGAGACTAATATGGCTGGCAAAACCTTCATTAAAGGGCAAAAATGCATGAAAAAAGACCCAGTTTAATTCTCAAGGCCCAATCTGAAGCTTCAAAGTAGGCTGGGAAAAATCACTCTTCCATACAAAATATTCTTAGTTTAAAAGTGAGTAGTCACTGAGATACAAACATGGAACTCCACTAGGCTATTTTTAAACATGATTATATTTCAGAGCAGAACATTCCTTTAAAATTTGGTTATCACATTGAAGCCACTAACATACTCACCTCTCAATGCATGGACAAGATTTTGATTTCACAGACATCTTCTGACAATGCCTTTGAATGAAAATATTTTGGGTTTCAGATAGTTTCGCAGACATGGCAGTGAAGATTCCTGACTTCTTACTACAGATACAAAGATAAGGTTGTTAATAGTCACAGGATCGTTAACTGAAAAAAAATATGTAGCAATATGTACTATGCCTCACAACAGAAACAAGATTCAGAAGGACATGTTACATGGCCAGTGTTCAACTTCATAATCAGCACTTCACTAATGTGAAATAATTGAGCTGATGGGAGGAAAGGGGCCTGGAGTATATGGCCCTGCTATGACCATTCAGGTCAATCTCTAGTGGTACTCAGAGATGACTGGTGCCATGATAATACCCAGTTTTACCAATGTAGACAATCCATTCACCTTGTTACAAAGAGCAACTCCACCATGGCCAGCATAATCATATGCCAGAAGAGACTCTGCTAAAAACTCAAGCTGCTCAGACTTCTAAACAGAGGTTTAACACCAAGATATAGGGCATTTTTGTTGACCCACCTAACTCTAGTATGTTAATAAAAATAAAAATTGGTGCAACTTATGCTTTGAATTTGTCAGAGCCCAAGAAAAATTTCACAAAGCTATAAATCTGGATCATATCTAAAATGTGAAAGTATATTACCACCTCAGATCTGCTTTTGTGTAAAAGTATATATTTTGCAATCATGGGAGTACTAAATCACTAGACAGGTGGGTTTTGCTGCTGTTTTTACATATTTAGTTTTTAACATGTGCTGGAAGTGAGACAAATTGCCATTTCTTCCCACAAAACAAAACAGTAGCATGTTTGTGCCAAGTGCAAATAAAGCCACATACCTTAACCCACCACAGGCTTAATACCTAAGTTCCAAAACAGTAAGTATATTTGAAACTATATAGTCATAATATTCTTAATTATCATGGAACCCCACAAAAACTCTGGAAGAAATAATAGAATATGTAGACGGAGCCTCAGAAACCCAATCAGACTCTGACAACCAAGCACCCACTAGTTCTGTAATGCCATAGAGCAGAGCTTCCTATATTCGCTCTTTGTTAGTTTGGATTGTCAGCTGGCAATGAAATATCTGATCTATCCAACTCTCTGTTCCTAGGCAACCAACTGATGTTGAGGATGCTTAAAAAGAAATCTAATTTGGATGGACATGGATCAGCAGAACATTTAATACACATGGGTAATAAATAAAGAACATTTTATGGTCTTGGAGCATAAATAAGACTTAGATAAGGAACAAAAATTAACTTTGACCTCAATACGTACTATGCTAACTTCAGGGGAAGGGATTGGAATGGGGGCAGGGAAAGGGAGGGAAGAGGCGGGGCCTCACGGAAAGGGAGGAATGGGAGCAGATTTGGGGGCAGACGGGGGTGTCAATGATGCAGCCCTCAGGTTAATGTACTAGTCCTCGTGTGGCCCTCAAGGTCATTTGAGTTTGAGACCCCTGCTGTAAACTGTTGTAAAACTAGGCAAATACTGTATCTAGATGAGTTGACATACCCTCTGGAAGACCTCTGTGCATCCCCAAAGTTATGTGTACCTCTGATTGAGAACCACTGCTCTAATGGACCAGCATGATCAGTAATAACATTTTAAGTGTATGTCACATATGATCCTGAAGGTCAGATATGTGTGACTAGGTCTACTATTGTTAATAGGTAATTATAGATCAAAGCTGGCATTTTTGATTGTGAATGGGAAAAATGTCACTTTGCATTTTTCATTAAAACTGCTCAGCAACTGCAACACAGAATTCCACCCTTTACAGGTTTAAAGAAAATACCAATCTTTAGTTGTGCACAGGTTAGCAATACCGCTGTCTAGAAAAAGGGATAAAATTACATCATCTTGGATGAAGCAATGTCATTAAGATTTCTGTGTTCCAAGGGAGGTTTTCAAAAGCGCTCAAGGGATTTAGGAACATACATCCATTTTAAAGCCACTGAGGTGTTCCTAAATCCCAAAGGCGCTTTTGAAAATCTTCCACTCTACTTCTACACCTTTTAAAAGACTTTGTTTTTAAAAACTTATATTCCATTTATTATTTTTCATCTTTCAAACAAAAAGTTCACAGCTCCCTAATTCACCAACTAATGCAATAATTTTCCCATGCACTGTGTGCACGACAATAAGAAATCAGTCCAAATACTAGGAAAACTTTCTTGACAAAATAGATAAGGCTGCCTGCCTCTTAAAATCTAAATGCCAGATGTTAATCCCACACACACACATTTTCTAGAAGCATCATATATCATTATATTAAGATGCGCTTTTAAGCTTGAACCTAATAGCCTCAATGGTTGATTCATTAGCTATTCAATTTGTGGCACTCAGGTTTGTAGCTGTATTTTCACCTAAGTAATCTGTAGTATATGCAAAGTGGAGACAACCTTTTCTTAGAAAGGAGTAACCTAGTCTGTTTCAAAGAACATAGCAAGTTGTAATTAAAGTTGTGACAATATTGATTCTGTTTCCAAAATTTTAGGTCAATTCACCGCCAGAAGGATGCCCAGATAAGTCGACCTAAGATACGTCGACTTCAGCTACACTATTCACGTAGCTGAAGTTGTGTATCTTAGGTTGACCTCTCCCACCCCCAGTGTAGATCTGGCCTTAGCAATCATGAACTTGGCAAACCTCAATTTTATAAATATCACAAAATGTGAATGTTGGATACGAACTAGATATTAATTTTGAAGATTCCAGTATTGAATGTTTGGAGTTTACTTTTATTAGAAATAGAGAAGGAATGGGTGATAGTGTGTCTGTTAGCAATTATTATGGAAAATCTTGTTTAATTGTCACATATTTTTTCCTTTGTTTCCCACACTTCCACTGGTTAATACCAATTAAGCTTCTGTTCGCTCAGATTTCTCTTTCCCATTCTTTTCCTGTACAGTTCATTCAGTAATGCCATAATCTATCTTTTGTGACAAATTTCATGGAGATGGCCTCATAAGTCAAACACACTGGACTCTGTCATTGCTGAATGAATCAGGCCAAACGAAAGGAGAAAGGTTGTTCCAAATATCTCAGCAAAAAGCACTTTGAGAAAACCAATATCGAAGAAATAAATAACAATTTAATGGAATTTATCCAGTTATGATTTACACATCCAGACTTTGTAATTTTAACTGTGCAACTTTATTGCTGCATAACAAGTTCAGTGCAGTTTTGGCATTTCGTCTTATTTTAAAAGTGCCATTGACTTTAAGTCTTGTTTAATATTAAGCGTACCTGACAATTGTCACCCACACATTTGCCCCTGCTGTCATTCTTTCACTCTTACCAGCTGAAACATCATTAGCAGTGGTGCAGGAAGTGAGAAGCTCACTTTTTCTGACTACTAGAATTTACTTCCAGGGCTTTGATAATTGTAATCTCCCCTACTCCCGCTTCTGGATCTCTTGCCTTCACTATGCCTCTTAGCTATTTAGGAATGTAACTTAACAACATTTAGTACTCAACTACTTAAAAAGGCCAAAAAAGAATTTGAAGAACAGTTAGCCAAAGACTCAAAAAGTAATAGCAAAAAAAAATGAAGTACATCAGAAGCAGGAAGCCTGCTAAACAACCAGTGGCACCAGTGGACAATCGAGATGCTAAGGGAGCACTCAGGGATGATAAGGCCATTGCAGAGAAACTAAATAAATTCTTTGCATTGGTCTTCACAGCTGAGAATGTGAAGGAGATTTCCAAACCCAAGCCATTCTTTTTAGATCTGATTTAGACAGATCTGAGGAACTGTCTCAGATTGAGGTATCATTAGAGGACATTTTGGAACAAATTGATAAATTAAACAGCAATAAGTCACCAAGACCAGATCGTATTCACCCAAGAGTTCTGAAGGAACTCAAAAGGTAAAATTGCAGAACTACTAACTGTAGTGTGTAACCTATCCTTTAAACCAGCTTCTGTACCAAATGACTGGATGATAGCTAATGCAATGCCAGTTCTTAAAAGGGGCTCCAGAGGTGATCCCAGCCATTACAGGCTGGTAAGCCTGACTTCAGTACCGGGCAAACTGGTTGAAACTATAGTAAAGAACAAAATTGTCAGACACATAGATGAACATAATTTGTTGGAGAAGAATCAACATGGTTTTTGTAAAGGGAAACCATGCCTCACCAATCTACTAGAATTCTCTGAGGAGGTCAACAAGCCTGTTGGCAAGGGGGATCCAGCAGATACAATGTATTTAGATTTTCAGAAAGCCTTTGACAAGGTCCCTCACCAAAGGCTCTTAAGCAAAGTAAGTTGTCATGCAATAAGAGGGAAGGTCTTCCAGGGTCAGAGGAGTTTCAAGTCCTACACCAGGGATCGGCAATGTTGGCACGCAGGACTGCAGGTAAGCACCCTTAGCGGGCCCCACCACTTTGTTTACCTGCCGTTTCGCCAACTGCTGCTCCTACTGGCCGCGGTTCACCATCCCAGTCCAATGGGCGCTGCAGGAAGCGGTGCCATGCTTCCCTCACCCCCATACACCTACTCTCACTCTGAGCCCCTCCCACATCTCAAACCCCCCTCTGCAGCCACACCCCACAGCCCTCACCCCAATCCCCTCACGCCTGCACCCTCTCCCATCCCCAAACTCCCTCCCAGAGCCTGACCCCCTCCTGCACCCCAATTCCCTGCCCCAGCCTAGGGCCTGCACCCCAGACCTCCTCCCCCACCCAAACTCCATCCCAGAGCCTTGGGCAGGTGGGGGGCGGAGTCTGAGCGGGGGCGGGTTCTGGGCACCACCAAAATTTCTACAAACCCGTCACACTTGGTGGTGTCCCAATCCCTGATAAAGCTTTGGTTTCAGAAAGATATAACATAGGCAGCAAGACCATTGCATGACACACTGGGGTTCTGAAGCGGTTCAGTCAGTGTCACAATGACTGAGAGGAGAAATAAGAAGAGCACTGTTCTCCTTTTGACCATCCTACTGGAGTCCCTCCCATGCACTTACATTCTTGGAACTGTTCTATGCAGTTGCAAAATGGCTCCAAACTACGTAGCAGGTGATTGCAGCAGACAAACTCCGGGAACAGGGGCATCGATCAGCTCACACGCCACAGGGGGTGACAGTGACCCGACTGGGGAGAAATAGAAAGTGGCCGCACTTTCCCAAGCGCTGCCCTTAGGTGATGTAGCTCTACAACCTGCCACTCACAGCAGACTTCGCGGCTCTCCTTCCCCTTGAGCACTAAGGAGGGGAACGCCGTCATTAGGGTTCCGAGTTAACACTCCCATCAGCGACCTCGGCCAAGGGGAAGATCGGGAGCAGGCCAGACTGCATGGGCACCACGGCGCAATTAAACCCCGCGTCTGCGCGCCGTTCACCCGGCACCGGTGCGGAGGGAAGCCGAGCCCCGCTCAGCCGGAGGGGACCGGCAGGAAAGGAGGGCGGGCGGTTACCTGAGCCGCTCGGCCGAGCTACCGCGGTCGGGGCCCGGCGGAGGAGCCGCGGGGGACAGGAGACTCCGGCAGGGGAGGGCGGGCGGCGCCGGGCGCTGGGGAGCAGCCGCGGCCCACGCCAGCCCGAGGCTGTGCTGCTGCAGGATCCAGCCGCGTCCGGTCGCCATGGTGACACCGGAACCCGCAGCCCGCCCGTGCTGTGTCGCCTCTGCCCGGCCTGCCACGTGCAGCCGCCCCGCCAGGGCAGAGGCGGCGTTGGGCGGGAGGGAGGTGGCCGCGCCTTGCCCCAGGCCGAGGTTACTGGTTGCAGCCCACTGAAGGGCCAGGCCCTTTCACCCACCCACATCCTAGTTACAGGCGTCCAGATGCTCCCCGCCCCACCACACACGCACCAAATTTCAGGCCAGAGAAGGCCCCAGGCTAGGGTTGTATCTGGTCATGATCTCCACCCTCCGTAAAGGTTGCAGTCCAGAGCAGAGCACTCCACCCCTCAACTGCACCCTAAAATATCCCTGGATTCACTCACCCCCATAGTGGGCAACAAAAGGATAAGCGCATTCCCCTCTAGCTCATAGCCCTCTTCTCCAGAACCCAGTTCAGTGATCCCACCATTGCTTCCTCTCAATGCCTGGGGCATCTCTATATTCCCTCAGTCCTCCTCCCTCTTGTCCTCCACTTTCCACACACAACCCCCAGTTTCCCATCTGCATTCCATATTCAGCTGTACACATGCACAGCCCGGCTCCCCCTCCCTGTTAAGAAAATGATTGTTAAAAAAATGTAACTTAGAATGTTGTAGTATGATTTTAAAGTAGCCTTAGACTTATAATCTTACTCCCTGTATACGTACTATTGACCCCTAGTTTAACATGCATTTTAAACTTACATTCACCCTGTCACAGATGTGCAGGCATCATAGTGTCTAAGTACCCCTAAGTGTTTTGAACCTCCTGCTTACCAGACAGGTAAATGAAATAAATTAATACCAACAATGGATGTAATAGCCATTAAGTGTTCCCACCTGTGTAAGTGGATTGAAAGTCCCCCTCCCTTATCAACACAGGGGTATAAAATATCTTCACACATGTATTGAGGGGAGCCAGTTGTTTGGGTGATAACCCCTCTGACTCCTTATTGCTTGCAATAAATCTTGTTTTTTCCAGAACTCTACTGAGTTATGCCTGTCCTTTGAGGTATATTGGACTGAACTCCAAAGGAAATAAGCAGTTTTTGCAACATCCCTACAACACTCACATTGTCCTACACACACACACACACACACACACACACACACACACACACACACCAATTTTTCCCTTTTTCCTGTCATCCCTTTAGATTTGGTGCAATGCATAGATTTTTTTGGAAAGAAGAATATAGGATTAATAATGGTCTACTCATTTTTGCCATTTTCATCACTGAAAGATTGTCTGCAGAGGCTGCTGCATCAAACTTCTCCTTCTGAGAACCCCCCAAAGAAGTGCCCTCTTTCAAACTGGCCATTTGTTCTGATGAGAGTAAAACCAAGATTGTTTTCTCCACACTCTTTAGGATGTATAGAGCTATTGAGAATGACCACCTGAGGACAACCGATGGCTTCAGGCTCATTGAGAACAATGGAAGATGGCAGACATTTTGAAAGAGGCAGCTCCGGGTTGAATTCTCTGTAGCAGAACGTTATTGTTTAGCCTCTGCTGAAGAAGAAGAAACTTGCAGTTATGAAGACTAATTGGAAAACAATTCTTATCAGTCCTTTAAAACCCACCAAAAGAGGCCTATACATTAAATTCACAGAAATCTTAACTATGTGCAAAGCGTGAAGCTTCTGTGTATTGTTATAGAGCTAATTTGGGACAACAAAATGAGTTTGACACATTCTAAATTTTTAAAAGACCCAACTTGTTGTTAATTTGAATTCCTAAACTAATGAATAGGTTTACTTGTAAATTCTCAGATGATTCAACCTATTTTCAAAGAGTAATTGCATAAAAATTATAAAAATTATACATAATAATGTATACATTACAAAGGAGTTGAATCTCAGCTTTAAGTGCAAAACTTCTATGCTACAGAGCTGCAATTGATACTTCCATAATAACCATGCTGGGGGGTGTGGTTTTGTGACCACTTCACTGAAGTATTTTTATTATTATTGGCTTTAGTGATCTTTTGAACTTATTTATACAGCAACCGAAAGAGTACTAAGTACATGATATAGACTGGTCCAAAGAAAACCATTACATATGTAACAGAGAAGGGAACCTATGGAGCTGTATACATAAATAAATAGGAATTTCAGGGTAACCATGGTAATATTCAGACAGGCACTACTACATCCACCAGCAGGCAGTAAATTCAGTGTGAGATTATATGGCAGATGTAGAGGAAGTGTTAGGGATAATAGGTTGGTATAGTCACTGCACTCACCCACAAGAAGGAGATACAATTATAAGTTAGTATCTTATTATGTAAGGTGAAATGTAGCTCTGATCACTACACCTAACTAGAGATAGACTCACTGAAAGCCCAGAATCCAAATTTAGAGATGTCTCCTTGTCACTATATTGGAGTAAAGCAAAACTCAACATCTGAACACCCTGTGGCAGGGCACCTGCTTCACTTTATCTCGGAGTGTGGGGAGGGTCCTTTAGCCCACTTCCCGGAACCCAACAGGACAGCTCTCTTATGTCCTTCAGCACTGACTTTGTGACAACCCCCACATTTTGGAGAACTCTGGATTCAAATTTTGTGCCGAAAGTCCGATCTACATGTTAGACTTCTCACCTATATGGGACTTCCGACTGAGTTTAACAACAAGGCTGTAAAGTGCTTTGAAAATGTGAAGCACTACAGAGATGGTAGGTATTATAAGTTATTAAGCCCAGGATTTAAACTCCAATGAAAGTTTTATGTAGATAGGGCCTAAAGAAAATATTAAAATGCATCTATTATTACAAAGAATTTATAAACAATGAACCACCATCTCAATAGTCCATTGATGTAGGTTAGGATATAAAGGACTGCAACTCTGTTTATGGAATGGGATATCATAGACTCTCAAAGATGTTTTAAAGTAAAATTATGTTATTGTTGTTATTATCATTATTATAGCTTCCATGGTAGAGGCAGCAAAGTCTAAAGTTATGATTGAATTCCAACTGTCATTATAACTCCAGCTTTTTCATTGTTCAGAACTTCCTTAAACAAATTCCTTTTGTTTGTGAATTTTCCTGGAAAGTTTGAGTAAAATCTTTACAGCTGTTTTAGAATGGTGGCTTTCTACAATTATTTACTGACTGAATTTAATTAATAAATATGTATATGATTGTATATGAGTTTTAGGTACATGCTGACCATAAAGGAATTATTCAACTGAGGAAAAATAATAAATAGAATTTAAACAATAGGGGCAGAGTTACATCTATGCTGATCCAGTTGCTGGATCAGGACCTTTTAAAATAGATTTTGCATTCATCAGTTTCCAAAAACAACAACCTTAGATCCTGCAAAGACAATGAGACTAAAAGTGTACGTAAATCTTTGTGGGAATGAAGCCTTAATGTGATTAATTTTATTCACCCTGGAAAAGGAATAAATACGTCCAAATTAGTATTTTTACCACTTTATTTGAAAAAGCCCCAAACAGTTTGCATTATTGCAAGGTCATAATGTTTTCCTACGGAAACATTTAAAAAATCAAAATAGAAGAAACAGAACAAAATACACACCATTTTTCATTCCCAAGCACTTGTAGTTAAAAGAGATCAAAAAACTCCAGCCTTCCCTACCACTTCCTTATGTGCTATCTGTACCCGAACCAGTGAATTGAAAGTAGTGTGCTTGTAGTTTTGTGTCGGATGTAATTTGATCTCATCAGCAGGGGGTGGCGCTTTGCATTGTGGTAGTTGTAGTCATTTTTCTTTGAAGCCACTATTAACTGTGGACGCGAAGAGAAGTTCTGTGAACTACAATTTCCAGGACTTCGTGGTATTTGTTCCAGGGAACTTTGCAAACGCAATGGCGAAGAAGTTGCAAATGTCAGCGAGCAAAGGGTAATGTAGGTTTATCAGTTAAAGCAAATCAACACGGTAAAAGCAAAACTCAAAGTGAGAGATTGCTCTAATTCTGTGTCATTATAAGGGCTGCACTTTCCGTGCACACACTATTCATGTGTTGCTTAGGTGCAGACTACAGTAGGATTTATGCAGCGATCAAGGGAAGCTCTAGTTCAACTAATCTACATAGATCTTCGTTTGTTGGTAACATATTAAGACTAATTTTTCCTCATCATGTTTTCTGCTTCGTTTATGCGAGTTATTCATTGCAGTGAGAAGTTACAAGGCTCGCCAGGAAAGTGGTTGCTTGCACCCCCTGGGAAGGTGTTTCTAAGGACTTGGCGGTGTTTTAGGTGGGGGCAGGAATTTGTCCACAGAGGGTCTGTGTTGCGCCCTCGTATATTGCTCAAAGTTGCTAAACAAAATATCTGGACCCAGGACGGGTCCCTGAGAGCTGGGAATAAAAGCAAACAAGTGTCTGTGCAAAGAAGTCAAAAAGGAGGAGCCCCCGTGTCGACTACTCAGAAAAGTAAGTGGGCCTATAGCCAGTATTAATTAGGAGCAACATGTATTGTTTTTAGAGATTGTTGCTGCAGGTACTAGCTGCAGCCTTGCCATTTAGATTTTAAGCACCCAGAACTAAGGAATTAAAAACTGTGGTTCCCACTGCTGCAACTCATTTTCTGGTGTACACATTGCATTGTTTTGCATGACTTCATAGAGTGTTAACTTTTAACTTGTATGACTTTATTGGGAGTGGTATCTGTGCGTATGAGGGAAGAATCTGATTCATTAAATGTTTTAGGGTGTGTGGAGGACTCTGAATATGTCTACATTAAAGAAAAATAAAGTCCACGTGTTGCTAATTCAAGTTCAACTTTAGTGATGTTGTTAACAATAGGGATTTTGGATTTTGAAAAACTTTCCCATTGTGAATGTTTAACACACACTGGACAGTACTGCTCCAGTTGTGCAAATTTCATTTTATATTTTGTATGCAATCACACACTTTCTAATCTATTCTAAACAGTTAAGTGGCATGCCTTTTATATTTAGACTAATTGGAGTGAGCCTAATATACTTTGTAGGATCCTCTTAAGTCACACACACACACACTTCCTCTTCATCTATCTCCCCAGTTATGACTGGACAACTCCCCCCTCACCCTCAGCATGCATAAGTTTACCACTACATTCCCATTCCCTTGCCTTTTGTCTGCCTGCAGTCAGCTTTTGGCACCATCCGAGTCCTGCTGCCCCCACTTCCTCATGGAAAAGGAAGCCAGGTGGTGAAATAAAAGTATATTTTTCCAAGCAGAGAGTCCACCCGAAGACTCTCAGGGATAAATCTCTGCTTCTACAAAGTGCCACCTGCAGTCAGATGCAATCATAGTTGGGGAAACAGGGAAGATACCTGGTTCAGAGTCCCTGAAACAAAATTACAGCAACACTTAGGTTGAAGGCTGATAAAAATTCAGATAGACTATTCATTAACTCTTCTAAAATTATTTTCTTCCCCCAACACACACATCAAATTTTCTTATTAACATCATAACAAAATATTTTTTCTTTTAGTTTGGGTGGGGAAGAAGGGCTTTGTATCTAATAATTTCCACATCTGTATATTAGTTTAATATTTGATATCAGTTGCATCAATCCCTATTTAAGATGGAAATTGTAACTCACTTTTGTGGATTTCTTCCATATGGCCCCAGTGATGGTCTTAGATTGAACATCATCCATCAATTCATACAGAAAAAAAACTGCATAGAATGTAGAGGTGACTCAAATTCTTATCACTGAATTATAATTGATTGTCTATCAATGCCGTATAAATTGTAGGTCCATGTCATTTCCTGAAGATTAAGACTGCCTGGGTTTAATGACCTAAGAGAGCCGTTTCCAAACAGTGGTCTATTTTGCTGGCTGGCAGCAGAGTTGACTGATTACATGGTACTGGCTCCTCCTTTACAACTGGTACATCTTAAAAATAGTGAATGCTTTCCTAATAGTGCATTTCCATGTACATAATTAATATAAGACAATGAAGACTTTTGGCACCTTGGAGACTAACCGGTTTATTTCAGCATAAGCTTTTGTGGGCTATAGACCACGAAAGCTTATGCTGAAATAAACTGGTTAGTCTCTAAGGTGCCACAAGTCTTCATCGTCTTATTTACAGATACAGACTAACATGGCTGCTAATCTTAAACCTCTCATAATTAATATACTGTAGTTGCCACCGACATTGTCATTTGATCACCAATGGAAAGGGACGCAGCCCATGTTGTTCCAAATGGGAAGGAAGTTGGCCAGTAAGAGGCTGTGATGTGGTCCACTTTTGCTGATAGACATAAGTGAATGTCAGAATGTAACATCTTAACTGATTTTGAATACTTTGAGTGTCCATCAAGTAGTTACAACATGTAGCTTTTGTTATAGTAAGCCAATTAGTTCCCTAAAGGCTCCAGCTGTTTTTTCTGTTTAGTTCCACTACTAGTGAAATAAAAATGAAATACTTTGCTTGGAGGTAGAGTAGAATGAGAAGGATTTTCTTGGAATTATAGTAATTCAGTTATCTCTTTCTAACATTATTATTTATTATGGTTGTAATTATGTAATGTATGACAATAGTTCCATCATATTGACCCCTAGTTCCTCCCATTCATTTCTTTGAGCAAAAAGTGGTTGTTACACAGCTTCAGAAACTGGAAGGACTTCTCCTTGGACAAAACCTTCTCAGCTGATAAGATGGCTATGAAAAGTGGGAGAAGATGTTGTTAAAGTTTCCTCACTAATTTGGATTTGTTAAAAAGCACACCTTATAAGCCACATAAATTGGTGATCTCTTCCCCCTTCTCAAGAAAGATTTTAGAGCAGCGGTTGTAATGAGGTTTCATAATAAGACTTCTAACTCTTGTATACGATGAAATATTATAAATAAATTACAATTGACTAAATAAAATGTATGCTTTTGTGGCATCCTTGCTTTTTATTGTTCACGTACTTGATAATTCCTCATTCACAGTTTTTGTCAGTAGTGTTGACTCTTTCCTCCATACTTTTGTTAAAAAAGTGCTCTAAATGAATGTTATATTGTAATTTGAATATTTTGCAGC
Source organism: Dermatemys mawii (assembly GCA_007922305.1). Classification (NCBI taxonomy): domain Eukaryota; kingdom Metazoa; phylum Chordata; order Testudines; family Dermatemydidae; genus Dermatemys; species Dermatemys mawii. The sequence continues at coordinate 38,365,120 of ML677334.1, read as the reverse complement.
TGAAAATGCCTTACTACACTTAGAAGAAAATGGCTTCCTATGTCAACATAAGAGCAATAGCACAGGTTGTTCTGGTTCTCTTCTCCCACTGGTTAAACTAGTTGAAAGATTTAAAAAAAATTCTGATGAAACTGACAAACTTTTCATGGTCTCTTTATTTTACTGCTGAGGTATAACAGAAGGAATGGACTAAAAGCTGACTTTTTTCCCCTTATCAAAATGCTAATTGACTCATAGACTGATACATAGAAGAGTAGAAAATTATATGATACAATTATTCTAAATCTTATTAACTGACATTGTAATTACTATATTTTTTCTTTCTATTACAGTTAAAGAAGCTGGAAGGGATTTTACCTACTTAATAGTGGTGCTTGTTGGGATTGGTGTTACAGGTTATAAAAACTGTTTGCCCTATAAATATTCTTTATTCGCTATTGTTCATCAGATTAGATTGGTTCTCATTGTATTTGCTTTTGTTTCCCTCTATTTCAGGTGGTTTGTTCTATGTGATTTTTAAAGAACTATTCTCTTCCTCCAGTCCCAGTAAAATCTATGGCAATGCGTTGGAGAAATGCAGATCTCACCCAGAGGTTGTTTTTCAAACCTAAAGTACAGTTTCACTGTTGGAAAAAAGGGAATTCTTATTCATTGCTGTCTTACACGCTCTTTGAATGGAAGATTTGAACTGTTAAGATCCAAAGAAAATTCCAATTGACTCAGTCTCACACAATTCCACTCAGTATAGTGGGAATTGGTGCCTACTAATGTAGACCATGTAGTTTGACTGCTTTCTTCACCAAATGATATACTCTTATTACTTATACTGTGGTACTGCACAAGAGTCTCATTAAGAGCAGAACACCATTGTGCTGGATATTGTACAAATAATCAAGAAGACATGCCCCCTCATCGGAAAAAATTTGAAACAAAGTGACTTTAACAAATAGTAGAAGGGAGGGAAGGATGAAGTTAACAGTAATAAGACCGTGTGGTTGTGTAGGTTAGCTAGATATAAATAAAAATCAACCCAAAGCTAGACCTTAAAAATCACATTTTCAGACAAAGCTATAAATGTGCGTAATAGCTTTCCAGACAAGATAACTAAGGTGTCAGTGGGATTCATCTAGAAATAGCAAAAATATTAGAAAGATAAAAATAGAGATCTATACTTTGGAACTAGGCTTATAAAAATGATAACTTCATTCTGGTGCCATACATGCTTCCTCTGTGATCTGACTAAACTAAGTTTGAAAACCTGGCTGATTTTTTTGCTGTGCTTTGGAACTAAATTTATGGAAATGACAAAACCGTGTGTTTGTAGTTTCTAATAAAAGGAATCATTGCTATTTAGATTATTAGATTACTTTTTAAACTGCAACTTTGAAATACTCTGAGACAATGTCTCTGTTGAGACAGGAGTACATTTTTGCTTTTTTTATATAGTGTAATTCTGGGAAGGCTAAAATAAATAGTATATATACAGTACAAATAAAAGTTAGAATTCCACCAGCTAAGATAGCCACTCATAATGCAGATCTTTATAGGATTTTTAAGGATAATTGAATAATCTAGTTTATAAAGAAATCCACTGAAATATAGAACTATTATTTGATATGAATCTGCTGTTCTCTTCTAGTTTGTTTCCTCAGTTCTTGGGTTATCACTATCAATAGTATATGAGAAGCATCTGGTGAAACCAAAATTATTTCAGATGAAGTGGTGGGATGACACTTGAGTATCTGTTTGAATGTGACCTTTTAAACATGACATATCACATCTCTGTTTTTCTTAGATAATAGGTGTCTTTGGTGAACCCATTAAAGGTTATGGTGAGCCAACGCGACGAGGAAGACGACAGCTTGTCAGGTAGTTTTTTTGCATTTGTTCTGTACAAACATCTATTTCTGCAAAGATGCTTTGGGGCAAGGTTACATAACTTGGCTACATAGGATATATTTAATCTCTGTCATTTATAACAGGAAGTGAGCAACCTTTTTTACAGTTTTGCAGGGCTTCTTACATGGCACATAGTTATCAAGTGTTTTCTAAGGTTAAGGAACATTTGAGAACAATTTTAGGTGGAAGGGTTTTTTTCCAAGTTCATCTTTCCAAGGGCACAAAATTTGAGTTATTAGGATTGCAAACATAGTGGCAATATTTTTCATCTTCTATTTATAGTTATGCTGATCATTTAACCCACAGAATTATTGGTATAAATTGTAAAGTATTATGGTGGGGTCTGTTTTGTTTAAAAAGTAGCTAGCCTAAGTTCCCTGAACTGCCACCTAGAAGAGCATTTTATTTTTAAAGTAAGAGAGAAGGCTGGAAAAGGGTCTTTAATTAATTAATTTAATTAATAAATAAATAAAAAGTCAGTTAAGGATGGGTTTATTTTTTTTGTCCTAAATGTAAAGATGCATGAAGGTCCTCTGTTCCAATTGGTCTAATTCCTTCTCTTGTAAGACTGGCAGGAAACTAAAGAAACACCTTAATGGTAGAATATCAAAATGAAGATGCTTTGTTAAGCTTTAATATGTGTGACGGAGTCAGACCAGAAGGCTATAAGAGAGTGCTGGAAGGCAGGTATATTAGTCTCAGGATGTGCAGGTCCCTGTTCCCTGGATAGCCAAACAAAGGCTACTCCAGGCCAATCAAGACACCTGGGGCCAATTAAGAACCTTCTAGAAAGGAGTAGAAACAGCTAGCCTGATTGGGACACCTGAAGCCAATCAGAGACTGGCTGAAACCAGATAAAAACCTCCCAGTTAGTCAGGTGGGCTGTGGGTGTCAGGAGCTGTGGAAGGAGGTTGTGCTGTTGGTGAGACTGAGTGTTGGACAACATATCATCCAGAAGGAAGGAGGCCCTGAGGTAAGGGTGAAGTGGAGTTGGAAGAAGCGGGGACTGCTGTGGGGAAGTAGCCCAGGGAATTGTATTGTGTTTTGTGGATAAAAGGTCAGCCATCTTAGCTGATACTATTAGGGTCCCTGGGCTGGAGCCTGGAGTAGAGAGCGGGCCTGGGCTCCCCCACTTTTTCCATCTTCCATACTGGCCTGTGATGAAGGTAACTCACTAGGCGGTGGCTCTTGCCAATTATACTGAGAAAGGGAGGTCACTCTGGGGCCTAGATGAGTTTCTGAGGCCCCTAAATCTGCCAGGAAGCACAGGACCCACAAGTACAAACTTGGAGCTTTGTCACATATGATAGAACAGAGTATCTGTTTATGTCCAACACTGACCACTTTTCAGTCATATTGTTCATAACATTTGACACTACACGTATACTGTACACTAATCATTTTGATCTCACACACCACCTTTGAAATGGATGTTGTCCTCTGAAAGTGTGAAAATGTATTACATTCCCACATGTCTCTTATTTGTTCTAGCTCTTCTTAAATTATAGGCACTTTGGGGGCATCAACTTTTTATGGCTTAGTACAGTGCCCAACAGGATTAGGTCTCAATCCTCACTTGGGCCTTTGGGTTCAGTTTACAAAAATGGTTTTAGTGTGAGGCAGATTGATAGACCTGCATAGAAAAACTGAACCCCAAAATTGAGGCTTTTTTTTGTTGTTTTTCAGAAAAAGAATTTTTCTCCCAGTTAAAGATTATTATTTTTTACCAAATTGTGTGTCAAAAATGCTATTCACAGTTGAGCTGCTGAATACTAAAATGTAAAAGGGAAGTTTAAAGCATCTGTCTGTAAAAACAGGAACTATATTTCTCGGGGCATAGCTGAATGAAGAGGTAATTGGTTGCTATGATTTCAATTCCAACTTTTTGCTAGCTGTGCATCTTCTTTAAAGTTATTTTTGAGCCAGGACTTTTGAGGACGGTTGCAATAAAGTCTGTGGCCTGTCCCATGGTCTTACACGCTATGGGCCTGCTCTCTGAATAGGTATGTTTTTGAAGCCAGAGTTTCCAGAATGGGGAAATTAGCATAAAGGTAATTAATTAGATCCCAGTGGGAGATGTTAGTGACCTCAAGAGAAGTAGCTCCAAGCAGGAGGAACTAGTTATATATTTTTACCAGGCCTGACAAAAAGTCCTGGCTTATTCCACGCTCCTGGTTGGCTGTTGAATAATAAGAGTCAAGCAAAATGAAATTTTTAAGATTTGACATCTACAAGAAAGTTATCTCTGGTCAGCCACCAAGTCTATCAAAGTTAAACTTCAGAGCCAATAAAACTACTCGCTTTTGGATTATTTTTTTCTTCCCCATGTACCAGCTTCCTAAAGCTGAATAAAACCAGAGGCAACCACCATTATGCATAAGCATTAATTTGTTTTGTTTTCCAATCTTTAATAGTAGAGTAACATATCTACCTCAGCATTCTTGCTTATAAACTCCCAACGAACGACTGATATTGAGTGCACATGTGTATGGCTAGAATCCACAGAATTTATCTGAAAATGGGACCTACACAGCAGTTCTTCAGATACCTAAAATGGTCCTAGGTTAAACAACTTTGCTGTCTAAAAGATCATGTCAGTTTCTCTTGGAAGCACTGGACTATATTCCCTCCCAACACAGCTAAGCAACTTTTCTAAGTGAGAATATTAACTCAAAATCATTAAAATATCAAGAAGGCCACATAGTTTTTTTTAAAAAAAAAAAAAGTACAGTTTGACTCCTTTCTTATGTCTAACAAGTGAGAGTTAAGAACTTCTGTCCATACAATTACAATTTGACATTGAGATGTAGGTAAGATCATACATTTAGACAAAATTGCTGTCAATACAGATGTTTCACTTCACATAATCGTGCCTGCAATGTACATAGTTTCTCAAACTGCAATACACAGAATGTGTAACATGTTTCCTTGTTCCCTTTTCTTAGTCACATTGAGTATGTAAAAGATGGATTGAAATATATGCGCTTGAAGTTCTACATTGAGGGCTCAGAACGGGGAAAGCAAGGGACAGTCCACGTGGAAGTGAAAGAGGTAAAATTGTCTCAATTAGTTATACTGCCAACAAGCATCACCTGATGCTTAATCTACTGAAGGAGAAAAAATAACCCTTGCATGTTTTTTCTTATTACAGAATCCTGAGAGCAGAAGATATGAGTACCGTTACATATTTGTGGACATTGAGACCTATCCTAGAAGAACCATTGTAATTGAAGATAATAGATAGTAACTTGATTCTTTCACTGTGACAGCTCTCGAAGAGTGCTGAATGATGTGCAGTCACTGTACAAATGAATGACAAATGATGCAGCATACCATCTACAATTTTGTGATCTTACTCCCTTACATCCATGGAATCTCACTGACGGCAGTGGGGTTACATAGGTGTAACTGGGGCCAGTAGAGAGTTGGTCACTATCAGTGTATTTATAATGGAAGAATAATAGGATTTGAAATGAATGAAATTTTAAAAATAGTGTCATCCTTTATGGCAGAAAGCCATGAGATAGGAAAGGATTGTTATACAATGAATTTAATGCTGGATAGTATTTCTACACACAACCCCTAATATTGTCTTCCAACATTTCAAAATTTATTTTTCTTTTGTTTATATTTTACAATAGCACTTCAATAAAGAATTGCATACAACATGTAGAAAAATACTTGTTCTTTATGTGCAGCCTCTGTGTTTGCTAGTGAGATAAAATGAAAAGATATCAACAACTCAAGAGAATTTGCCACTGCATGCATCTGACGAAGTGGATATTAGTCCACGAAAGCTTATGCTTAAATAATTTTGTTAGTCTTTAAGGTGCCACAGGACTCTGTGTCGCGTCTGCAGATCCAGACTAACACGGCTACCTCTCTGATTCTCAACAATTCAAGGAGACTTTATTGCAGATGGAGCTATGAATACACATCACAGTATTGCAGGGCCTGATGAGATTAATTAGGATGAAAGGCAATAAAATTTAGCAGCTTCTAAGAAGTCTCTATAGAATGAGAGAGTACAAACTTCTGAGCTAGTCTGATGTACAGGATCTGGTCCTGGCACTATGCTAACAGAGCGGACTTGGTTGTAGTACTCAGTACTGTAGGGGTTTTTGCCTACCTAAGTATGAGTAGTTATATGACAGAACTTCATGTTGCAGCCACTGTCAGATGGAAAATAATGCCAGTTTGGTACCGGCTATCTCTTTAATCGTCAGGTGGTTTAGAGACCAGGCCAAAGTGACCAGTAATAAATCTTCAGAGCTTCATTCTTTAGTTGTGGTGCCCTTCGATCTGAATCTCTTTCCCCTGTTTGATGAAGCAAATATCTCTGTTCCTCAGAGGAGGCTTAAGAGAAACTGTTTGTTTAAATGAGCAAAAAAGCCAAATTGATTCCTCCAGCCCATGCTTCACTTCTGTACAACGCTCTGTGCTACAGGTTGTGTTAGGCTAAGGAAGAGGGTTTGTTTTCTTAAAATGGTGAGGGTTAAGGTGGTGCTCTGGCCACAGGAAGTCACACCCCCTTTGCCCCTGCTGGGCCTGATCCCAATAGAGGGAAGAGTTCAGAAGGGAGCAGCTCAGTCAAGGCTAAGTGCTTCCAACAGAGCTCCAAGCAGCCAATCCCAGGCCTCACAGTCAAGCTGCTGCAAGTCTTTCAGCAGTGGAGGCTGAGGGCGAGGCGTGGCTGCAGATATGGGAAGACGCTTTGGAGCATGACCTGAAAAAGACAATGAGGGGAACCTCAAGACAGACCTGTGGCATAGATGGAGGAATAGAAAGGGGTAGGAAGTGACCAAGGGAACAGGCATAAGAATATCAACCCTTAGGCCATGTATCTGAACCATTGTTTTGAAGGAGCCTGGGTTGGAACATGGTGGAGCAGGATGGGCTCAGGTTCCCCTACCATCTGCTTTCACCTTTGGGCAACACCGCCTCTGGCTTGAGCTGATTAGCAAGAGTTTTGGCTGCTTGGCTTCTGGATGACGCTAGCACTGGCTGTAGCAACTAGGCAAAGTAGCCACAGACTCTTGCTGTTGGGTGGCAATCTGGAGTATTGCCACTGGGCATTACTGCTGGCCTGGAACACAACCACCACCAACATAAAGTATATTAGTGGTTTGTATAAAATTCATATTGAATTTTTTCATGGTTGATTTTACTAGCTGAGGGAGCATATTCTATCCCATAAATAGAAACACACTGAAGATAACTAAGACAAAGTATAAATGTTTTATCCACAGCAGACTACAGAGTTCAGATGAAGTACACAAAAGGGAATAGGGCAGTTTGTGCATGTAAACAGAACCATGAGCTGACTAGGCTGATGATCCCTTGGGAAAACAGGGAAATAATTCCAATGAAACATCTTACTGCCCCAAACATACTCCATTTTGTCCAATTTAAAAATTTGTTACCAAAGTAGAATTTAAAAAATAGAACATCCAGCATGGCTGTCAGGGATTCCATACTTTTGCAAAGGAAGCCACGAATGCATCCAATGAGGTGTGCACGCCTTTAAAAAATCATGAAGTAACAGCTTTAAAGATAAAGTCCAAAACAGTTTAATTTTTTTAAAAAAATCAGAATTTACTAAGCGGTGTGCTATTTTCTTAAGATGTATTTTAACAAATTAAAGTTATATCAGTGGTTATACCTCAACCTGTAATGTTGTTTTTTTCCTACAGAAGTTGTATGTGTGTATATATATTCCTTTTGGCATGACAATACAAGTTGAAAGTCTCAAGTAAGAAAAATAGAGAAAGTAATACTGAACAAATATATTGACTGATGTGTCTATTTTTATGAAGTCCACAGTTAACAGAAAGGGGAGGATTTAATAGTCATGATATAGAAACTCCACAGCAAAACAAAACCTCAGGCAGGATTAGGATACAAACAGATTTTTTTTATTTATTGAAATATATACACTTGTAGCAATTGCAGGGTTAGATGTACCCCCATCCCTCTCTGGCTCTCAGTGCACCCCAAAAGGTGACAAACTGCAAACTTTCACCTTTCTCTAGCTACAGAGACTAGAACCTATGTTACAGATCCCTGTTTGCTAACCAGGATTAGCTCATCAAAGCCAGTTTAAATTCAGTTTCCATAGTTCTCCACTATGGGAGCTGTGATCAGTGGTACATACACAGTGACCATACAGTCTTTGAAGATGGATTTTTAAATTGATTACCTACCTCGAGCTTATTATTCCTATATTGGTAGTCAAATAAGCCCAACTTCTTCAGATTTCCTCTGCAAAGTGTCTTTGGTAGCCATTCCCCTGAAAAGGACTCCTACCCACTTCTCTTCCTAGAGAGTGACTAAGGGTGGGATTCAAAAAGGTATTTAGGTAATACCAAATGGGAGTCAATTAGCTAAATACCTTTGCAAATTCCAGTTGTTTAGGGTCCTTCTAGTCCTTAAGCTTAGGCATGATAATTCTCTTAACACAGAACCAAGGCAGGTTGGTCTTCCCAGTTAATAGCCTAGTCCTTGTTCTCTTAATCCTGAAGTGGTTTACTGGGAGGTATCTTATGTCTAGTCATAGCAAAAACAAGCAGGAAATGAAACTAACAGCCCCTTTTGACTAAACAATAGTCAGACAGAAAACATCCCTTAGAGCAAGGGTCTCCAAACTACAGCCCGGGGGCCAGATCTGGCCCACAGCATTGATTTGTCTACCCACTCCCCCAGGCTGAGCAGGCACATGGAGAAGCTGCTGCTCCCGCCACCCCCATTCTCTTCCCCGCGTGAGCTGCTGCCGGTGGCCCCATGTGCAGAGGGGTGAGTGCTCCCGCGGTGCAGCTGGAGGAGTTGGGGCAGGGGGTCGCGGCAGCAGCGTGGCTGGAGGACAAAGTGGGGGAGGTCACGGCAGCAGCCGGAGGAGCAAAGTGGGGTGGGCGTGGCAGTGGCCCGCAAAGCCCCTTCAAAAATCTAATATGGCCCTAATCTCAAAAAGTTTGGAGACCCCTGCCTTAGAGCAATTGCACAACCATATAGCAAATATAGTATCCATGAATTAATACATAGCAACCTCACATCTGTCACAACAATTATAGATATTGTACATTGCTAATAAAAAATAATGGACACAAATCATGTGTGCAGTTACAGATTAATCACAAATCTGATTAATGCTAAAGCATTTTAGTCTTTACTTAGTTATGTGAAATAGAGTTTGGTTATGTTGAAGACAAGAGGCTGATTACAATATCAATCAAGACTGACCAAATCAAATTCACATCCGTGAACTTCAATGGAGTGACAGAGAAGAAGCTGTTTGCAGGATTGTTGTAGCCATGTTGGTTCCATAATATTAAAGAGAGAAGGTAGTTGAAGTAATCTCCTTTATTGGACTTGTCCTTAGAAGTTGACTGCATTTCCTTTGTTCCTTAAAGGAAGCTCATTAAGGCTAAGAACCCCACAATTCAATTTTACCTACAGCAGAAGCCATTAAATTGAACTTTTGCCAGCTGTTTCTACAGTTCTCCTATTCCAAGTATAGGAGATAATTGTGGAAGTGGAGATTCCTCCATGTGGTAACTTTAATGATGGCTATGGTAGGTAAAAATATATGCTTGTCAATCTTGAAAGGGTCACTGTCAAGAATGCAATGGTCCAAATTCATCTCTCATGTCACTTCACTGAAAGTAATGAAGTCAGCATCTTTCACACCAGGTCCTCAACTTTTAACATGCTGCTTTATTTCAGTCTTCAAAATCACTCTTACATTATCACAACAGCAATAAAAAGTAAACCATTAAGACACAATGTTCATGTACAAGCTTCAGAGTTGTATATGTTTCCCTGCTTGTGCCTATCTTTTCCATTCTTATGAGCAGGCACAATATTGACATTTACAAGAGACCTGCTCTCCGAGGGTTTTATTGTCAGTACAAGTACAGAGCAGATAGCCACAGCAAAAGAAAAACAATACACACATGCAGCTGGCAGATCTAATTTTAAGTCTGCTAACCTTGATTGTGCAGTCTACCTTGAAAAAGGTTTTTTCCCCATACAATACTTTTCCTTTACAAAATGTGTCCCTATGTTGTTAGTCTAGCTAATAAAATGCCATATTTTTGCAGTAGAATAGCTCTGTATTAATGTATTTTCCTTTAAAAAGTTGTCTCAATGCTCTTGTAAATTTCCATGGGAAATTCTGACATCAGGTTAGTTCTTCACCTTTACATCAAAACTACTCTGCAGTTCTATAGTTTCTCTGACTGAGGTTTGTTTTCAATAGGCTTCATCGCTGGGAAGAACAGCACTTCCTAAAGGAGGACAGGGAAAAACACACACACACCACAAGTCAGTGTTGCCAAACCCAAAACTATGAAAAATTATAAACTGGATTAAAAATGAGATTAAAAAATGTTGGATTCTTATTAGTCTCAATTTTTGAGCCTCTTCAGTGCACTTGAGTCACTTTTTCAAGCTTCTCTCCAACTAGAAGGGCTAGAAATTTGGGGAGTGGGGAGAAGAACGCTGAGATTCTCATCTAAATGCTTGTCTGCAAGAGCTGAGGTAAGGTAAACATCAATAACATTGCAAGAATTGGCAACACTAGATAATGGCTTTAGATTCACTTCAGTTAATTCAATAAAACAAACTCTCGACCTTATTCTTATTCACAATCAAGGCCCTTTTATCCTGTTCTAGTAGTAAAGGAGTCCTAAAGAGGGAGTAAATATAATTTACTTGCAGATCAATGTAAGAAAGAGAGCCTTAGTGTAAGTGAGAATCAGGCCCTGGGTCTTCTGAATGCTGCATATTGTACATCAGAATTGAAAGACCTTGAAATTCTCTTAGCATCTCAGCACCATTGGCTGGAGATGCAGAGTTAAGGCACCTAAATTAAGTCACAAAGAGTCCTGTGGCACCTTAAAGACTAATTAAAGTATTGAAGCATAAGCTTTTGTGGGCTTCTGATGCATCCGACGAAGTGGGTATTAGCCCACGAAAGCTTATGCTTCAATACTTTAGTTAGTCTTTAAGGTGTCACAGGACTCTTTGTCACTTCTGCAATTCCAGACTAACATGGCTACCCCTCTGATTCCTAAATTAAATTGTAGTTACACTGACAATTCCTGCTCTCCTCATTCATGGTCTGGACCAACATTGGTATTTTCCTCCATGCTTAGTCACCTGCCCCCTAGTTAAGGATGGGTGCTACAAATACAGTTGTGAAAACAGGTACTGACAAAGGTAATATAGTTGTTTTGTATGACCCTTCAATGAGCAGCCACATTTGGCCCAGATGAGGGTACAGAGACAGACCATACCTGGTTTCTTTCTTAGGTACTGGGGAGGGAGACACACTTCTAAAATATATGGAAAAGTGCTTTTTGAATTTGACAATGCTTGTGACCTACTGTAATTTACTGCAAGAAGCTGTACGTGTCTAATACCGAAGTACGGAGCTTTATGTACTGCACTGCTGTTCAGGGAGCTGTAGAATACACAAAGAAAGAGGCGGGCCGGGATTCCAAACTTTTTTTGGTTTCATCCACTCTGTTGCAACTGCCACATCTCACCTTTTTTCCTGGGCAGAGATACTCAGAAGTTGGTGGGTGGCTGCCAGAGCGACACTGGGCTTTTACAGCAGCCTGGCTTCTCTTTCCACCCCATCACTCATTATGAAGGGGAAAGCCGAGGCGTATGCAACCATGCCCTAAGCAGCAGCACTTGCAGTAAGGATGCACATTGCAACCCTGTACACACCTTGCATTTCCTGGGGGTAGGACACACCTCACAGGTCGGGGAAAGTTGCACTACAGGACATTTTATACCTATTCCGCATCCGCATTTCTGCCTGCTTTACACAGCAAAAAGCTGCAGGGAAGCAAAATAATATTTTGCCTTTTATGGAAAAAATAGCAGAACAGTAACCATAGGCATAAAAACTACTGATCTACCTTTTGCTGTTTTCTAATTACAGCCTAACCCACCTTAATGTTATTGGAGTCTGTGAGGAACATGGCAAGACGGTCAATTCCTATTCCCCAGCCAGCAGTAGGAGGAAGTCCATATTCCAATGCTGTGCAGAAGTTTTCATCAATACTCATGGCTTCTTCATCACCTGCTGCTTTAGCCTAAGGCCCCAAAACAATATGAACATACAGTATTTCAAATATCTGTTAGGCAAGCTTCTAGGCACTTGTAACTCAATGGTAAAAGATGTGAAGTACCAGCTATATTTACTGCTGCTGAATGGCCCAAGTATCACCCTGACATTCTACTGACAAGTGCTGCTGAAGCTGCAGCATTTTCTGTCAGCAGGGAAGAGGCTGATATATTGATTCAGTCTGGGTAGCTGTTGTCTGTATCTCTCCTTGATTGAGTTACAATTGAGTAGGAGAGCTGCAGTCCTTATGAAGCTATATAAATATGTGTTCTTCAAAGAGAGGTATAAGACCTATAATTAGCTTCTCCCCAAGATTAAAAAAAATGTTTAAAAATGTAAGTAATATCACCTTAGGAGCAGCTCAGAAGGACAGAGATTTGGTGGTAACTATGAGTGAATTACTCCTTAGGCTGACAATAGCAGGATAAAAGATGGTCATTCACTGTAGGAAAACCTGGCCTTAAAGTCAGCTGGAGTTGTCCAGAGTGGAGCTCTGAAACATTTTCAAACCTGTGGAGCAGAAGCCCCAAACCCTGTGGCTCCCGGAAATACTCTGAGAATTTAATCCCCAAGGAAAGCTTTCTGCTAGACAATTCATCGTGTAATACTAGTTACTTTCCAACTGGCTAAAGTGTCCTTGGTTAGGCTGTTTAAGGAGGGAGGATCCTTAACCCCTGGATGTAAAGTTAAGAGATATTTCAGGTACTTTCATAGAGCAGACTTTACTGGGGAATAGACAAGTTAGCACACTCCACCTCCAAGTCTCAGAATGGAAAAGTTAGCCAAATGCAGCATCATGTGGGAAGGTCACACAAATACAGTATGGCTAGGAAGTCAAAAAGCTCAATACAATTTCTGCTGTGGACCCTCTTTTTTTAAAAAAAGATAACTGGTAATGGGTTTCATGGGCCCAAAACATTTTGAAGAACTGACTAAGCACTAAATTTAAATCTTCCCTTCTGCAGCCAATTACTAACTAGAAAAAAATTGAAATTGAATAACATTTTTCTTTATAATTTGGGTTTTTAGAGAAAATCATTTTCCTGCCTTCTGAAAAAACTAAATAAATGTAGGCAAAAAAGTTTGTGGATGTGAAAAGAAAACCCATCTTTAACTATGCTTCTGTAATATCACAGGGTTTTTAAATCAAACAGATGACAAATAAAAGTCAAAGGAATTTTTAAAATTATATCTTACCCACACCCAGTTGAAAGCAGATGAACATTTAGATGAAAACCTCCTTTGAGTTAAGCGCAGCAAATTTAGCCCAAACAATAATTCAGGTGCAGTGCAGAGAAGATAGATCAGCTTAGCATTTGGCTCAACAACATATTGCCTTGTGGCTGTTAATTTTCAATGCAAGAGCTTGCATTCATTGCTCTTAATATAATATTTTAGTTCATACTGTTGTAATTTTGAAAGATGTTACCTCCAATTGGTCCTTAAAAAGCTCTCTCTGCCTCACGGGATCATTGAGCTCAGTGTAAGCATTGCAAAGCTCCTTCTCCATCACAAAGAGTTCAAAACGTTCACTCAGGCCTTTCTCTGAACGATGCCTGGTGAAAAAGACAAAGACAAATCATGAGGCACAATTTAACATTTTGGTGTTCTGCTGCAGATCAGGATCAAAAATTTCAATAAAGAGTTCAACCCATACAAACAACTTAGGGTCAAACATTTTCAAACATCTTTCCCCTAGTTCTGCAGAAAGCCACTTAATTATACCATATGCCACTTATTTTCTGAAGTAAAACTATTTCATACTTATTAGAGCTATGACAAAAAAAAAAAACAACTCACTACCAGCAAGTCAGGGCCAAAACAGAGAAATCGTCATGGAAATTAAACATTTTTTTCTTCCCTGCAACAACCACTTTTCTCTTTTTCAGGAGATGAAAAAATGCTTGTGAAAATGGCTGTTTCTCCAGAAAAATGTATTATGAGTTATTTAAAATGGACTTTGAGACATATTTGCATCCTGGCCTTAACCAGATTTCCACTTGTGTGCCCTCAATTTTGTAGTTGCAAATAAGTGTGAGCATAGTACATGTAACAGACATCTATGTAGCTGGTTTCTGCAACAATCACATTATTTTGACATATTAATGACCTAAATTGCATGAACAAAACAACTGTTTGAAAATCTGAGTCCTATGTCCTTATGTACATAACTGTGCCTGAGTGTGGGTCCATGAAAGTAATGTATCTTGAGAGGATTCATTTTGCTGGAACTCAAAAACCTCAACTACAGCACCAGCAGCTAACTTTTATACCATAGTATAAAAAAACACTGTGAAGAGAAGTCACACTTTAGCTTTCAATAGAAAAACACTGTGATGCATAGATAGCTTTATTGAGCCCTGAAATGAATTGAATACATGCTTAGCTCAAATTAAAAGAATCAACACTTGCACTGAAGTTACATACCATTTAGCCAGAGGACTCATGATCTGGGGATGGTCGCAAATGAATGTGGGGTTGATGCAGGAAACTTCAATAAACTTACCTACCAACTGCAAAGAGACAGAGACTTTGTTTTTTCCATTTTACTTGCATTTCATTTTGTTCTCAGTGTCATCTTATTATCCTAGATGGGACCAGCAGGATTTCCATTCATCCCAATATTTGAGAGATTATTCCAATTTTGTCCGGGTCAGCTAGTTTCAGGGGTATTGGCAGGCCCTAAAACCTCTTTGGAGACACATTGGGGTCGACATTGAGTTCAAGCTCATTTTGGGAGCTCATTGTGAGAGGGAAGCTGACAGAAAACATGAGAGAGGATGAAGAGCTATGAAAGTTAATACTGAAAATACATTAAAGCAGTAGTAGAACCAGGAAGACCCAGAGTTCAAAGACTACTGGGTAGAAAGACACAAAGAAAAGGGTCATTTGAGTGCATCAAAGATGGCAATAAGATCTTCAGAGGATGAGAATGGAATAAAGACCTCACAATTTGATCACTATGAGTGGAGTTGGGGAGAAGCTAAGCTTCAGAAGAAGAGATATTGCTATTTTTCCTCAATAGTGGGAACAAAAGGAAAAAAGAAATTTATAATCCATTCTAATATTTTGAAGTTTTCAAAGGGATCTCAGGCAGTCAAGCACACAACTCACATTTGAAAAACCCCATCTCTAAATCACTCTAGTTAGTTACTAGCATATTATATGCACTATGATAGAACCACAACGTACACATGGTCTAGGCTACTAGGAATGTTGTGAAACATACAGTAGAAAAAAACCAGAATAATTCTGAAATTACTGATACCCATTTCAAGCTAACTAAAACATCTCTAAAGGATCTTCTAGAAGAAGTTTCAGTAAAATCTCAGCCAAGTTTTTATACATGTATTGTGATACAGCATGACCAGAGAGCAGCAGGAGAATGTTAGAGGAAACCCTTATTCCCTGTAGAGAGAAGCAAGCTTACTAGAAGTTGGTTGGAGCACCTGGAGCCAATTAAGGCACCTGAAGCCAATTAGAGTAACTGAAGCCAGGCACATGATAAAAAACCCCTGCTTCAATCAGTCAGGAAAAAGGGAGTTGGAGCAGTTGGGAGGAAAGCAGAGGAGAGTTTGAAGAAGTGCTGTGGTGAGCTAAAGAAGACCCAGACTATAGGTAAAGGAACACCTGGCTTGTGCAGAGAGAGGGCAGGAGGCCCCACAAGCTGAAAGGTAGGAGAGGGAAGTAGCCCAGTGGAAGGTGTAGCTAGTTCAAGTAGTTTACTGCTATCCTTAGGGCCCCTGGGCTGGGACCTGGAGTAGAGGATTGGCCTGGGTCCCTCCCTCTCCACTCCCCTACTCTAGGATATGAGTGGGGCAGTTAATACCCTGTTCAGGGGCAAGAAATGGTGCCCTGAACCCCCTACAAGAAGAGAAAGCACGGAACCCATTATAATAGTGCAGGCAAGTTTGCCACAGTATATATAATATGTAGATCTGTGATTTATATATACAGGACTATATATAAAGAATGATACAGAAATATGAATTGATGTCATCCCAACATACATGGCCTAGCACATTAAGATTTTTTTTAGTATTATATAACCAACAGTTGGAAAGTGTAGCAAAAATGATACATAAGTGGGGGAAAAAATACAAGAAAACCTTATCTAGAAGTCTTGCTGTAGTCCGAGGAGGAGAACATTGGATTCTGTTCTTCAAACATAGCTTGTCAAGAAACTGTTGGGCTTCTGTAAATGAAAATAATTATAACTATGTGTGTCAATAAAAGAGCTCAGTTTCAAATGAATTTTGTTAGCAGTGGAACAAAAGAAAGGTACATTTTGGACCTACATCGGTATCAATGCTGCTCAGAATTTAAATTTTGACATAGCAGAAAAATACAAGCTCTGGAAATCGCCTCATAAATAAGCTTGCAATTGTCTCCATAAAGAAGATAGGAACAGGGGCTAGAAAAGGAAAGTGTCAACGAATTTAGAGTTAGTGAAAAGCGTCATATTTTCAGGCCAGATCTGTTGTGTACAAACATCTACCTATCCATCCACAGACCAAGTACATCATGGGCAACAGCTTCCTCCAATTCCACTTCCCCCATGGAACTCTGCCCCAAGGTGGAGGTCAAGGGAGACTGTAGGGCAATCTCTACTCTGATTCACTCTTTGAGAATCTCAGCTAAAAGGGCAAAGGTGCCAATTAAGGTAGCAGTTTCTGTAATACCATAGCCTATCCAAAGAGGCTCCAACTTATTCAGATAGGCCACTGCACCACTGTCATCCG
This sequence comes from Dermatemys mawii, assembly GCA_007922305.1. Classification (NCBI taxonomy): domain Eukaryota; kingdom Metazoa; phylum Chordata; order Testudines; family Dermatemydidae; genus Dermatemys; species Dermatemys mawii. Next base: position 38,348,344 of record ML677334.1, on the reverse strand, counting down.
GTAGAGACAACTCTCTTCTGTCACTTGGATTCCAGGCTCCATTTGAATCTGTAACTGAACAGCCCTATACCACATCACTAGTTCCCCGAGACAACCGAATTTCAGGCTTGGTCTTCCCTGCAGTTTAGCTGGAACTATAACCTGAGTGTTGCCCATAATCTGACTCCCGCCTATAAACAAAGATCTTGAGCTCCTGTTCTAACTGGCCCATCCATGGGGGCGACTTGAAGTCTGAGTGCTGCTGTTGCTGGGGCAAGTAATGCTGAGAGGCTTGTGGGTGGGAAAATAGCTATTCTGTGCTGCTAATACCAACTGTGCAGTTCATGTGTTATTTCACAGTGAGACCACTCTCACTAGAGCTAAACTAACTGGAGAGGCGTTAACACGCATGTAGGTAAGTTGAGCTGTCCTTTCACAAGGAGTTAATTCTAATTCTCCTCTAGTTCCAGAGCACACTCATGTTTCTGCTCCTCATCTTAAATCACCTCACCTGCTACCATTCTTGAAAACCTTTACAGAATAATCATGTTCATCTAACCTCCATTTAATCACAACTCCTTTTTATCTAGATCACAATTATGTTTCCCAGCATAAATTGCTTTCTTAAGTTGCTCCCCGTAATTTACGTGACCCCCATTTATCCAAATGTGTTTTCCTGGCTTTTTTTTAATATATAAACCAGGTTGTATTGCATTTGCAATCTTGATTGTACAGTGATACCTCTGTGTTCCATTGATAACTCTGTAATTTCAGTCATACTGATGTGCTCTAATAGCTCCCATGCATAGACGCTAAACACATGGCTGAATTCATCCTCAGAGTTCTGCTGTGCTTCATTAGTGTTATGTCAGGAGAGGAACTTGAGAGAACTGTATTGTTGTATTCAATCTGTCCATTAGCCTGTATTTCCTAACACAAGCCAGTTGCAAACGGAGAAATATATCTACCCTCTAGACACAGCCCGATGCTTTCCTTGCATAACAATGGACATTTAGATCAAGAATCAGACAGGTATCCATTTTAGTCTGGAATTGCACAAGTGACAGAGTCCTGTGGCACCGTGAAGACTAACTAAACTATTGAAGCATAAGCTTTTGTGGGCTAATACCCACTCCGACTAAGTGGGTATTGGCCCATGAAAGCTTATGCTTCAATACTTTAGTCAGTCTTTAAAGTGCCACAGGACTCTATCATTTCGATCAAGGGCTGTGTACAATTCTTATGTTTCCTTTTACACCACTGCGAGGTCAGAATGTAGGAAAACAAAAGCTAAAAAGGGACAGGAAGCAGTGACTGAGAATCCCAGGGCCAACAACTAGAAAGGTGCTCTTCTGTCAGCAACCTTCCTGTCCACCCCACTTACAAGAACCATCTGTATAAGCCAGGACTATTCCTCTCCCGCAGTGTACGCTGTGTAAGGTATCCTACAAAGACACCTTTCTCTTGTTTCTTATACTCTTCCCAACCACTCCTCCTTTTGCCCGATGTTCACCTCTTCCCATTACTCCAGGATTTCTGCCACTTCTCATCATTCTCCACTTTCTCCAACCATTTGCTCATGCCCACTCTCTCCTCTAACAGCCACACCTGCATTTTTTCTCTCTCACCCCTCATCTAGTGTTCCACCCATTGCTGATCTTTTCCTTCATCCTTGATTCACTCCTCATATGCATATGCTTTTTTCTTCCACCTTAAATCTCATTGCATGTGTGTTTCTATTCATGTTATTTCACACCAAACACCACTTCATTTATTTATTTATTTGCTTTAAGAGTTAGCTCTGAACAGAGAAACCCATCCACCAAATAATTCCAATAGAATGAGAAAAGCAGTATGAGCAAATAGCAGAAACTATTAACACAGCCTCCATTGCCTGAGAACTCTGGGAACTCATAGCAGTTTTCACCAGCTTCTCAAAATTTGTTTCACTGGACAAGTTCCAAGAAGAATTGCTATTCCCTTTAGAGTCAGGAGCATGTGTCGAATAAGATGCACTGAGACAGCTGCTCTTTCTTTCCCCTTTATTGGAGTATGGGATCCTTGCCCAAGAACATCACCTCACTCTTACCCAGGGGTTGGGCTCCCCTGGCAGGATGCCAGCTACATTTTCATTCCTGCCTTGTGGCTCCTCTTCCATAGGGCTGGAATAAAGAGCCCTCTAATCTGAATCCTCATATAGATATAGGTTACTTCACATAACATACACTGGTATGTATTCCTGATGCTACACCCTGGACCTGGGTAGGAAGTAATTCATGCTAATATAATCATGCAAATAAAACTTGTGTGTTTGTGCAACCATATAAACACCTTTTTACATTACTAAATTACTTTTCTTTAATACCAGAATAGCAACTCATCCCTCACTGAGGCCTATTCATAGGCCAGGCCTGGCGTTTTTCTATTCAGTAATTTCTCACTGAAATACAAAAAAGTGTCTTCTCACATTTCCATCCTTCAAACACAGTGGAACCAATTTTGGAAAGAAAGAAGAAAGAATCACCTTTGTGCTGAAAAAAGAGAACAGAACATTTCTGTCTCAAAAGAATATTCAAGAAAAAGGCATAAATAAGTGGGGAAAGTGACTCTAAATGGAATACCATACACTTCATGATAAATATTGGTATTAAGGTAGAGACGCACAGACTTCTTTCCTCACCATAGAGGTGAAACTTAACCAAGGTGTGAAATACACCATTACAAGAAGCGAGAGAATATCATGCTGTTGCAAATCCTGAGACACAAAAATTTCGTTAGTAATCATTGCAATGTCAAAAAACTTTAAAATGAAAATGTCTTACTACTTAATTCATTACACCATTCAAAACCCAGAGACAAGCCCTGACAGATTTAATGTACCTTCAGTATCCAGACTTTCTGGTGCTGGCATTTTTTCTCCTGTGACTTTCTCCAATTCTTCCATCATTCTGACTCGTTTAAAAGGAGGACTGAAGTCAATTTCTACTGCCTTTCCCTCAGGGCCATCTGGATGGTAAGTGATCTTGTAGTCACCTGTCACGTGCTTCACCATACCTTAGGGTAAGTAAAATGGGAGGTGTCAGAGAAGTCATCTTAACCTGACTGAATTCCTGGACTTTTACACAAGCAGCTGCAGTATAACTTGCAACATATTGTCTGTTCTGATCAAGATATACCAGGCATTACCTGATAATCAGATACTGTAATTTATTTGCAAAAGGGAGCCAGGGAAATTTTTCTCCTGTCCCTTCATATCTTGTTCCCTGGGTCTAATTAATCAATATTATCCAAGCAAGAATGTATTATTCCCCCTCTTCCCCTTTATATTTGTGAATTGCTTGTATTTTTATTTGGGAAATACAATTTATGTACCTTTTCCCACACCTCTGTGATCTTTGAGTGGCTCTCACCCAACCCAAGCCATTGAAGTTTCTCATTAATGAATGTATACAATTATCACCCAAGGACATACCTGACAGCAGTTGTTCAGTGATGTCCATGAGATCATTATAATCTGCATAAGCCATGTAGAACTCACACGTAGTGAATTCCGGATTGTGGGTTTGATCAATTCCTTCATTTCTGAACTGACGTCCAACTTCATATACCCTCTCCAAACCTCCAACTACTAGCATCTGGGGAAAAGATCCAGATTATTCCCTAGTGACTTTCTTCTCAGGGAGGGGAGGGAGGAAATAATTCTACATTACAAGTGTTTAACAAAGGATGATTAGCCAGACTATTCACCATATGTTAGGTGATGCAGTATATATAGGGATGTGATCTTTGCCAGTTTTTCCTGCCAATTCTGTATTGCAGTCCTTCTTTGAAATAGTAAGAGCCAGCCTAAAATTAGAGTCCAGTCTCGCAAACCCTCTGTATATGCAACTCTCAGTGACTGCCTGTTGCTTTCCAATGGCTGGTTTGCTGAGGGAGGGGACTTACAGAAGGAGGGTTCTTAGTATTTGAGACTGAGAACCAATATATAAAACACAAAGTCTAAACCCATTTTTTAAAAGAGATGTTTTCCAATTGGCAAGTATTTGCTTTTCCTAAGTAAAAATGAACTGCAAATGTTACAAGCAGATCTGTGAAGACTGAGGTCGCTTTAAATCATGCTGCAGCACCAATGTGAGACATGATTCAATAACTCCTACCTATCCACAGAGAAATGACACTGATGACTAAGTCAAATGGATACACTTAGTCATCACAGAACATTTCCAAAACAATTAGTCATTGCCAGCAGTACAATTTTTATTCATTTACATATATATTAAAAACATTAATAATCTACTTACCTGTGGGAACCTCTTGATATCTAGAAAACGAAGGCTATGTCATTCATATAGCAGAGTCCAAGTTTTGGGGTTTAACCTGTTTGTAGTATTATACAGATAACACGAGGGTGACCAGATGTCCCAATTTTATAAGGACATTCCTGATTTTGGGGTCTTTTTCTTATATAGGCTCTTATATAGGCTACCACCCACCCCCGTCCTGATTTTTCACATTTGCTCTCTGGTCACCCTAGATAACACTATGATGCAAAAATATATGGACAATCTTGTTCTGTGGGAAGGTGAGAGCATTGCAGATCATTGTTAGTCATGTAAGCTGACATTATACAGTTTCTGCACCTTGTGGTATAGTTCAGGAGCTATCCTCATGTACAAGTCCATGTCGAGGTCATTGTGATGTGTGATGAAAGGTTTGGCTGCTGCACCACCTGCTATCATATTCATCATGGGAGTTTCCACCTTTAAAAGAAGAAAGAGCTTGGATGTCTTTCTAAAAGATATTTTGTAGCTCAAACAGAAGTTCCTGGCTTGATGCAGGAAATATTGGGTGATGTCCTATGGCCTGTGTAATATATAGGGAATCACACTAAATGACCATTATGGTCCCTTCTCACCTTAAAGACCTATGAAAGAGCAATTCCCCTACAACATATCAAGCAGATAAGGAGCAGAAGGATGAGCTAGAGACAGACAGACATTTAGATTGGAAACACATGACATTTTTCCACATGGATGCTTTAATGGGAATTTTAGTAAGAGATGAGGTCAGCCTATTAGAATCAAGAAATAAATTAACACTTCTAAACCATAATCTGTAAAGGGAGAAAAAGTACAGTAACATGAGCTGTACAAAAAGATCCTCACCAATATGGTCACTAGTTTGTAATAAAAAGCAACCTTCCCCCAAAATAATGATCTGTCCTAATCATGACTTTTTTTAAATTCACAAAAGTAAAAGGTGAGTTTCTCACCTGCAGAAAGAAATGGTTTGTGTTTTTTCTGCAAATGTGCCACACTTCTGACAACACAAATCCACATTTTCGAATTTTGCACTAAAAAAAATGGTGTGGAAGGCCAAGATGTAAGGGGGAGGAAGATAGAGACTTTCTGGTTGCAAGATCAATATTCTAGAACATTGTCACTGAAGAGGACAAGCCCCAACTTCACTCTTGCTCTGATCCAGGTCATTCCTAAGTACTTGGGTAACTAAGCACACAAGTAGAACTATTGGCTTCAGAGGGACTACTCACAAGTTTGAACTTACACATGTGCTTAAGTTTTTCCTGCATGAAGCCCTATATTCAGGTCACACTATAAGATGCACCTTTTTTGTTATAACATTCCAAAAAGAAACAGAATGGATGGAAATTCAATGGCACACTCAGCACTATCATCATGATGACTAAATCTAGAAAAAGATACAGACTTGTCTTGGGGTAACATTTTTAGAAGTGCCTAAAGCTCTGTCTACATTGCATCTTGGAGGTGTGATTCCCAGCATGAGTAGACTCCCAGTAGAGCCCTAAAAATGGCAATGTGGATGATGGAGTGCAGGCAGTGACTTGTGCCAAGCTCGGACCCAGGGGCTGGGAAGGCTTGGACTCAGGTGCCTAGCCCAAGCCCATGCCGCAACTTCCACACTCCTATTTTCAGTGTGCTAGCTTGAGCAGAGCGAGTGTGACTTTTACCCACACTAGGAATCACACCTCCCAGCTCCAGTGCAGATACACGCTAACTGACTTAGGAGTAGAGCTGGTTGGATAGCCTCTAACAGAACATTGTTGCAACTGGAGAATGCAGATTCATCAAAATGAAGACGTTTCACAGAGAAAGTTTGATTTTGATGAAGTTGCAATGGTACCCAGGTAGGGTTCTGTCAGAACTGGGGCCATGTTCTGGGCCTGGAATGGAAGAAGGCCCAGCCCAGTTCTTTTTTTCCTAACCAGCTGCTCCAGCAGCTCTCAGGCATTCCCAATGTAACATGTGCTGCTGCTTTGCACGTAGGGCATGGTGCCAAAATTTTCCTGAGGCATGAAAGGATACTTGTGATTTAATACTTGCAATCTCAGCAAACCTTAATAGAATTTTATGGGACAAAAAAGGCACTTTTCTAGACTAAGGGGTTTCTCCCTGGTGAATTTTCAAAGCCCTGCTGCAAACAATGTAGGTCTTAGAATATATTTTTTAAAAAGTCACAAGAATCCTTCACAAAAGAAAAGCGTTGGACAACCCAAGTAGAGGGATCACTACCAGCTTCTCCTATAATACTGTCAACTAGGAGATACAAAAGCTACATAGAGACCTCTTAAAAAAGCAAAAATCAAACTCAGACTAGTGCACCCAGCCAGAACATTCGAAACATTTCCTGTGAAACAGGCTCCACACATAGAGGGTATCCCAATACCCAGCTTTGTAAAATAATCAGTCACTGCACTGGAAATACTAAACATTCAGATGATCTAAGTGGCGCCTGGGTCTTTTGACACCAGATTTACTGAAGGGCTCCAACATATCACATTGAAGCAGGTCTGTTTTTCTGACTCCCACTGGCATGGATTACAAAAGACCTCAGAATTGGCACAGGAACTAAATGCAAATTCAGCATAAACTAACATGTACAATAACTTTCCAGCAACTAATATCTCTGTATAGTCCACTGAGGTATGTTCATTTGAATTTAAATGCTGCAAGAGAACACTGACAAGATTGTGTGTCCATACAGTTTGAGCATGTGTCCATGTATACGGTGGAGGCACTTATTGTGACTCCTTAACTGAGTATGTGTTAAGTGTGTAAACATATTCGCACATACACACTGCATCAGATGAGGGACCCTAAACTTGGTGACCCCGAGGGCCACACTGGTAATTTGATAGCAGCCTGAAGAGTATATCCAGGTCTGCCCCTGCTATCTTCATTGATTTCAATGTGAGCTTTGCCTGGTAAAGGACACGAATTACAGATCACTACTTTAGAAACCAAACATATCTACACAAATCATAACAGTAACTTATACTTCAATCTTCCTTGACATGTGATTAAATATTGCTTATTAGTTTGTTTGTTTTTCTTCCATTTGAAAGGAATTTGCATCTGGCTGAGGAATCATTCCTCTCCATGGACCTCTCCTCTGTGTGTAAGACATAGCAAGTTGGAGGGCAGCTGCAAGCTCCGTTTTAGAACTCCACAACCCACACGTAACCTTCAGGCCACACTTTGGACATCCTTCCTGTATATGGCATTGTATTACCTGCCTTAGAATTTTAGAAACGTATATCTTCCATAAAGATACAACTGCCTATGAATCACCACTAGATTAATTTAGCATGTGAATGTCTTTCACTTAGTTATTCCGATCAGTGCAAATCAAGCCATTTCCAGTAATGAACAGGATACTTTTTTATACCACGTGATCTAGAGGATTGAGGTCAGAAATGGAGTCAAGAGATACTGGCCTTGGGCGAGTCATTTAACCATTCTTTCTCAGTTTCACTCTCTAACGCATGGAGAATAGTTACCCACCTACCTCTGAGGAGTGTTGTGAGAATTAATGCCTGTACAGTCCTTTGAACACATATGCCAAGGTCTTCAAAAGCAACTAATGATTTTGGCACCCAACTTGACACACCTTAGGAGAGACTGATTTTCAGAAAGTGCTGAGCATCCTTCCATTGAAAACTAGACCCATTAAACATGTCTCAGGTTGGGCGGGCACCCAAAATCATGTGTCGCTTTTGAAAGCCTTGGCCATGAAAATATTAAGTATCTGAATAATTATGAAACATGTCATAACATAATGCAACCATCACATCAATCATCTTCTCAGGCTATACCTCAAGAAATCCAAGATTATCCAGGAAGTTTCGTAAGTAAGTGATAATTTTACTCCTGGTAATAAACTTCTGCCTCACATTCTCATTCATGATCAAATCTAGGTAACGTTGACGATATCTGGTTTCCTACAAAGAATCACAAAAAAATGATAAAAAGAAGAAAGCAAATATGTTACGACTTGCCAAACAGAAATCCAAATTAAAAAATAAAACCTCACAATTTTTTAAAATGAAGGTATGTTTCAGTTTAACTGTCCCAAATTCCTTCCTTTGAAACACAGCATTAATCAAATGTAAACAAACAACACAGGGATGTATCTATGGTCTAAGCATCAGCCTTGGAATAACTAGACTCCCTTGAACTGTAGATTCAAATTAGGCAAGTCTGACTCAGCCTTCACAGTAAGTATATTGAGTGCCATGAAGAACCCTGAGATGGGGTCTTTTGTAGGGTACTGTAGCAGGCTTCATTTTGGGGCCATCAGGCCTAGTGGTCAGGCCATGGCCAAACTCTCTCTCGGGTCTTGGGACTACTCTTCTGTGCAGTCCAGAAGGCCCATCAGCCAAGTCACAGTTTGTTGTCCCCTGAAGTCCTCTGGACTCTCTCAGGTGGCTGAGTGAGAAGGGAAGTGGAGGGGGACCTAGGCCCTCATTCTCTACCAGGTCCCATCTAGGAGTTCAAGGGGAGAGAGGATGGGGTGGCTCTGTCCCTTCTGACTGCCACTTCAGATTAGTCTCCCCGGGCTGATTTCTACCTTCACTGCAAGCAGAAGGCTGGGGACATGCCCCAAACTGAAGGGAAAACAAAGTCTCAGTAATTCAGCCCCCTAGAGTGGGAGATGGGGGCTGCAAAACTCACTCAGAATCCAGGTGTTGCCCCTAGTCAAGGAAAAAGCGGGGAAAGGTGGGAAGGGGGTGTCAGGCTTCTATCCAAGTCTTACAGTTTGGTCCTTCCCCTGTCGATTGCTCTGTTCACTGGATACAGGTGGTCTGCCTTCTTACAGGCTTACCCCACCCCCACAATCTCTTTCTCACATACATACACTCCATCGGTTTCGTTTGGAAATAACTGCCCGAATATCCTTGTACAAAATTTCCCCATCCCTCTCTGTGCAAGCTGGATTCTGCTCTCCCGCACTCCGGCAGTGGCTGAAATTCAGTATTGGTGTTTGTATGCATACTCTTCATAAAGCACTTTGTGGCAGGTTGGGCTGAAAAGTGTTATATTAATACAAGGTATTATAAGAGATCCATAGCTTTGTGTTCAAAAACTGTACAGACAAAAACAAGCCAACATGAATTTACTTGTACAAAAGAACCAAAAGTAAATCCCATGGATCAATTGCTTCTAGACAGCTACTGATGGGTTCTCCACCCATTTTCCCTGATTAACGTTACCTGATCTTTGAATCCATAATGAAGATGAGGCAGCATATGCAAGCATGGTGACAGTAGAGTTATTTCTGTAGCTATGATGCTAAGTTCTCCATGCTTGGTTCTCCCAGGATATCCCAAAACTCCTATGATGTCTCCTCGCCGCAGCTTATCTGTGGTCTTAGTGAAAAGGTCTTCAGACCTAAAAGATCTGACAAAAAGAAGCAACTGATTCAGAAATGCAGAATCCTTTCCAAACCATTAGCTGTCCAAGGTAGAAAATAACTTTTAGCACAGTTAAACTAAAACCATCCTTGTAAAGAATTCTCCTAAGTTATTTCATTCTTGATTGAAATATATTTATGGTTATTGTGGGTAGAATATAATAGAGTACAACAATAATTTAAATAAAAATTCACCTAAATGAAATGCATTATGAATTTACACTAGTAACTAACTGCATAAATGTGACTGAAAAGATCAGTCAACTTTACCTACACTATCCAAGTTTGTTACAGTGCATTTTTTCTCCTTGATGCTATAACTATTCAAAAAAGGATTTCTCCACTAAACCACTGGGTTGGTTAATAGAAATTAAAATCTCATCATTTTCACAATGCAAGCAATCATCAAAAATAAATAGACAAGTACAGCAAATAGCCACAAAGATTCTTTCAGATTTTCACACGCATTCACTTTGACTATGTTCACATCCCCTTTGTATTTGCTTTCTGCCAATAATCTAACTTGTTTACTAGCAGGAATATTTGCCCAAATAGCACATTTTAAGTGAATATTGCAGAAAGCATATTTCAAATTCCTATTCCCAATCACACACCAGAAAACTGGATTTTATAAGAGTCACACTCACATATTCAGGAAACACATCCTCAGCTGGGGTAAACCAGCACAGCTCCTCTGACATCCAAGGGCTGATTTACCCCAGCTAAGGTGCTACCTCCCTTCTATGTGTCCAATCAAAATAGAACATCACAGAAAACTGTTCAAAAACAATGAATAAGTTGAAATCCAACAGAAATTATTTACTGAATGTTTCCATGGCAAGTGTGAACAAGGTATAGAAGCTAATCTGCTGCGGTAATTCATGAGCAGAAAAGAGCCAAATCTGACTAACAATTATTCACAACAAATAGTTTGTCCAACCAAAGAGTAAAAATACTTAGCCTTTAATTAGGCTATGGTTAGGAGTCCATTGAAGTGAGTGGGGAGACATCACATCAGCGGACTTTGGGTCACCCCTATAGAGTTTTATTCGGTTCGAAGCATTGTGCAAATATTAATTAATTCAGCTTCCTAGGAGATATTGAGCAGATGCTTGGAAAAACACCATCAATAAGGGATTAAAACCACAAAGTTCATGGTAGTTTGGATCTGGATCTGAATTTTAGTTTGGACCACAGAAAGGTTTGCTTCCTTCTCACACTGAACAAGGAACTCCATTTGAATAAGGTAAACAGCTTTATTCCTAAAGCTACTCCATCTCTCTTTCAGCTTCACTGCACAGCTTAACACTGAACAAGGAACTTCATTAAAATAAGGTAAACAGCTTTATTCCTAAAGCTACTCTATCTCTCTTTCTGCTTCACTGCACAGTTTCTGCCAGCAGCCTTCCCGGACTCCCTGAAACAGATTTAAAAAGCAGTGTGTGCGTGCGTGTGTGTGTGCACGCGCACTCTACATTATTCATAAGTAACATTTTCTCACTTAGCATTGGCCATAACTTGTAATTTAACTCCATTTCCCCGGAGATCATAGAAGAAGAGCTTTGCACCAGCAGATCTCTTGGCATGAATTCGTCCTTTAAAAAAGAAAACGAAAAAAATCAACCTTGTTTGTAGAGAAATGACAAACACACAACATGGGGGGAGAATTCCATGTCCAGTGACTAACCTGACTGCTTCAGACCACAGGTGTCTGTATGGATGAGCTGGGATTATCCAGCCATTTCTTTCTTTAGACTATGTGATCAAAGAGAGACCATATCATTGACCCACCTCCTCTCCCAGAAGCCCCATTCGGACTACTCAGAAAGGCTCTGCTGAGCACTGGTGATAAACATAAAATAGTTTGAGAACCAGTGATGTAGAGTTACAAAGCCTGAGAACAATCATAAGAGAAGTACATGTCCAGTGCCACATTCTATTAGATATTAATCTTATTCATATTTACAGAGCAGACTAAGTGCACCAGTCAAGGTGCAGAATTTTTAAATTCTCTGTTTTAATATAGGGCTTAATCTACTTCTCTAATAACTTCAATGCAAGAGACAATTACAGTGCTTAGCAGCCTCCTATGAGAGGACATCTACATGCTGATAGAGAGTTTCAGAGATTCCTCAAAAAAACTAACAAGAAGATAGATATCAGTGACACACCGACAGGCTCATGATTTAGAACAAATACATGGTTCTGTATGATACAAAGGAGGTAATACTAGAATCCATGCAGGTGATGAATGCAGGAATAACTGATCTTCAGATACGACAAATAATCTAAACCTTCAATTGAAACTGTTGTGACCTGCACAGGATGCGCCATGTTTGTCTTTCTTCTATAGGACAGAAGTGACTTTATCTGTGCAAAGTGCAAGCTGGTCTTCATATTGGAAGAGAAGGTTCAAGATCTGGAGAAACAAGTATTAGCCCTGCGTTGCAGAAAAGACAATGAAGATTTCCTGGACAGAGGTCAGGATACACTTCTGCAAGTACAACATTCTGAAGAATCAGAGCATACTGCACAGCGGGGACAGAAGGGCAGTGAAGAAATTTAGCAGCATGTGACCTCCAGAAGAAGAAAGAGGAGCATCAATGTACAGGTACAGATACAGGTGGGCAACTGTTTTTATGTTCTCTCCACAGGGACTAATGCGGAGAGTGGACTAGATGATACATCTGAGGGAAGGGAGCAGATGGTGACTCCACCGACTGGAAGGCATGAGATGCACTGGGATGGGGGTTCCACGATCCTAAAAGAATTAGGCAGGTAGTGGTGCTGGTTGGGAACTCCCTTCTCAGATGGACAGATTCATCTATCTGCCCTTCCAACCAGGAAAACCGAGAAGTGTACTGCGTGCCAGGAGCTAGGATTCACAATGTGACAGAGAGAATGCCAAGATTCATCAAGCCCTCGGATCAATACCCCTTCCTGCTTCTCCACGTGGGCACCAATGATACTGCCAAGAATGACCTTGAGTGGATCACTGCAGACTACGTGGCTCTGGGAAGAAGGATAAAGGAGTATGAGGTGCAAGTGGTGTTCTCGTCCATCCTCCCTGTGAAAGGAAAAGGCCCATGTAGAGACCATCAAATCGTGGAAGTCAACGAATAGCTATGCAGCTGGTGTCGGAGAGAAGGTTTTGGATTCTTTGACCGTGGGATGGTATTCCAAGAAGGAGGAGTGTTAGGCAGAGACAGGCTCCACCTAGCAAAGAGAGGGAAGAGCATCTTCACAAGCAGGCTGGCTAACCTAGTGCAGCAGGCTTTAAACTAGGTTCACCAGGGGAAGGAGACCAAAGCCCTGAGGTAAATGGGGAAGTGGGATACCAGGAGAAAGCACAAGCAGGAAAGTGCAAGAGGGGAGGACTCCTGGCTCATACTGAGAAAGCAAGGTGATCAGTAAATTATCCTAAGTGCCTATACACAAATGCAAGACGCCTGGGAAACAAGCAGGGAAAACTGGAAGTCCTGGCACAGTCGAGGAATTATGATGTGATTGGAATAACGGAGACTTGGTTGGATAACTCACATGACTGGAATACTGTCATGGATGGATATAAACTATTCAGGAAGGACAGGCAGAGCAGAGAAGGTGAGGGAGTTGCATTGTATGTAGGAGAGCAGTATGACTGCTCAGAACTGTAGGAAACTCCAGAAAAACCTAAGAGTCTCTGGATTAAGTTTAGAAGTCTGAGCGACAAGGGTGATGGCATGGTGAGTGTGTGCTATAGACCACCAGAAGAGGGGAATGAGGTGGACGAGGCTTTCTTCCAGCAACTAACAGAAGTTACTAGATCACAGGCCCTGGTTCTCGTGGGGTACTTCAATCATCCCAATATCTGCTGGAAGAGCAATACAGCAGTGCACAGACAATCCAGGAAGTTTTTTGGAAAGTGTAGGGGACAATTTCTTGGTGCAAGTGCTAGAGGAAACAGGGAAGAATTCGTAGGGGAAGCAAAAGTGAATGGGAATCTGGGAAAGAAGGAAGAAAGGAGAGCAGCACAATATGGACCCTGAACTTCAGAAAAGCACACTTTGACTCCCTCAGGGCAGGATCCCCTGGGGAAAAAACATGAAGGGGAGAGGAGTCCAGGTGAGTGGGCTGTATTTTAAAGACTCTTTACTGAGGTTGCAGGAACAAACCATCCCAATGTGTAGAAAGAATAGTAAATACGACAAGCGACAAGCTTGGTTTAACAGTGAAATCCTTGCTGATCTTAAAAATAAGAGAGAAGCTTACAAGAAGTGGAAGATTGACAAATGACCATGGAGAAGTATAAAAATATTGCTCAGGCATCCAGGAGTGAAACCAGGAAGGCCAAATCATACTTGGAGTTGCAGCTAGCAAGAGATGTTAAGAGTAACAAGAAGGGTTTCTTCAGGTGTGTTAGCAACAAGAAGAAAATCTAGGAAGGTGTAGGCCCCTTGGTGAATGAGGGAGGCAACCTAGTGACAGAGGATGTGGAAAAAGCTAATGTACTCAATGCTTTTTTTGCCTCTGTTTTCACGAACAAGGTCAGCTCCCAGACTACTGCACCATGCAGCACAGCATGGGGAGAAGATAACCAGCCCTCTGTAGAGAAAGAATTCATTCAGGATTATTCAAAAAAGCTGGATGAGCACAAGTCCATGGGGCTGGATGCACTCCATCTGAGGGTGCTAAAGGAGTTGGCGGATGTGATTGCAGAGAAATTGGCTATTATCTTTAAAAACTCATGGTGATTGGGGGAGATCGCAGATGACTGGAAAAAGGCTAATGTAGTGCCCATCTTAAAAAAAGGGAAGGAGAAGGATCTGGGGAACTACAGGCCAGTCACCCTCCCCTCAGTCCCTGGAAAAAGCAAGGAGCAGGTCCTCAAGGAATCAGTTCTGAAGCACTTAGAGGAAAATGATTAGGAACAGTCAGCATACATTCACCAAGGGTAGGTCATGCCTGACTAACCTAATTGCCTTCTATGATGAGATAACTGGCTCTGTGGATGAAGGGAAAGCAGTTATCAATTGACTTTAGCAAAGCTTTTGATATGGTCTCCCACAGTATTCTTCCCAACAAATTAAAGAAGTATGGACTGGATGAATGGACTATAAGATGGATAGAAAGCTGGCTAAATTGTCAGGCTCAGCGGGTAGTGATCAATGGCTCCATGTCTAGTTGGCAGCCAGTATCATGTGGAGTGTCCCAACGGTCAATCCTGGAGCTGGTGTTGTTCAATATCTTCATTGGTGATTTGGAATGAATTGCACCCTCAAAGTTTGCAGATGACACTAAACTGGGAGGAGTGGTAGATATGCTGGAGGGTAGAGATAGGATACAGAGGGACTCAAACAATCAGAGGATTGGGCCGAAAGAAATCTGAGGAGGTTCAAGAAGGACAAGTGCAGAGTCCTGCACTTAGGACAGAAGTATCCCATGCACTGCTACAGACTAGGGATCGAGTGGCTAGGCAGCAGTTCTGCAGAAAAGGACCTAGAGGTTACAGTGAATGAGAAGCTGGACATGAGTCTAAAGTGTGCTCTTGTTGCCAAGAAGGCATTTTGGGCTGTAAAAATAGGAGCATTGCCAGCAGATCGAGGGATGTGATCATTCCCCTCTATTTGGCATTGGTGAGGCCGCATCTAGAGTACTGTGGAAAAATTGGAAAGAGTCCAGTGGAGGGCAATAAAAATTATTAGGGGGCTGTAGTACATGATTTATGTGGAGAGGCTGAGGGAACTGGGATTATTCAGTTTGCAGAAGAGAAGAATGAGGAGGGATTTGATAGCTGCTTTCAACTACCTGAAAGGAGGTTCTAAAAAGGATGGATCTAGACTGTTCTCAGTGGTACCAGATGACAGAACACGGAATAATGATCTCAGGTTGCAGCGGGGGACGCTTAGGGTTCGATATTAGGAAAAACTATTTCACTAGGAGGGTGGTGAAGCACTGGAATGGGTTACCTAGGGACCTGGTGGAATCTCCATCCTTAAATGTTTTTAAGGCCCATCTTGACAAAGCCCTGACCGGGATGATTTAGTTGGGGATTGGTCCTGCTTTGAGCAGGGGGTTGGACTTAATGATCTCCTGAGGTCCCTTCCAACTCTGATATTCTAGGATTCTATGATAACTGAAGACAAGTTTTTGTTTTGTTTTGGGGCTGGTCTTATTTGTTTAATGAATTATCTTTTTTGTACTCCTGTACACCCTCCAGGCTTCTCTTACTTGCAAGGAAGGACCAGTCAGCATGACATGACCAGGGATTGAGTGGAGGACAAAAGTGGTTTAAACTTACTTTTGCTTGCCCTTGCCACTGCTATGCTGAGCACTCCTCAGTCACAGTTCAAGTTTTGGGACCATAAATCCAGGGAGAGAGGTCAGGTTACTAGGTATGATTCACACCTCAGCTTCAACTTGGAAGCCCAAGTTTGGAAAGAGTTATAAATCCTCCAGCCTCAGGACAGAAGGCAACCCCTCACTAAAGTTGGCCATGAAGGAACTTTCCCTGGGGCAAGTTATTCTGTAACCATTTTCACTACCATTTTTTGCACCTTTCTGTGAAACAGCTGTTACTGCCAGAAACAGGATACTAGATGGACTGCTGATCTCATCCAGTACCTGTGCTGACAGCCATGTTTCCTGTCAGTATACAAGCACAATGAAAATGGCAAGGAACACCACAGGGCTGATTCCTATGGGACTGTCTCAAAATTCCCCTATCAGTTTATAGTCACTCTCTAGTTAAGATATGCTGTGTAACCTTGGACAAATTTCTTAGTCTTTCTTTGCTTCAGTTTCCTCACCATAAAAATCAGTAGAATACTACTTATCTACCTCAAAGCAGTTTTAGAAAGCTAAATACATTAGTTTGTGAAGTGTTCTGATTCTCAAATATTATAGAGCTACATATTATATGTTACTCTAATTAATATAATGGTTTAAGATAGGGTTGCCAAGCATCCAATTTTTGACCTGAACGTCTGGTTGAAAAGGGCCCCTGGCCGCTCCGGTCAACACCATTGACCGGGAGGTTAGAAGTCCGGTCGGCGGTGCTGGGGGACTAAGGCAGACTAGTCCCTCCATATCCTGGCACCATGCTATGCCTGGAAGTGGCCAGTAGGTCCAGCTTCTAGGCGGGGTGAGACATGGGGTTCTGCGGGCTGCCCCTGCCCTGAGCACAGTTCTGCACTCTCACTGGCCAGGAACCACAACCAATGGGAGCTGGGGTGGTGGGGGTGATGTCTGTGGATGAGAGCAACACGTGGAGCCTCCTGGTCCCCAGCCTAAGAGCTAGACCTGCTGCTGGCCGCTTCCAGGTTGTGGCATGGTGCCGGGACAGGCAGGGAGCCTGCGTTGGCCCCACTGCGCTGCTGACTGGGGGTAAGTCCAATGCCCAAGGTAAGCCTGTACCCCAACACTGATTCCCAATCCCCTTCCCCATCCCTGAGCCCCCCCAATATCCAGAACCTCCTCCTGTACCCCAAACCTCTCATCCCCAGTCCCACCTCAAAACCTGAACATCCCAGCTAGAGACCTTAGTCTCCCTGCAGCCCAACCCCCAGCCCCAGCCCAGAGCCCCCTCCCATACTCTGAATCCCTCATCCCCATCCTAGAGCCCACACCTCTAGGCCAGAGCCCATATCCACTCCTGCACCTCAACCCTCTGCCTCAACCCGCAGCTCCCTCCTGCACTCCAAATCCCTCCGTCCCACCCTCCCATCCTGGAGCCCTTTCCTGGACCCCAAACCCCTCATCCCCAGCCCCACCCCAGAGCCCGCATACCCAGCTGAAGTCCTCACACCCCTCACTGCATCCTAACCCCCTGCCCCAGTCCAGAGCCCACACCCGCACTCCAGACTCCTCAGCCCCAGTCCAAAGCCCCATCCGGCACTCCAAATCCCTTGTCCCCTGGCTGCACCCCCAGCTGGAGCCCTCACTTCCTCTGCACTCTAACCCCTCATTTCTGGTCCCACCCAGAACCCGTCTCCCCATTCAGATCCTGTACTCCCTCCCACACCTCAACCCCCTTGCTCATCCTAGAACTTCCTCTCATATTCTGAACCCCTCAGCCTGGAGCCCCCTCCTGTACCCAAACCCCTCACCCCTGACCCCACCCCAGAGCCTTACCCCTCCCCATACCCCAACCTCCTGCCCCAGCATGGTGAAAATGAGGGAGGGAGGGAGGGTGGGCAAGACAAGTGCCAGAGGGAGGAGGGAAATGCATTGAGCATGGGCTGGGGCCTCAGAGGAGGGGCAGGGCTGGGGTGTTCAGTTTTGTGCAAGAAGGAAGTTGGCAACCCTAGTTTAAGATTTCTGCAGACACTGTCAAAGAACACCTTCTACTCAGCCTTATCCAACGTACCAAGACTCACTTAACTGTATTTTGACAAAAAAATGCTGTAGCATAAGCCAGAAACCTCTTTTCAAATTCAAATAGGATTTTACTTTCATCTGCAGTTTGCAGTATCATCTAAATAGTGCAGAAGAACATTAATAATATCAGAAAGAGAGAGAGTCCTTATGAATATACGTGATGTCACATGTAACAGTAACAGCAGGTGTCTAAGGACAAAAGGCTTTGAATACACTTAACTTCTTAAAAATACGATGTCCAAATTTATGTTTTTCCCTGGCTCTCTATCCATTTGCAGCCATTTTCAGATGCTGGTTTTTACAAGCTAAGTCTAAGCTATCTCAGAGACTTCTTGATGCCCAGAGCCAGATAGCGTAATGTACATTAGCATTAGAGAAATAGAGGAAAAAGTATGTGGTCCTCTCCAGAATCAGACCAGATGACATTTTGTTTTACATTACATTGTATAGTAGTTCATAATCTGAAAAGACACACAATGTGACTGAGTAACTGGATCTCATTCAACTGTATGCTCTGCTGCAACTCAACCTTCCATATTAATAACTAATAAATAAGATGGAGGCTTTGGGAGCAATTAGAAATTACTACCCTGTCATGTACTAACCTGCCAGAGATAAGTGTTTGTCAGGAAGTTGCTCTCCATTTCCAAGGTAGCTGAATGCCTTACAAAATTCAGTAAGCGTAGTATTTGTATGGAATTTGTGTGGGTAAGGCTGTTCCCCTTTTTCTTTCAGCTGCTGGACAGAATTACTTCGAATCAGATGATATTGCTGCAATGAAGATTTGGAGCAGAGTGAAGGACTTAGAAATGATATATAGTCCAGTGTCTATAGTATTATTATTTGATATTATGTGCTGCAATATGAACTATTATTATGAATGGGGCTGGTAGCACTTCCTATTATTAAAGTTCCATGATACTTCTCATTACAAGACCTGGTTTTCAGTTGCTTTTAACTTTGCCACATGTTAGCTGTTTGGGCTGCAGTTTTCCTATGCCAAGTGTCTTCCTCTGGCTGAATTGTTTTTTAAAAATTCAGCCAAAATGGTTTGGCTGTTTCTGAGAACAAGACTAGATGTTGTTTTGCTAAAACACGTTATAAAATTCTGATGATCTTTTCTTTGAAAGGCTATAGACCCTGCATGCTTAGGAGCAGAGAACTAGAAATCTGGCGGGGGGAGGCTTTTGCAACAGGTATGTGCTATCTGCCATAGCCACAAAAATCTGCCAAAGCGTGGCCAAGTTATAAGCCATTGAAAAATATTGCTGGTTATGCATGCTTCTTAGATTTTAGCGGCTAAAATTCCCTGCAGATGCTGGCGACACTAGGCTTGTTGCAGCCTGGCACTTAGCAAGACTTTCTCTGAACTTGCAGCTCTGGGCTGCCGTGGGCTGTGCTGCATTTCCGGTTCCAGACACTTGAACTGAAAACAAGGAACCTGTCTCTCCTGTTCTCTCGGTGACCCCCCTGCATGGCCCAGGCACATAGAGGAGAAAGCCATCAGAGTTGCATACACAAGGGGAGAAAAGCTGAACCTGCAGAGAGTAGAAGAAAGTAAAGATTGGGACGGGAAGAGAGACTGGGATTAAATGTATAAGTAGATTGAGGGCTTGTCTACACTTAAAATGCTACATCACCACAGCAGTGCTGCACAGCACTTCAGTTTAAACACTACCTATGCTGATGGGAGGATTCTTCCATCAACCTAGCACTCTCCACACCAGGTCAGCTTGATATTGCCACTCAGGGCTATGGATTTTTCACACCCCTGAGCGAGGTAGTTACGCCAACCTACTTACCTAGTATAGACTAGGCCAGAGACTCAGAACCAGTGGGAAAGAGGTGAGAGAAGACAGAACTGAAGAGGAGCCAGAACAGACAGGGAGAACTGGACCTGGTTGAATCAAGGAAATGAAATCAAGAATGGATAGTGAAGAAGGCTGGCTATAGGATCCATGCCTCCTTTGTTGCGGACGTTGGAAGGTGTTTAGTGAATGAGGCAGGAGACTTCAAGAAGAGAAAGGTCAGTACCATGGTTAAGGCAGTTGAATGCTGCTCAGGAGGACTGGATTCTATCCATGCCTCTGCCACAAAGTTCCTGTGTGATGCTGGGTGAATCACTTAAGCCAAACTTTCTCTAAATCAGAAATTCCTAAGAGAACCTACCCAACAATCAGCAATATTCAAAAGCAGCTAAGCAAAAGAAGCAATTTTTTTTTTTGTCAACTAAACCTTGACACATGAAAAGAAGGATAAGCTCTTTGGAGCAGGGATGGGGTGTGTGGGGGGGTATATATATATATACACACACACACATATATATATATACATACACACACACAGGGCCCTAAAACAATGGGGCTCCAATCCCTGACTGAGGCCTGTCAGTGCTACTGTAACACAAAAACAATGATAAAACCTGTTATATGAAATTAAGAATTGTATGGCAACAAGGAGAATTTGTCACCACATGCCTTCCTCCTGCATATGCTACCGAAAACAGGAGCTTTCAGCTGTCATCCTCACCCTCCTTGACCTAATACCAGACAAGAAGGATGACAGCAATGTGCTAACTCCACTTCTTTCTGATACAGGTGCTTACACTAGATAATTCCATGGCCAGTCCCAGTTTACATAATGGTTTCCAAAGCAGCACAATCAGAAATAACTTTGGGTCCTAAATATGATCACTTCTCATGTGACAAACTGCAAACATTTCAGAAGCTGTAAGGATCTAATCTGCTAGCCATTTGTTCTAATGCATGCACCCAACACTGAATCAGATCCTCAGCTGGTATAAACTGACCTAGTCCATTGACCTCAATTGAGTTATGTCAATTTACAGCGGCTGAGAATCTGGCTGGTAGTTTCAGTTTGGGAGCAACTGAATAATTTATCTTGACATTCTGTCTAGATCTATCCACCCTGCTTCTCTATCCTCATGCTAACTGGAATTTGAAATGAGACAATATTTTGAGACACAAATTGCTAGATAATAGGGTCTCCCTAGGTCTCCATACCACTGAGAAACTCCTTGGCATATATTGATTCAAGATATTTCTAATTCTGATAAAGATAAGGGATATTGCCATCTACTGGTCTCTTAAGCAAGCTTTACTGTACAATCATTTTCCTTTGGTAGGGATCTATCCTGTGAT
The DNA here is from genome assembly GCA_007922305.1 of Dermatemys mawii. Taxonomy (NCBI): domain Eukaryota; kingdom Metazoa; phylum Chordata; order Testudines; family Dermatemydidae; genus Dermatemys; species Dermatemys mawii. The sequence goes on along the minus strand of ML677334.1, from coordinate 38,327,114 downwards.
CATCATTATTAAACATGTATACTATAGCCTATTCCTGCTTCTTACTTATTTTAATAATGAAGGCCAAATCATCAGCTGATGTAAATCAATGGAGCAACACTGATTTAAATCTGTCAAGAATCTGGTTTAAGAGTGGTAGATCAGATGTCTGAAGTTGGTCTCTGTGTTTTATATACACTCAAATGAGCATACTATTTTGAGTTTTAAAATACACAGGATTACACTTGCAGCATGCTGTTTTTCAATATTTGCAGCAATTGCCAGGCTCCCACTCCTGTCATATGCCTGAGCTAGCATACACCAGAAACTGTTTTCTCTGACGCACTGGGCTGTTTCCAGAAGTTCCAGTTCATCAGAATGAAGCACAGGCAGTTTTGCTTCAACAGAGGACATTGGAACTGATTTATAGGCTGGATTAAACTTTTCCCCTTTGATGGCTATTCACTTGATGCCCAGCTATAAATTATATGTGGAATCACAACATTGCAGTTTATACAATCGGTTGCTAATTTGCTAAGAATCTATAGCAGTGGAAATGGAAGCGGAATCCTTTATTATTAAGGCCTCCACAAAAAGGGGAGTTTGCATGTTAAACTCAAAATACAGTACTAGAATAATTGCAAATCATTCAGCTGGCTTGCTGTTTGATGTTACCCATATGTATCATGAGAGTTGCTGCTTAAAAGTCTCCTGTGACATCAACCGTCAGTAAGGTTGGCAGTAAGGAACACTGGACAATCTATTAAACAGCACTGGGATTCAACGGAAAGGATGAGAGACCTTTTGAAGGTTTTACTATTGGAACTCCACTCCTTTCCTAAAAACTAGTTAAAAACCCAACACAATTGGGAGTATGCAGTGTTTTTGCAGCAGTGTTCATCCCACACTATTAGGGAGACATGGTGGGGGAATGAATATTTTATTGGACTAACTTCTGTTTGTGAGACAAAAGTTTTTGAGCTTCCACAGCAGAGAGGAGCTCAGTATAAGCTGAACAGAAGTTAATCCAATAAAAGATAGCGGGAAGTAGCTGCTCTTCCCAGTGTTGTTATGTAATAGTTGTTAAGATTTTAATTTAACTCTTGCCCATGATTCTAAACTCTTCTACAATACAAAAATCAACACACCCACTATGTTCAAACTGCAAGTCAGCTAAGCAACTGATCATGGTAAATCAGTATTGGCCATTAACTTCAGTTATGTTACTACAAAATCCAGCCTCAGTGAAGACATTGATGGTTTAAAAAAAAAATACCACTGCTTTTGTTCCAGGCTAACCTCTATAAAAATGAAGAGCCATATGTTGCTCTTGGGGGTGAGGACTCACACTTCCTAAGAGGAGGTTACTTACATCTGTGAGGCCACAAAGATGCCTTTTTGGATTAGAGCTATAACATCAAGCTTGAGCAATGGGCCTCAGCTGCTAAGCAGATTCTTACAGATTTGTACTAACAGCTATATCCCTTGTTCTTCAACCACAAAACCACTCACCATGCAATAGTACATTTTGTTTATGTAATACAGGTGTAAATCTTATTAAAATTATATCCCTCACTGTCATTTTACATTGGGCTGTATTCAGCTTCTGATAGAGTTCTAACTAGCCAGAGCACTAATTGGTGTGAATTCCAGAAAATTCACAAGAATACACATGGAGGTCTGAAATATTTGGAGATGGATGTCTATTCTGCATCAGTGGAGCTTAACGCATGAGCCTCTATCGCATGAGCTAAAAGCCAACTGGCTGTTTGCTAAGGCTATAGAGCAGACTCATTTAGCTCTCTCTCTCTCTAGGTGGTCTCAGTGCTACTAGATGGGACAGAGCATCACACCCACAAGGTGTGTGGGTTACATATAATCAACTTTACTATATAAAATGTTGGTGAACATTTTCAAATATGGGTGCCTAAAGTTCAGGTGAATAGGTAGTGGACTATAGAATCTATTTGAAATAACTTAGTGGTCTCACGGTAGGCAGATTTCTTCCTGTTTTGTACCAGGACAGTGGAACAAAGTAGTAGGAACAGGAATCAGAGTAGGTGCCATGGTGATTTTGACCAATTCTAATGTTAGTGTATTGGAGATAGAGATAAAATTCTTGTGAGATTCAGTTAAAATGCAATGAATATCATAAATGCATAATCAAAAGTTGCCTCTGTGTTGTATTGTTTGTTTTAATAGTGAAATGAGTTTTTATACGGTACCATAATTTCTAGACCTAAGGAAAAAAAGAGACAAGTCCTACCCAAAAGAGCTTATAGTGTTAGGGCTAGATTGAAAAAATTGCACAGGTTCGGGAGCTATTTCCTGAGATAGAATTCTTCCTGGAATTACCAGGATGCAGGAGGAGCAAAATTACTGCTACAATCCTTAAGAAATTCTAAGTCAATTCCTTACTGAATTAAGGAATATAAACTATGTTAACATGGATTCAAGGATGTCCATACAGGGGTTTGTACCAGGTTAACTAAATTGATTTTGAAAAATATCATTGTAATTATACCAGTCCAACTGTGTAGAGACTCTTTGGAGCAGATTTCCCCCAGGAGTCACATTAAAAATTCTGCATATTTTATTTGTCAAAACAACACAATATCACCATGTCAGTTTCAATTATTTTGGTAATTTAAAAATACCTGTCAGCAAGTATGTCTGTAACAATACAGACAATGAAAAAGAGTCTCCCAGGCGTAGAATGTTAAAGAAATCCCTAGGACAACCCCATTCCTGTTTTTCTGTTATGCTTTTGTTGGGCGGCTCAGTCTGGTTGTGTCACATGTGCCAGCTGGGCACATCTTGGGAGGAAGAGTCTGCCCCTCTGGCCTTTTAGTCAATTCTCATTCTTTCTACCCTACCCCTGTAGGGTTACCATTTGTCAAGTTCCCGAATAGTGCCAGAATACTGTCAGGAGGAGGGGTGAGTTGTGGAGTATGTGAGTGGCAAGATGGTATTTGGGTGTGCTGGAGAGAGCTGCATGGGTCTCTGCCACGCCAGACACCTGCACACACGCATACACACACACACATACAGAGAGAGAGAGAGAGACCCCAGCCCTAGGGCCAGATACCCACATCCCCTCCCCCTCAAAGCACAACTTCATTATTGTCCTGCTGGGCAGAGATGACCTATACCCGCTGAAAGCAGGGGAGGCGGGGACAATTTAAAGTTTTGGTCAACCTCAGAATATCTTGAATCACACCCCCCTCACAGCTGTCCTCCCCTCCCTTACTCTAAGTCTCCCATCCTAGAAAGCAGCAGTCCATCCCTCCCCTCACCGCAAATTCCCAGGTGTTGCTGCCTCTCCCTGTGGGACGCAGCTCACTGGCTCTGGGAGCTACTGCACAGAGAGGGGCCCGGTCACACATATGACCAAGTGGAGCTGGGCCCTGCTAGGTCCAGCAGCTCTGCAGCGCCCATTCTGCAGGAAAAATTAAATTCTGCACAGAACATTAATTTTGCATTATGCAGTGGCACAATTTCCCCAGAAGCAATAGACAAAATTTTCTTTGAGTGGCCATTAGCAGCACATCTTGAAAGATTCAAAACAGTTTAAGTCCAGTCCTACTTATACTCAGTTATAGCTCAGCAGGGAATACTTACCTGGGGCCCATATTCTTCTTCAGGTTCTTCTTTTCCCTGGTCAGACACAGACTTGGGCCTACTTGCTTGAAAATCCCTGCAAAAGAAGAATGTCCACAATGAATTCATACTGAACTTTCAGAGGGCACTGCCATTTCTTGTAGGCCCAACATTCTCCACCCTCCCCACAAGAAGGTAAATATATTTTAAAGGGGTTTGGTTACAAACCCTAATATGAATTTTTCCCCCACAACTTCTTTATATCAATGAAACAGCAGTGCCAACCTCAAGCTTCCAAAAATCATGATTCAAGCTCCCAAAACTCATAAAATTTAAAAAATAATAAATGTGGGGTTCTTTTTATTTGCCTTCTTGGTTTTGAGCATTTCTGTTTCATGCTTGCAAGCATTCCTCCACAACAATGAGGGTTAGAAATGTGCTTTTGGTTAAATCAAAGCTGAGATTTTTAAATAATCACCTGACTCCAGAAGCTAAGACTTTATAAAGAATAAAAATCATGAGATCTGGCAACAGTGAGAAAAATCATAAGAGCTGGCAACAGTGAAAAAAATCATGAGAGCTGGCAACAGTGAAAAAAATAAGTGTAATCATGAGATTACATTACTGTAAACATTGTAATCATTACTGTAAACAGTGAGAAAAATAAATGTAATCATGAGAGCTGGCAACAGTGAGAAAAATAAGTGTATTTTATTTAGGATCAAACAGCAGCATTGTTCTAAACCCATGAGGATCAAAGTGAAACTGAAAAGAAGAGGGCTATAAACAAAAGTAAATTACCATTGCCCAAACCTAATGAAATGCAAGAAGTGAACCAAAAAGTTGAAGTATGGACTAGTATATTCATTATATTAAGTAAGATGAAAATATTTTAAATACCTAGTCATTAGTAACAAGTGAGGCTCTGTATATATGAAATCTTAATGTAATAATGTGACTTAAAATCAAGCTTTTGTTTCTAGTCATATTGAGGGAATTTAATTAAATGTGTTATAGATCATGCTATGTATCTGAGTGCCTACACAAAGATTGCATAACAAGTGAGCCAATGCCCTACTATGCAGCTAGGGATGATATATTTCAGACATAAATCTGAGGTCCTGCCATCTAAGGTCATTAAAAATCCCATGGCAACTGCTACAGAAATTAGGATGTTAACTCCAGGGTTCCGGCCAAATTCAAATCAGATAGTTACATTCTACTCACCTAAATTTCCCCTGAAATTTCAAGTGGAAAAAAATTATTTTATCTGGGTGGGCATTTATGTCCTGAACTGTTGATCATTTATTTCCTGAGAGTGGGAGGAAATGGGGGTTGTTTTAAATGTTGCTGTTCACTGTCTGATGGCTGCCTTCCCACAGAACTGGTAGCATGTCAGTGGGATCTGAAATTCAGTTCCTGTGGATGTGATTTGTTGTTAATTTATTTGGGGCTCACTGATAAAAGGTGTTATAGAAAGATCAGTTATCATGATTATGTTTAGTAACAATGAACCTGATCCTCACAGCCAAGAGTCAGTGGGAGCTGGGTTGTTCTTATCATACCTCAGGATTCAAGCCCCTTAACGTTTAAAAATTATTAATACAAAACGGGTCTTGATTAATCATTGCCCTGTAGCCTTTTTACTCTAGCAAGGTTAGCACAAAGGGAACCTAGGGTAGGTGTAAGGCCCCCATCTTTGAGCAATACTCCTGGCACAGAAAGCTCTACTAGCACTCTGTCACCTCCAAACCTGAGCATAGGCTGGTCAAAGCAGGTGTACGGTACAGGTGGAGGAGGCAGATTGGGAGTGGAAAGGTGTTGCTGGGGAAGATCTATTTCACCAACAATTCTGTGTCCCTGCAAAGTCCCACAAGGGCCTTTGCAAAAGGAGCACAAGTTACAGTAGCACTGTCCATTGCACTGGTGCCTGTGCAAGGATGGATCTGGCCCTGAGCAGGGCTAGTGGATTTGCAGGTGACTTCAGGTTGCAACATCCAGTACCGCTCACTAATGATCAGCTAGTGGGCTGATCATCTAAACCATTTTAAGCGTTGAGTTTTCTGGAGCATTCATCCTCAAATGATTGCCAGCCACTATTGCCAAGGCTACCTTGTCCTGCAGGACTCAAAGCAGAATTTCCATAAATATCAACTACAAATCTCTGCCTGCACTGAAAATAAATCAGCTACCTATGGCATTGACATTGGCTCAGAACTCTGCAGTGTCGCAACCACAGACAGCCCCTTCACATCAGCAGTCTTATCTGATCCTTGATCCTAAGGATACTTGAATCAGTTTGACTGTGAATAGAAAACTGGAGGATAAATCTACTTTAGTTTCAGATACAAAGAATACTCCAACATAATAGCACTGTATAACAGCTACATGGTGCTATTATGTTGCATCCTAAACTAAAGTATATTTACTCTCTAGTTATCCTCCAGTTTTCTGCTTGAAGCCATGAAGACAAAACTGATATTAAATTCAATCCTGTTACATCAGCCATACGCAGGGCTGGCCTTACCATGAGGTGAACTGAGGCAGCCGTCTTAGGTGCCAGACTGAGGTGGTGGTGGGGCACCACTAGAACCTAGAGTGTAGAAATGTGTGTCTGCTGCTGATGCTTATGTATTCTCTCTGCTTTAAATCTAGATGTCAGGATTGCCACTCTGAACTCTAGGGTACAGATGTGGGGACCCGCATGAAAAAAGAAATAACCCCCACAAGCTTATTTTACCAGCTTGGGTTAAAATGTTTTTCCCCAGAACACAAATTCTTTTGTATTTGGACCCGATACGCTGCCACCACCAAACTAGGTCTAGGGTAGTTTGGGACCCTTCTTTCCCTTTCCACTAACCCCCCAAACTTCTTCCTTCTCTGGAAAGCTTGAGAGAAAAAAAAACCAAACCTCGCTTGATCCTGCGAGATGTGCCCGATCCAAAACCAGGATCTTACACAATGAAAAACAAGCAGTCAGCTTCTTAAAAGAAAGATTTTAATAAAAGAAAAAAAGAAAGGAATAAATCCCTTATAACCATCAATAGAACAGCATCTACCATAATCAACAAAAGGATTCAGAAACCCTAAACTCTCCCCCGAGGCAATTTTCTCCCACTGTTGATATCTCTGCTGAAGCTTACAATATCAAGAAGCACCCAGCCAACACTCACCACTGAGAACTCTCCAAGTGATAAAGAGAAGGTAAACTTACTGACTACAATACTTAATAGAATCTTATCGTTACAGTGAAAGACATAGCTGTGTTCATTCCATAGCCGAGGTGAACAGAGAGAGACCCAGAGAGAAACTGAAACTTAAAATCCTTTGTCTCCTGAGGAATTTCTCATTGGTCAGTTGTCCACCTCTCAGGTTACCTTTAGCTTAACCCCTTACAGGTAAACACTAATTCTAGGCTACTTCACACTTATGACAGTAGAGATGGTAGAGTGTGGTGCTGGAGGAAGGAGGGTACAAGAGACATAATAGGAAGACAGAAGAAAAGGTGAGAGGGAATAACAGAAAGCAGCAGGAGCTGCAGGGGAGAGAAGAGCAGAGGCCACCTCCTCTCAGAAAAAGAACGCAAACAAAGGAGCTCTCCTGAGATACACAGACACAGATATTCATCGAGCCTTCCAGCCCCAGTGAGGATGTGAGTGGTGAGGAGATGCCTGATTTTCCAGGTATTCAGAGTGCAGGTGACCTGGCAGCTACTGCAGCATCCATATCTCCATCTCAAATGAATGTAACCATGCACATTCCAGAAGACAAGAGTGTGGTGAAGGCACAAGAAACAACTGCTGCTGAGTTGAGTTCCTTAAGTCTAGATGATCCAGGATTGTGGATCCACTTGACCCACTGTGGACCCAAGTAGCCAGGAAGGACTTCCTTGTACTGCATGGGCCACAGCAAGTGAAAAATTTCATGTTCCCCAAAGACAATGAAGATAGAAGCTTCCATCCAACACATTACTAGTGTGAAATCCCCAATGGTGACAAAGTGGAGAGGTTTTGGGTTTACGTACTCAAAAACCTAGAATGCGGCATACTGTTTTTATTGCAAACTCTTCCAGTCTAATGTTCCAGCCATACTGGGTTCTACAAGAAGAGCGAACTGGAAAGATTTTGGCTAGAAATCTGGTATGCCCTGAGAAGGCAGCAAATCACCAGAGAGCATTCCATAGGTGGAAAGAGCTTGAGATGAGACTAAGGGTAAAGGCCACCACAGATGATCAGCGTCAAGAGAAGATTGCATCAGAGTGTCTTTATTGGCAAAATGTTCTGAAAATGTTCATTACCATTGTGAGAATGCTTGCTACCCAATACCTAACACTGCGTGGCACTTCAGATCAGCTGTTAATAAAACTGTTAATAAAAGTTTAACAAAAGACTTTGGTTATACAGCAACAGCTTGAGAATTACTGAGCTGTTAGAAAGAGGAGCAGGAGCAAAATACATCTATGCTCCACAATGACACAAGAGAGGCTGTTCAGCCTTGCAGCGACCTCAATAGAGCATGAGCTGGCCCAGACTGCAGACTTTCAGGAAGCAGAAGCAGTAAAAATCTTTGCAACAAAGAAGGCACAGAAAGCAGCACTTTGATTATTCAAATGGATAAAAATGCCAGTGTTTACCATGCAGACAAGAAAAGTTACATTTGCTGTTTAGATGTTTGAACATTAAGTGTTAAACTTTTTGAACAAAGCATTTTAAGTTGTTAGTTCTCCTTTATTGGGGTAGGTGTCATGAGAGGAGTAGAACAGGAAGAAGGCAGAACTGAGACCTTTCGAAGTTTTGGCCCAAGCAAGGGGGCATCATTTGAGCTTCCCGTCTCAGGTGTCAAAATGTTCTGGGCCAGCCCTGATCCTGTAGGATCATTACAGGGACTTTGAAACAGACTTCCACAGTGTCAGTGGATTGCCTCACTGGGACTGCATCACCATCAGTGAGGCAGAATACCATCAATAAAAATGATGCATAAAAAACAGGTGCATGATCTAAGCCCAGGTCTACACTGATGGAGAAGGCGAGGGGAATCGACCTAAGATACGCAATTCAGCAACGGGAATAGCATAGCTGAAGCCAATGTATTTAGATCTACATACCGCAGCGTCTTCACAGTGCTATCAACTGCTGCTGCTCCCCCGTCAACTCCGCCTGCGCCTCTTGCGGCAGTGGAGTATCAGAGTCGATGGGAGAGCACTCGGGGATCGATCACTACCCGCCTAAGACATCCACTGCATGAAAACATTACACAACCCAAGAGGTGAAAGTCCCGAAAGAGCTTTGCCTCTGAAATCCCTTACCCCAAAATACCACCATGGAAGGTTAAGAGTTACAAAAAATGCCAGTCATCCTGGAGAACCTGCTTCAATCAGGACAACTCCCTCCAGGCCCTGACCTCAAAGAAAAAACACTAGTGTACTCTAAATCGAGGGAGAGCTGGGGTGGCAGAGACCTATGACAACATGATCAAAAGGAAGATGAGGAACGACTCCGAACAGGAATGCAGAGAGGCTAGAGAAACATTTGATCATTACCCCCATCCTATACCCCTGGGGAACTATTTGTGATAAGTGACAACACCAAGTCTTGGCTGTGATTTCGGAGCAATGACATATGATTAACCACTGGTATATAGGTATCAGATCCTCAGCTTCTGTAGACCAGCTAATCAATGGAGCTATGTTGGTTAGATATTCCACTGGTATAAATCAATGCATCTCCATCAGTTTTGATGGAGTTATGTTGATAGGCATCAGCTCAGGATCTGGCCCTGAGAATTCTTAATAGCCACCACAATAGAGACCCATAACTAGAAATCAGATAAATGGGGAAGAAATTTCATAACAAAGCAAGCATATAAAACTCTGATTTCCTCCCAGTCTAGTGAATGTACACAACATCCTGCACCCATGCACTGCTGCCCAGAACCAACAGGTTACATGTAGGAAACGGACACATTCTTATGTACCAAGAGATAATCTTGGACACTGTTCTAAATTCGTTTCTTCACCAGGAATGGAAAGTTTCCTCCTCTTTGATGATTCCTCTAGAAATCAAATATTGTAAAAAAAAAACAAACACAAAAAAAAACAAAACCAACCCATAACTGCCTGAAGTATGTGTCCATTGCCACCCTTAGGATTCACAACCATAAAACCTAACTCCAGAAATCTGATGTTGCTCCACTCTCTTCCAAAATGCATCATTCTAGGTGATGTAGTATCATCCCTGTGAATTGCACCTTTAGCCTCTGAAATTGTTTTCTGTCTAGTGTCTTCACACTATGGTCCAGTATTCCACACAGAGGCACTTTATCCCAAAACTATGGCAAAGGAAGAACAGATGAAAGATATCTGTGGATTTGTTTTCTCAGACTTCCCAAGCCAAAAACATCTTCCATCCAAAAGTTAACTACTCGTAGCCCAGCTAATCTTTACCCAAAAAAGAGTATTATAATAAAATTATAGTTCTTCCTTCATCATATACAGTTTTTACTGTAGTGACATATAAAAATGACATAAAGAGTTCCATCTAAGATTGTCATACTTCCATACTTATGCTAGTAATCAATCAAACCAGCTGATTTGGGCAAACCATTGATATTTTTATTGGTGTGTCTGAAAGGACCTTTTAATACACTAAGATGTACTATTAGGGGGAAGAAGCTGCTTCACTGGATACGCTTGACATAGTTTCAAGCTGGTACCTAACAATTTCCCACACTGGTCTATTCCTTCAAGGACTGGGTCCTGGGTAAAACCTGGGAAGGTTTCTTTGGAGTCATCACTTATTTGATTATTACAGAGTCCTGGCCCCATAATAGAAAAACTTCATGACTTCAGTGAGTGCAATTGGGTGACTCATTCTATGACATTTCTGAAAGTCAGTAGACAGACACTATTCTAACCTCAAGAGAAATAAGTTTAAAAATAGAAATAAAGGCAGTCATAGCAATTAATGTGTTGCGTCACAAAGAGGTGGCCACAAATCATAGAAATATAGTAAGTAGAGCTGACTGACACCTACCCCCCCATAAAGCAGAAATGGCCCATTAGTCTCAAAACATGTATTTTCTTTCCAGAGTACATGAAAATATCAAAGTGTGAAAAAACAGTATTTCTAAGCATATTTACTACATTTTTCTACTGGCAAAATTAAAGAGAAAGTAGATTTTCTATTTTTTAGCTTGTAATCCCATACTGGAACTCTCCATGCAATATATCTCAAGACAAAATATTAAATAGAAAGAATGCAATGATAATCTAAGTGTCATCATAATAGCACTTCTTAGAGGGCTTTATATGTTAATGAACTGACACTTAATAATTCATTTGCAAACAACAAGTAAAGTAGAACTGGAATATTTTCACTAAAAAAAAAAAAATTGAAAAAAAAATGTTTAATCTTTTCACAACACTTCTCATAATGATGGCATGTTTGGCAACAATGACTTACCCTGAAGAGGCAGCTGAAGTCTTTCCTGGATCTGTCATCTTTGCAAAGCTGAGAGCAAATGAAGTTACAGCATAAGGAGCCCAGAATGCTTGATCTGTTCTCCCACTTCGCTTTATATGGACACTTGGAGGCAGTCATGTGAGTGCCACAGAGATTTAGAAAGTGAAAGTTAAACTTCATGCCCTGCTCTAGATTTGTGAATTCTCTTGTTTTTTAAGACATTAAATGGACACCTATAAAGATTAAGGAACTGAAAAGGAAGGGGTAATATATACAAGATATGGGGATTTTAATTGGGGTCCAAATGACTGAAGATTGAAAAAGGAGATGTCTGTTACTTTCCCTATCTAAATAGAAACACTGTTATCTGAATACTTGGAGCCACCACCCATTTACTGGAAAAGAGGCCTATTCCTTTAATTCAATACAATGTGGTGTCCCAGTGCCAGTTTTTTTTTACATATTCAGCTGAGAGGAGCAGGAAGAAACATACTTCCCATTGTTAAATACTTACAGGAATTATGTTTTACTCTGAATTTTAGAGATGCACCCCTGTCAGTTGCACTCTTCAAGCAGTCTCCACAGCTTATTCTGGAATTAGACAAGTATTCACATCACAATACAAACTAAAGATTTGGGGGAGAGGAGAGAGAAGATCCTCAGCTGGTGCAAGTCAGCCTAACTCCATTGAAACACAAGTAAACCAGCATGGTCAAACAGTCTCTATTCTATCCAGGTGAAGGGATTAGAAAGATCTTCCCTGTGGGTAATTGTTTCACTTTTAAGGATAACATCTCAGAGAGCATCTGAGGCTAAAATATCAAAGAACTTAAGTTATAGTATTCACAAACAATGTGCAAAGCAAAGTCATACCACGGAGAATGTTAAAGAGACAGACATATAATAGGAATGTATGTATAAAATGGTTACCTAGGTTCACTTGATCAATAACTCAGCTGGTCACAGATTTTCCAATAACTGAGGATGCTATTAGTACAAAAGGAAAACTAGCAAATATAGCTAGTAAAGTGGCTGAAAGAGTCATACCATTTCCAATTCCCCTCTCTGCTAGGACCTGAAAGCCAGGCCTGAAGTATGAGATCATACACTACTAGTGCTTCCATTTGAATTCCTCAGGACCAATCCACCACATCTCTTGGCGGGATGTAGATATATTTTGAATGACCCCTGCTTTATATGTGGGTTCATGATTGTGTGCTCAAGGTGATAAGGGTTAGGGGGTATTACTCATCATACCAGTTTAAGAGTTGGCTCATTTCCGTACAAACTGCCTATGACAAGGTGACATGGCGCTTTCAGCTAATTTTCAATAGAAGTGGGGCCTGAGCAGGGCCAGTGCAACCCATTAGGCGAACTAGGTGGTCACCTAGGACACTGAGATTTGGGGGCACCAAAAAGAAGTGCCCCCCCAAAAAATTTTAAAGCATTCGTGGGCTGGGCTGCCTGCAGCGCGCTGACACCTGAGGCCCTCAGACTCCCTCTCCCAGAGCAGGTAAAGCCGTGCAGCTCAGGAGCAGAGAGAGAGCTGCCGCCCACAGGGCTCTGGGGGGCGGGGAGAGCAGGAGCTGCCGCCCGTAGGGCTCCCCGGGTGGGGAGCTGCTGCCCACAGGACTCCCGGGGGTGGGAGGGGAGGGCGCAAGGTGGAAGTTTTGCCTAGGGCGCGAAATATCCTTGCACCTGCCCTGGGCCTGAACAATCATCAGCTGGGCAGAGATTCACTTTCCTGTACCAGTGATTGAACTAGGACTAGCCTGATGCTAGTGAAACCTGACTGAACCCATTTAACCAGTGATCAATATTATCCCTTCAAGGTCTTCCACCCAGCTAAGCTTTCCTTTAGTCATAGAAATAGGCAGTTTTAAAGTTTTATGTCTCACTGCAAGCAAACATAAAAAAGGGAAGTACACCAAAAAAAAGTTTGTGTGTCATGCTCAGGGCTATTCAATATTTTTGCCTCAAAACCAGGCAAAATTCACTTGGTTTCAGGTTTTGATACATACCCAAAACTCTCCAAGATAGAAGAAAACTTGGGCTGCTCAGGGAATCCACCCAACTTCACTCCAGACATCCATCTTCTCCACACAGACATTTAGGTGTCTTTCAGAGAGGAAGGCTGCCTGTTACCACTACTTCCAATATCTTCAGGAAGCAACCAGCTCCCCCACTTTTCTTTCCCAGGCTTGCCTGAAGGAAGCCACCTGATCCACTCTCCCTTCTTCTCAGGGGATGGCAGATTACCCCATTCCTGAGCATGGCTCTAATCTACAGAAAGTAGAAACACTGTCCTCAGTTCATAGCTCATAAAGGAAGGTGAAGGAGGCAAAGATTGCATGTTTCAGGGGAAGGAAAATAAAAGAACTGTAAGGAAAGATGCGGGGAGGGACAGGATGTATGCCACCAAAACTAGCTGTAAGAAAGGAGTGATTAATCTAAAGATTTGGAAGTCATTAGGGCTTTTGACATACCCAACATGAAGACATATATATTGATTTCAGTTACAGCTCAGAAAACAAAGTGTGTATTATTTTTATTACAAATATTTGTGCTGTTAAATGATAAAGAAATAGTATTTTGAATTCACCTCATACAAGTACTGCAGTGCAATTTCTTTGTCGTGAAAGTGCAACTTATAAATGTAGAATTTTTTTTGTTACATAACTGCATTCAAAAACAAAACAATGTAAAACTTAAGATCCTACAAGTCCATTCAGTCCTACTTCTTGTTCAGCTAATCACTAAGACAAACAAGTTTGTTTACATTTACAGCAGATAATGCTACCCTCTTCTTATTTACAGTGTCACCAGAATGTGAGAACAGGCCTGAAATAAGACTGAGTGGACTTGAAAGCACTAAAATTTTACATTGTTTTGTTTTTGAATGCAGTTACGTAACAAAAAAAATTCTACATTTATAAGTTGCACTTTCACAACAAAGAAATTGCACTGTAGTACTTGTATGAGGTGAATTTAAAAAAACTATTTCTTTTGGGTTTTTTACCGAGCAAATATTTGTAATAAAATAAATATAAAGTGATCACTGTATACTTTGTATTCTGTGTTGTAATTGAAATCAATATATTTGAAAATGTAGAAACCATTTATTTTAATATTTTTGGATGTTTTTCTATTAACAATAAATTTTTTTATAAAAAAAATTGCCCTACTTTACACCTTATGGGATTGGCTTGGTTACTTTGTAGGAACCAATCTCTGTACAACATGCTCTGTTCACATACTGTCCAGGTACATCTTTATGTTCCTGGCTCATCTTGTCCAATCTTTCCTCTTTGTAAATCATAGAATAGTGTAGGACTAGAAGGGACCTTGAAAAACATCTAATCCAGTCCCCCGGCACTCAAAAGAGGACCGTTCTTGACAAGTGTTTTTCTAATCTGTTCCTAAAAACCTCCGATGAGAAAGTCCACACTCTCCCTAAGAAATCTGTTCCAGTGTTTAATTATCCTGATAGTTAGGATTTTTTTCCTAATGTCCAGTCTAAACTTCCCTTGCTGCAATTTAAGACCATTCCTTCTTCTCCTAGCCTCAGGGGTTAAATGAGAACAATTTTTCTCTCCCTCCTCCTTGTAACAACCTTTTATGTACTTGAAAACGGTTATGTCCCCCCTGCCTGCCCTTCTCCAGATTAAACCAACCCAATTTTTCCCCATCTTTCCTAATAGGTCATGTTTTCTAGCCCTTTAATCATTTGTGTTGCTTTTCTCTGGACTTTCTCCAGTTTGTCCACATCTCTCCTGAAATGTGGCACTCCCCAGCTAGACACAATACTCCACTTGAGGCCTATTCCGCGTGGAGTAGAGTGAAAGAATTACTACTTTTACTACTTCTTTACAACACTCCTACTAATACAACCCGGAATGAGGTTTGCTTTTTTTGCAACAGCGTTACTTTGTTGACTCATGTTTAGTTGTGATCTGCTATGATCCCCCAGATCCCTTTCCGCAGTACTCCTTCCTAAGTTGTCATTTCCCATTCTATGGGTGCAGCTGATTGTTCTTTCCTAAGTGGATATATATTTATCAGCTTATAAGGCAGGTGTGAGGGGGAAGGACTTGGACTTGTTCTGGGCACCACAAAAAATTATACAAACCTGCCACCCCTCCTTCTTGAGTTTTCTAAAGATGTATTTTATCAGGCCATGGTGACTTGAAGACATCTAACCTGTTTCAGTAATTTTTAATGTCTTCTCTCCCTATTTTAGCCTCAGATTCTACCTCATTTTCACAGGTGTTCACTGTGTTAGCTGTCCAATCGCTACTAACCTTTTTGATGAAAACTGAAACAAAAACATTATTTATCCTGTCTCCCTCCCCCATACACCCATTCAGTAATAAGCCTACCCTGTCCTTGGTCTTCCTCTGTTTTTCATGTGTTTGCAGAATGTTTTCTTGTTACCTTTTATGTCTCTAGCTAGTTTAATCTAATTCCTAATGGTTCCCTGGGTGTTCCCTCCTATTACTTCAGCTAGTTCAGACTATATCTCCGCTCACTGACCCATTTACTTATCTTCGTTAGCACCAACATTCTATTGCACAGCTCATCCCTAGTCCTTGCATCCAGGGTTATTTCAGGAAGTTTTAAACACAGGCTGAGGCCTTTGAAAACCTTTCCTTTTCACTGTATTTGTAAAACAATGAAAAGGCAGCTTAAAAGGCCAGAGCATGAAACATAAGCATACATTTTCATTTTACTTTTGATTTCACTTGCCTTGAGTTGCAAACTGTTGCATCAGTCCTGTCACATTTCCATAAAAGTAGTAAAACTCAAGAGAACTAACATTGTTTTGCCCCCTCAGAACCAACTCTACAGTTCTATTCAAACAATCGGTACCCAAAGAGAAAAGAATCCTGCGACCTCAAAAGAGAGGTCCTAAAGGCTTTATGGAATATAAGCTACTTTTTCATTTTCAGTCAAAAGGACACAGGCAGAATGCTTTGTACAAAGGCTAAGTTGTATAACAATAAACTGTATTCCCAGAACACCTTTAGTTTACTGTGGAAATTTACTAGCAGTCAAGTTGTTGTAACCTTTGTACATATGAAATCTGTCAGAAGCAAGAGATGTGCTCTGTTAAGATTTGCCATATATGAACTGTGTGTCACATACAGTTATTAGAAGTGTCACTATGGTATAATGCTATTTGTACGCTATGGTCTACTAACATCTAAGATATTACATACAAAACTGAAATAAAACTGAGTTAGGTCTGTAGAACTGTTGATTTGTCATGAACAAGATGAATAAATGAGAAAAATTGAGCTCAATTTGGAGCAGAGTAAAGATGTAATCACTGTAAGCCTGTTCTCCAGATTTGTAATGTATAAGGCTTTCTGCATTATGCTGCTCTGTCTTTGGTTAAACTGATAGAACCTGGTTATCTGATGTTTTGCAACACTACTGAAGGTCAATTCTTATATCGATAAAGAATTGGCATCTCTCCTTGTGCGTTATCCAAGGAATAGATGAGCTGGAAGGTGGTTGAGTCACAAAAGTATTTTCAGGAGACTGGGATTCCTGCCCATCTTCTCTCAGCCACAGCTTCTTACTGTTCCCCCACACACACACCCTGCTCCGTGCCCCCTATCCCCCTTGGTTGAGAACACCTGTTCTCTATGAGGACCCGTCAAAGCTGCTAATGAAGTACAAATGAGGTAGAAGGCCCAGTCCACTCTGTGACAGGAAGGTGGAGAGGTTTGCCCTGCCTCCAAGGAGCTGACTCCATCACTCAATAATATTAAATCATCTCTGCTGGAAAGGACTGAACCCAGGGTTCAAAGGTGAGCTGAAGAGCAAATATTTCACCTTTGAAATTACGTAACAAGGGAGTATCCTTGGATTCCCAATAGTTCTTTAGCCTTGTGACAGAGTGCTGGAGACTAATTAATAAGACAAGTCTCTGATCACTTAGGCACTGATTAGTTCCCCTAGAGAAGGCTCCTAGGAAAATAGGCAGCTAATTAGCTGATCATTCTGGGGGCTGATGAACCAATTAGCCATCAGCTATGGGCTATAAAAAGACATAGGAAGGCAGTGAAGGAAAGAGGATTGGGTTAACTGAGCTCAATATATGCTGAGCTCTTACAGGAGGGAGCGTTCTGCAGCCCCGTGGGAAAGGGCAAGAAACCACTGTAAATACTTAGCTGCAAAAGGCTGTATTCATGCTGGTGATGGGATGCTAAAATAGTAATATGGAAGTACCACTTACTGGAGAATCTAAGAGGTTTCTGTGCATCAGAGGGTGGGAACAGAGCATGCCCCATTAGAGCCCCCTACAGTCCAGGCTGAACAATATATACTGTCAATGTACTTTCCAAAAACGAAGAATATTTTCAGCAAGGCAGTGAACATACACCCACAGATTTTCCTTCCTATCATAAACTACCAAGATAAAAGCACTTTTTTGAAAAAATGTTTAAATGTAAACAAGAAAACAATTGATTTCCCAGTCCCTCATACTCCTGACTAGCACATATCCTGCTGGTCACAGGGCTTATCAGAAGATGACAGATAACATTTTTGTGGGTGCCCTTGTTAAAATACAACAACGTATAATTGATTCTCATTGAGGTTTGCAGTGATACAATATATTGTAAGTGGGAGTTTAAAAAGCATTCATCATTAACCTAACTTCTCCCACTGAAGTTAACTGACTCTGAAGGCAATATTGGCTTTTGAAAATTCCACATTTATGTGTGGTTCCTTTCCTATGAAGCTCAATCAGTACTTGCAAATGTATGCAGAGTTTTATAACACCCATTGGGCAGACACTCATATTACTGTGTTGGGAAACCTTAAAAAAACCAATATAGAGAGAAACTATTATCCTTAAGTTATAGCAGGTAAGGACCAACCATGACAACAATTCTGCTCCTCAGCAATGGAGCTAGCCATACAAAGTATGACTAATGATGGACAAGGACAGAATTTTGCAGCAACTATGGCTGTGGAACTCCTTCCTGAGAGCAGGGTGATCATATGCTTTGCTCTTCAAAACAAAGCTGATCTTTATATCTTAGCTTTCCTTCCGTGATTAACAAAACATCACCACCACCAGAGAGTACCTCTCACTGGCACAGGGCAGCTATGAGGAAAAAACACATGGCAAAGGATGAACTTCTTCCTTTTTCTTGCAAAGCACTCAGGCACTATGGTGATGGGCACAGTAGGTGGGCACACAGGCAGGGGCTGGGATGGGGGGGCAGGGTCCTTCCACTCTTTGAAAGTGGATGGGCTTAGCCCATCCACTTTTTACCAAGGGGGTGCATCCCTGCTCTCCCCCTGAGGCCCCACTCAGGCCAGAAGCTGGAGGGCGCTGCACTGCAGACTCTTCACCTGGCCAGGGTGGGTGAGCAAGAGCACCCCCCAGCCCACATGCAGGCCCCCACACTGGGTAGGTGGAGGGTATGCAGCTCCCCACAGCTGCCTATGCGGCTCTCACCATGGCTGGGCTACAGTCCTCACCCCAACCTGACGCTGGTGGAGGGAAGAGACACACAAGCAGCTGTGGGGAGCCATGGACCCAGCTGCTTTGGTGGTGAGGTCCCTGGGGCTTCTCTTACCTCTCCCATCCCAGGAAAATGGCGAGTCTGTGGCTCCTGGCCTGTTTTGGAGGGGTCTCAAGTGGAAGAGGAAGCAGGGCCTAGAGCAGTAGAAGGGGCAGGGCCCCCACTTTTGAGAAGGCTTCACCACCTCTTCACTGAGGAGGTAAGTGACTTGCTGTGATGGGGTATACAAACCCCAGAGTAGGCAATGAGGGGTTAAGGGACTGCTCTGGGCTCAGCCAGCCCTGGCCTGCCACCCCTGCAAAACATGTACAGGCTGGAGGAGGAGTTAAAAGGGAACAGAACAGCTCGCTAGGGGACAGAGCAAGAAAGAGAACAGACTTGCAGCTCTAGAGGGAAAGGAGGATCCAAGGACAGCTACCCAAAGATCTCCCTCTCAAAGGAAGGGAGGACCTGCTGCAGATACACCAGGGGTGGGCCAACTTTTTGGCCCAAGGGCCACATTGGGTGTGCAAAATTATATGGAGGGCTGGGTAGGGAAGGCCCACCCCCAATCCTGTCCCTCCCACTTCCTGCCCCCTCAGAGTTCCTGACCCATCCAACCCCCGCCACCTTGTCCTCTGACTGCCCCTTCCAGAGACCCCACATCCGTAACCAACCCCCAGAACCCCACCCTTATCCAATTCCTCTGTTCCCTGTCCCCTGACTGCCCCGACCCCTAGCCACCCTTCCACCCTCTAACCACCACTCCAGAACCCCACCCCCTATCCAACCCACCCTGCTCCCTCACTGCCTCCTCCAGAGCTGCCCCAAACCACCACCCCGGAACCTCCCCAGTCCCCTTCCGTCCCCTTACCATGGCTGCTAGGCACAGCTCCAGGGGAGGGGGGGGACGGGACACGCAGCCCCGGACCCCCGGAGTGCTGCCCGCAGGGCACGGCTTCAGGGAAGGGGACAACGCGCAGTCCCAGCCCCCAGAGACTGCCTGTGCAGAGTGGCCCACCCCTGGTGTATCTGCAGCAGGTCCTCCCTTCCTTCGAGAGGGAGACCTTTGGGTAGCTGTCCTTGGAGCCTCCTTTCCCTCTAGAGCTACACGGCATGGCCCCAGGGGATTGGCGGGGGCAGCCTCCCTGGCTGGGGGCGGGATGGGACGGGCCCACAGGCCGTAGTTTGTCCATCCCTGAGATACACCCTCCTATGGGATCAGTTTGTTTGGGTTAATTTTCCCATGTTGTTTGTGGGCTTCCCCATGAGAGAAGAGACTGGGAACTGACCTAGCTAAGTGCCAAACTACAGGTACTGCCTGAGAGCAAAAGAGAAGAAGCTACCATGCTACACACAGCCATAGGGACATGCCAAGCAATGAGCTAGCCTCTGCACATCTCCTCAGCACAGACTGTTAGCGTTAGACAATCCAGAGGTGGTAGATAGTGGCACAGAGAGGGCAACCTTGAAGTGCCTCAGTCCCAGGCCAGGCCTGCTAATTTAAAATCTGTACTCCTTTACAAAGGAGTAGATTTTGGCAGTGACCATAGCACAATCATGGCACAGAGTAGCTATAGCAGCTGATTTGCTTTCAGTTTTGAAAGATAAATAGCCGTATTCATGAGAAAAGGGGAAGATTTATTTTTCAATTTTTGCTATTTCAGAAGTTCAGTTGATTACAAGTTGCTGCAAGCCTGTCTTACTGCTGTATAGCAAATACTAACTGAGGGCATTGCAATTAGACACCCATGGCTAGCCCATGCCAGCTAACTCAGGCACTGTAATTTCAGGGTAGATGTTCAGGTTCAGGCTGCAGCCCAAGCTCTGAGACCCTGCCATTGCACAGGGTTCTAGAACCTGTGCTTTAGCCTGAATCCAGACATCTACACTACAGTTAAAAGCCATGTGACAGGATGCTCTACTCACCACAGATGGCACCACCTCCCGGGGGTGTGGGGCATGAGCTCTGTGCAGCTGACCTCCCACTCCCTTCTAGCAATTGCATTCCACCACACAATCTCTTTTACTATCTACAGCCCCTCTCTTGCTCCAGGAACCCATGCCTCCTCTTCATTACTCAGTCCTCCAACCAGGTAACTCAGCACATATTCCCCTTCTGGCATACAAACATTCTTCCACACAACTGGTCTCAGGCAGTCTTTTCTAGCACTTCCCTAGTGGTTGGTAAGGGACCAGGACCCACACCCACCCATCAGTCCAGGGACCCTGTACCTGGCAACTCCATACTGCTCCTTCCCTGGACTCACTTCTACAGCTAGTTACCCCACACCCTTCTCCATGTGAACCCATTCAAACTTTCTCCTCCTAGGAAGAAACTGAAAACTACTGAACCCCCAGAACCTCAAATATATTCATAGGTAGTGACTGCAGCCTATTTCTCTTTAGCCATCTTCTGTTACCAACCTCCGGGCTTTAGAAACCCAGCCCAGCTCCTCCCACAGCTGGATTTCATCCACAGATGAAGCCTTAGCACTCACTGGCTTTCCTCCAGGTGCAGCCTATAGGTTACTTGGCCTAATTCACCCCCATCATAAGCCCCATATGTAGACATACCTGGAGCTGCGGCCTAGATCAGGTAATATAAGAAGATCCTTCCAATCCCACTGAAGTCACGTTCAGCACCTTGCAAGGAAGAGTTCAGCATCTAGCAGCATTGGGCCCTTAGTGCTTTTCTGAGGGGCTTGCTGCAATACACACTCAGCAGCAGACATTGTATAGTTTGTGCTATTCAGCTGTGAACAAACTCATTTTGCATATGAAATGTTCATGCCAACTAATGATGGACGTCAACTGCTGTTCCACCAAAAATATGCTTCCTGAGAAGTTGAAATTATGCCTTCTGAAATTTATGCAGCAGACCCCCTGCACTGACTTCATAGCTTTGATACCCCCAAATAACTGCCAACTGCAGGAAGAGATGTTCTTTCCTGTGCAGTGAACAGTTTATTTCAAATTCACCATGAACTTCTGTTGACCAGCTGCAGCTGTATGTGCTGCTGAACGACAAAGAAAAGCTGCAAGGTTTAATCTTCACTCCAGTATGCCCCTTGGAGTTAAGCAGTTGCCTTGGTCCAGTACTTCTAACTTCCATCAAGATTCAGGAAGGCAGCCAGCTCACTGAGAGAGGAAGGAGAATAAATCTCAAATGGAAAAAAAAATGTGTGCTGTAACTTTTTACATTTGATTGACATGATAGATCTGGGCAGAGAAACATATTCTTCTTTGTATGTTTCTAGCACAAAGTTTATAGACACTTTGGTTTGCTCCAAGGCCAACACTGATTGATTGTCAAGCTATCTGCTAGTAGATAGCCTATCATATTTCTCAAGGTTCTCAGCTAAAATGAATTCAAACAGGACTCCTTCTGGATTCTCCTCCTCAGTTGGACTGGTCATGATTAATCCTTTCAGGATACCTTCTGCCCGGCTTCATTTTGCATCCTTTTCAGAGAAACATGCTGTAATGTAAGGAGGACCCATTCATCTCTGGAGTTGTTTATTTAAGTCAGTTTTACATGCCCTATGATACCTTAAACAACCAACTATCCATTGGCAAACCATTTAACAAAAGACTTCCTCTTCTTCATTTTCCTAAAGCTTTCGTGGTCAATTTTCAGTTCAGTATTTTTTCTAACAATAGTCAGACAAAAAAAGCAAAGATGCTTTGGCCTCTTGCATCTAAAAGTTTGAAGTTGAACTGAGAGAGGATTTTGAAGTCAGTGAGAGTTTGCTTTTGCAGGAATGCTTGAGTATCCCCTAAAGCAAAATTATTTTGATAGAACAGTTCTTGTATTTTTTTAAATCATAACAGCATTGCAAATGTGTTTGTGTGTCTCTCTGTCACATACTATATTTGTAATATAATGTAAATATGAAAGTATGTTAAAATGCCAACCTTCTTTATAAAGGGACTTTGATAAATATACTGGAGATGTGTGATTGTCTCTCCATTGCCTTAGCACATTTGTTGAGTTTAAAAGGTCAAATATATTTTATCTCAATTGTCAGCCTTGCAACTCGACCAGGAAGCTGAAAATCATAGTGAGTTCTTTCCTTTTCTTGCATCATCGGTACTTAATTTCTGCAGGACAAATTGTCTCATTTTTATCTGTGTAAACCTATTATCTCCAAATTCTGCTCTCTGATGTCAGTAAAGACAATAGCTCTTCTTGGATGTATTGCCTTGGTGTCATAACTGCAATTAAAGTCTTGATTCTGTTCCCATCAAATTAAATGGAAAAAATTCCCCTTGATGTCAGCGGTCCAGAGTCAAGCCCTTAGCACTCAGTTTCTGTTAATACTTTAGCAAGAATTTCAGGTGTTTTTTTTTTTAGACAGCAACTACACTAGGAATTTTAGCCAAAGCTATTGTTACTCTAACCATTGCAGCTCAGAGTAAGTTTATTTGACATGGTGTTAGAATGAGCTGCTGGAGCCCTGATGCTCTCTACATTAAAGTTGCAGGAGTTAGTTAGCATTTGAACAAATGATCTCATCAAAGGGAATATTTTTCTAAGATTCCCTACTGAAATGGGACCTTTGTTATGTTGGTGGTGTGATTATGACAGGAATAAAAAGCAGTGAGAATCTGTTTTGATTGCTGAACTAAGCAGAATTGACACTGCATACGTCCTGGGAGAGATCTGCTGAGTAAGAAGGCGCCATTCTTACATTCACTTTCGTACAATTAAATTTTACCAGAGAGAGTTGTTTAAATATTTAATGGAGACATTTGATATTATTAAAATAATGTTCAGTATTTTTCAGATTAAAAATTCACAAGGATTCAACACGTTCATCTTTAATAGATGCATAAATGGTGTTAAATATTTTCACAAACATTTAATGAGCATGAAAACTATCACCTTTTCCTTTTTTCCTCGCAACAGTACAACATACAACATATGGAAATTAGTGTAGGTGGTTACAAGGGGTACTGTCAAGATATTATTGTCATTGTTTTGATGTTGTTCAGTATGAACATTGTTTAATGATCATACTAACAAACACCCTGGAAAGGCTCTAAAGTTTTCCTTTAAAAAAATATATGCATTGCTTGCTTTTTAGATATTTGTCTCTCGCTTTTATGTATTTCGGTGCAAGAATAATGTAGCTCAAACAAATACAGACATCCCCAGAGAGGGTGGAAAAAGTGATGGGCAGCTAAGAGACCAGACTTAGGCGACCAGATGTCCTGATTTTATAGTGATAGTCCCGATTGTGGGGTCGTCTTCTTATATTGGCTCCTATTACCCCACCCCCACCCATCCCGATTTTTCACACTTGTTGTCTGGGTATCCTAACCAAACTGGGGTATAACACATGATTATAGCACACTACTGAAAAAAACAGTGTATGGATTTCCCATTTCATAGATATACACTGTGCCAATGGCTCCCTCTGCTGAAATCTCAGAGTATTCCTTTTCTCCTATTCAGTTGCAGAATATAAAGTTAGTTTAAGGCTTAAAATCCACTGCGTCTCAACCCTGAGATGGCAGGTTGACCTGAGACACATATAGGCCAGAATCTGACCCACTGGCCAATAGTTATTTTACAAAACTTGGATAGGATTGTCTCCCACACAGACCACACCCTCTACTCTACTCCAGGTTCCCTGTGCCATGGTAAGTTTAATATGTTGGCAAGATGTTCGGTTTTGTTAAAGGATGTCTACAATGCAATAAAAATCCTGCATCAGAGTCTCAGAGCCTCTATCAAGTGATGCAGGCTTGTGGGGACAGAGCATCATAAAACTGATTCTAGCATGCTAGCAGGCCTGCTAGGACAGAGCATCATGGTGTACATAGTGCTCCAGTGACAATGAGTCCTGTGGCATCTTAAAGTATTAGAGCATGAGCTTTCGTGGGCTAATACCCACTTCGTCGGATGCATGCAGTGGAAGTATCCAGGGGCAGGTATAAATAGGTAGGCAAGAACCAGGTTAAAGATAACAGGGTGGGTCCAATGAGGCTGAACCAGCTGTATCTCTAATCAGGGCGGGTGAGGTATTCCTCTAGCAGCTGAACTGGAGGTGTGAACAGCGAGAGAAGAGAAACTGCTCTTGTAGTTAGCTAGCCATTCAAAATCTCTGTTCAGTCCCAAATTGATTGTGTCAAATTTGCAAATGAATTGCAACTCTGCAGTTTCTCTTTGCAGTCTGGTCTTAAAGTTTTTTTGCTGCAAAATGCTGACCTTTAAGTCTTTCATGGTGTGTGCAGGGAGATTGAAGTGTTCTCCTACAGGTTTTTGTATATTGTCATTCCTGATATCTGATTTGTGCCCATTTATCCTTTTTCGTAGGGACTGTCCAGTTTGACCGATGTACATAGCAGAGGGGCATTGCTGGCACATAATGGCATATATTACATTGGTAGATGTGCAGGTGAATGAACCAGTGATGGTATGGCTGATCTGGTTAGGTCCTGTGATGGTATTGCTGGTGTAGGTATGTGCGCAGAGTTGGCATCGAGGTTTGTTGCATGGACTGGTTCTTGAGTTAGAGGAGTTATGGCGCGGTGTGCTGTTGCTGGTGAGAATATGCTTGAAGTTGGCAGGTTGTCTGGGGGCCAGGACTGGCCTGCCTCCCAAGGCCCGTGAAAGAGAGGGATTGTTGTCTAGGATGGGTTGTAGATCACTGATGATGCGTTGGAGAGGTTTTAACTGAGGACTCTAGGTGATGACCAGTGGTGTTCTGTTGTTTTCCTTCTTGGGCTTGTCTTGCAGCAGCAGGCTTCTGGGTACACGTATGGCTCTGTTGATCTCTGTCTTTATTTCCTTGTGCAGGTATTGTAGTTTTGAGAAAGCTTGGTGAAGATCTTGTAGGTGTTGGTCTCAGTCTGAGGGGTTGGAGCAAATATGATTGTACCTCAGTGCTTGGCTGTAGACAATGGATCGTGTGGTGTGTCCGGGATGGAAGCTGGTGGCATGAAGGTAGGCGTAGCTGTCGGTAGGTTTTCGGTATAGGGTGGTGTTGATGTGGCCGTCATTAATTTGCACCGTGGTGTCTAGGAAGTGGACCTCTCATGTAGACTGGTCCAGGCTGAGGTGGATGGTGGGGTGGAGGCTGTTGAAATCACGGTGGAATTTTTCCAGAGTTTCTTTCCCATGGGTCCAGATGATGAAGATGTCATCAATGTAGCGTAGATAGAGAAGGGGCGTGAGTGAATGAGAGTTGAGGAAGCGTTGTTCCAGGTCAGCCATAAAGATGTTGGCATACTGTGGGGCCATGCGGGTGCCCATAGCGATGCCACTGGTCTGCAGGTATATATTGTCACCAAATTTGAAATAATTGTATGTGAGGATAAAGTCACAGAGCTTAGCAACCACTTGTGCTGTGTCATCATCAGGGATACTATTCCTGACAGCTTGTATTCCATCTTTGTGTGGGATGTTTGTGTAGAGAGCCTCTACATCCATGGTGGCTAGGATGGTGTTTTCTGGAAGACCACCAATGCATTGTAGTTTTCTCAGGAAGTCGGTGGTGTCACGGAGATAGCTGGGAGTGCTGGTGGCATAGGGTCTGAGTAAAGAGTCCACATGTCCAGATAATCCTTCAGTGAGAGTGCCAATGCCTGAGATGATGGGGCGTCCAGGATTTCCAGGTTTGTGGATCTTGGGTAATAGATAGAATACCCCTGGTTGGGGCTCTAAGGGTATGTTAATTTGTTCCTGTGTTACTGTAGGGAGTGTCCTGAGTAGATGGTGCAGTTTCTTAGTATATTCCTCGTGGGATCTGAGGGAAGTGGCCCATAGAAATTGGTGTTGGAGAGTTGTCTGGTAGCCTCCTTTTGGTAGTCAGACCTGTCCATGATGACAACAGCACCTCCTTTATCAGCCTCTTTGATTATGATGTCAGGGTTGTTTCTGAGGCTGTGGACAGCATTGCGTTCTGCACGACTTAGGTTGTGAGGCAGGTGATGTTGTTTTTCCACAATTTCTGCCTGTGCATGTCGGCGGAAGCATTCTATGTATAGGTCCAGACTGTCATTTCAACCCTCAGGAGGAGTCCATGTGGAGTTCTTCTTCTTGTGCTGCTAGTGGGATGGTGTCTGTGTATCAGTGTGCTGTTCTATGTTGTCTTGAAAGTATTCTTTGAGTCTGAGATGGCTAAAGTCTCAGTGCTCCAGATTGCCTTCACTTGCCCTGTTGAATGTAGAAGGGCGAATCTGTGGTTCCAGGATTGGACTCCTGAGTCATCCCAGGGCCCATATGTAAATCCATAGGAAAAACTGGACCTAGGGATCACCAATGATGATGACTTCTGTTTATTAAGTTTCTCATAAATAGCTTTTCTTTTTTGTATCAAGTCAGTAGCCATGTTTCAAAATCCAGATCCTGCATTCTCTGTGCACCAAATACTCTCACTGATTTCACTACGAGTTTGGGTACACAGGGAATTTAGGAGAGGGCATTCAGTTTACTTTAATAATTGTAAATATTTATTTTGTTTATATATAAGTATGTTGTACTTTAAAAGATTTTATTTTTTTTAGATAAATTGTATTAAGTTACTTAAATCTATTTGATTCATTGTGAATTCTTTTTTTGAGGGCCAATATTTAAGAAACAAAGTATCAAGGAGGCTGGAATTGTGTTCAAATCAATTTTGAATCAGGTATCTGTCACATTCCAAATTATTAATAATTGTGTGCACTCTCTCTATATGGCACTCCATTTTTTCAAACAAAAATATATATGGGGGGGAGAGATTGAGAGGAGAGAGAGAGATCTTGCACTTTAGATCAGGTTTATTATTTGTGATGAATGGGGCTATATCTGTACAATTCATGAATTCTGATTGATATTGTGAAGTTGTATTATGAAATATTGCTCTATTATAAGGGCCTATACATATGTAGACCCACCATTGCTGACAGGGCCTGTAACATGTACATGGAGACAAGCCGATACAAAGGGAAATACTTAAGATTAATAATGGTACTTAGACCTCACAGAGATTATTTTTAAAAAGCAGCTGTACCATTAGAAAAAACGGTTTAGATGATTCCTCTCGAGAAGGGAGGGGGAAGGAAACTGACTGGTATGAGAACAAAAGAGACCAGGTGGAGTTTAATGAAACACAGAGGAACAGGACCAGACAGGAAGAGGAAGCATGGAGAAGGAAAGAGCAGGGTCACAGAAACTGTATAAGGAGTTCCAGGGAGAAGTCACCAAGCTGTTACAGCTTAATGAGAAGGGCAGGGGGAGGGGGGTTGTCCACATTCCTAAGCCCTGATGGCCCCAAAGACTCTGGACAATGGAAGGGACTCAAACCCCAGCCCAAAGAATGCCCTGGAATAATGAAGAAACTGAGGCAGGGACATGATCTGTAATCTCCTGTGCATGATTAAATATAAAAGAGCATGAAGGTGTTATACTGTGACTGCTTCACAACTACTGTGTGTCCCTGAAACAGTTATAGTGTACCCAGGGGTGGAGTTCTGGGAGAAGGGTGTATTTAACTAGGGTATCTTGAAGAGTCAGTGGTGGTCGTCAGGTGGACTGAGAAGCCCCATTTCCAAGAAGGGGTAGCAGATGGAGAGTTAGTGCTCAGGAAATATGCCAGAGAGGCCACAGGAGGAACCAGCACTGAAGGCTTCTTAGGCTTCGGAAAGAAGCTAGGTGCCCAGAGCAGGAGGCTTGGATTCCCAGCAAGCTTTAGGGGTAGTATAGCTTGCTCACTTACTCAGTGGCAGTAATTCCTAGTCCTAACTCTGCAGCTCCTGGATGCCAAGACACATTCATCTGATTGTGAGAATATTATAGGTGAGTTTATAAATCACAGGGAGATGCTTACTCCCCATATATGTGATGTGTTCTGCAACATTCATCATCCCACTACTCTGCAACTAATTAGCTGAGTAAGCTTTCTGTGTATTGGAGTCTGGTCCAAATTCAACTGACTTCAGGAAAAGCCTTTCAGTTGACCTCATTAGTTTGGATTGGGCCTGTTGAGAAGCAAGCAATATAACGTTCATTGATTAAAGAGATAAAGCTCTTCAATTCCCCCACATCCCACCAAAACAAAACAAAAATCGTCAGAGGTTTCTGATGATGTATTTTCTCAACCTAATGTGGTTTAATGGGCTTTAATCCAGCACCATTTCAGAGAAATATTAATGTTCTCTTTTAAGTACTGAATCTTTGAAAGTTTGAAGATATTCCAGTACTGATTAACAACTACTTAGCTATCAGATGTACAGTATTCATAAACTATGTAAAAATTTCAGTGACAATACCTAGCTCTTTTGCTCTATTTTGATGAATTTGGGAAAAAAGGATTTTTAAGAAAGGTGATTTATATTTAAATTATAATTTCCTTTGTAAATAGGAAGAAAAAAGAGCATTTTCTTGTGCTGTTATAGCACCTACTAGGCTAAGAAAAATAAGTTGGGGGAAAGCCTATGTTAACTGAGAGAAGAATTTCAATGTCATGAATTGGACTGTGTTCAGGAATTGTTTTAGAGGCATGCCAAAGTGCTGTACTTTGAAAGAGTAAATTACTCAAAAACATTCAAGGTTATGAAGACATTTTCAGGAAAAAAAATACTTTAACAGAGAACATTTGTGATTTCTGGAATGTAGAAGGGCAGCTTGTAATGTACTGATCTAGATAACTGTCCTTGATTTGCTACTTAATTTGTAGTCATCATGCAACCATGACTACTGTAAGGTTTAAGGTCATTGTTACTGTTGGTCAACAGTATCCATAATTATCTCTTCTACCAGATGGGAGGAGAAAAACAGATGTGACTGGTTGGGATAAGGAATTGAAGGTGATTGGACTGATTTTAAAAACAAGTGGCTTACTTCAAATCATTTAAAAAAAATAGTACAGAGAATTCTTTATCAGCTCCAGATCCCAAAGGTAACAGAAATGTGACGTATTCTTAGCTCTCCACTAACCTGCTGTGTGACCTTAGGTAGCTACTTCACTTCTCTGGGTCTCTGTTGCACCTCCCACCATTGGTCTGTCTTATCTCTTTAGACTGCAAACTCTTTGTGGGCTGGAACTGCCTCTTACTATGGTTTGGAAAATGCCTAGCACAATAGGAGCACTGGCACTCAACACTGTAATACAAATAATAGCGATAATAAAGCCTAATGAATAATTGCCAGTGACTCATAAGAATAAATCATACCATTGGTGCCAACTATGGCAGAGCTCTGGGCTTACTCTCCATCCTAGAAAGCGATGGTAAGTCAAGGAAAGAACCAGACGAAAGGTGAAGAGAGAACACATAGGAAAAAGGCAGACTAACAGAGAGAAAAATTAAGGGAGAAAGGAATTCACCAAAATCAGTGAAAGAGCTCTTCTGACTTTTCCATGAGAATATTCAGGGAGATAGAGGCCCTAAGATGCCATGGACTCTGTCATGTGTCATCAATATGTGAACGATGCCAGTATGTGAGTGATCTCTTCTAGCAACAGTCTCCGCCAACACTAAAATGTTTGTTGCTTGGTACAATTCAGCAGCTGAATGAACAGCAGTTTGTTCAAGCAGGTGGTTCAAAGCATAGAGATTGAGCTGGAATCACCCATGCTAGTCTAGTTCATGGCCATGCAGATTGACACAGCTATAAATTGCTTTGTTATATCTTTTACAGGAAACCGTGCCCCCTCTTCTCAAGCATGCATGTAGGCACTGGGATCCATTTTTTCATCACTTCAAGGTTACATTATGTTACTGCAAATCTCACTAGATCAGGCAGAGTGAAACTACGACAGAGACTGCAGATGGTACAGCATGCATAAAAGTGGATCACATCAATTTCAGAACAGAATTTAAAGCCCTGTCCTCAAGTCCTTAGCAGTTTTAGGATACAGCTGCTATGGAGACAGCCTTAACTGCCAAGAAAGCTGCAAGAGGCAGACCTGTTAGAAGTCTCTGTTATGGATAGAGGTAAAAAACAAGGGTGATGTCATAGTAGGAGACGAATATAGACCAAGAGTTCTGTGGAACCTTATAGGTTAACAGATGTATTAGAGCATAAGCTTTCGTGGGTGGATACCCACTTTGTCAGATCCACTTGCATCCAACGAAGTAGGTATTCACCCATGAAAGCTTATACTCTAATACAGGGGTGGGCAAACTTTTTGGCCCAAGGGCCACATTGGCTTTCAAAATTGTACACAGGGCCAGGTAGGGAAGGCAGTGTCTCCCCAAACAGCTTGAGCCCACCCCTTATCCAACCCACACCCACTTCCCGCCCCCTGACTGCCCCCCTCAGAATGCCTGATCCATCCAACACCCGCCCCCCCGGCTCCTTATCCCCTGATTCCCCCCCTCCAGAGACCCCCCATTCTAACTGCTGCCCCAGAACCCTACCCCCTACCTAAGCCCCCCTCTTCTTTGTTCCCTGACTACATTCTCCCAAGATCCTCCTACCCTAACCACCACCCCCAGGACCCTACCCCCATCTAAGCCCCCTTGCTTTGTTCCCTGACTGCCTCCTCCTGAGATCCCCCCCCAACCTAACCACTACCATGCCCCCGGGGACCCCACCCCCAATTTAAGTCCCCCTGTTCTTTGTTCCCTGACTCTCCCCTCCGGAGATCCCCCCGAACCTCACCACCTAACCCCCACCCTCACCTTAGTCAGCTGGACGCTCCTAGACTGGTCCTGGCTAGGGAGCGCTGGGTCCGAAGCTCTGCACTGGATCCAGACCCCGGCCAGGGAGGGCGGGGCCCCGCGGCTCCCCGTGCTCCACCCGGCCGCTGCCGGACCAGGAAGCGTGGGGCGGGCCCGGCCCACGAGCGTGGGGACCCGCAGCACACTGGGCTCGGTGGGCCCTGGGCCAGGGAGGGCAGGGCCGGCGGCTCCCTGCTCGACCCAGTGGCCCCTGGCCAGGGAGCGCGCGGCCCTGTGGCTCCACCCGGCTGCCGCCGGGCCAGGGAGCGAGGGACCTCACGGCTCCCCACACTCCATCTGGCCACCGGGGCAAGGAGCATGGGGCAGGCCCCGCCCGCGAGGACTGGGAGCCGCAGCACACCGGGCTCGGCGGACCCTAGGCCAGGGAGCGCGGGGCAGGTGGCTCCCTGCGCTCCACCTGGCCAGGGAGGGCGGTGCCCAGCAGCTCCCTACTCAACTCAGCGGGCCCACCTGCGAGCGCGGGGACCCCCGGCACGCCGGGCTGGGCCAGCCCCATGCCAGAGAGCGCGGGGACCCGCAGCCCTTCCGCCTAGAGCAAGCTGGCGGGCCGGATTAAAATGGCTGGCATGCTACATGTGGCCTGCGGGCCCTAGTTTGTCCACCCCTGCTCTAATACATCTGTTAGTCTAAGGTACCACAGGACATACACCTCCAAGCGACATAAGTTACACCGACATAAGGACTGATGTGTACAGCGCTATGTTGGTGGGAGAGCTTCTACTGCTGACATAGCTGCTGCCATTAACTGGGGTTGATTTAATTATGTCAATGGGTGAGCTCTCTCCCTTTGGCAAAGAGCAGCTACGTGAGTGAACTTACAACAGCGCAGTTGCATCAGTACAGCTGTGCCGCTGTAAACTCTCTAGTGTAGACATAGTGGACAAGTTAGCTGTTTTCAAGTCAATAGGGCCTGATGGAAATACACTGTAGATACTTAAGGAACTGGCTGAAAAGACCTGAAGCCTTGGCAGTCATCCTTCAGAACTTCTGGAGGACAGGAGAAATCCCAGAATACTGGAAAAGAGCAAATATAGTACCTACCTATAAAAAGGGGAATAAAGAGAACTCAGGGAATTATAGATCAGTCAGTTTAACTTCAGTACCTGGAAAGATAATGGAGCAACTAATCAATCAGTTTGTAAGCACAAACTAGAAGATAATAAGGTGATAAGTACCAGTCAACGTGAATTTGTCAAAAACAAATCATATCAAACCAACCCAGTATTCTTCTTTGACAGGGTAACAAGCCTGGTGGATAGGGGAGAAGCAATAGATGTGATATATCTCTAGTAAGGCTTTTGCTACTGTCTCACATGACCGTCTCATGAGCAAACTAGAGAAATACAGCTTAGATCAGGGGTCTCAAACTCAAATGATCACGACGGCTGCATGAGGATTAGTGCACTGGCCCGAGGGCCACATCACTGACAAGCTGCCCCTGCCCCCACTCCACCCCTTCCATGAGGTCCCACCCTTGCCCCGCCTCCGCCTCTGAGCGTGCAGCTCCCCGCTCCCTCCTGGAAAGCGCTAGGCACCGCCAACAGCTGTTTGGCAGTGGGAAACGCCTGGAGGTAGGCAGGGAGGGGGTGGGGGGGCGCAGGGAAGGGGTGGGCGGGCACAGGGAGCTTGGCAGCTGCAGGAAATAAAGTAGGGGGAGAGAAGGGGCTCAGGGAGCTTGGCGGGCCGCAGAAAGTAACCTTGTGGGTCGCATGTTTGAGACCCCTGCCTTAGGTGAACTACTCCACTGCCTAACAAATCTGAGCCTCATACTCAGCCTCAGTGTTACACATACAATGATACAAAAATATAGTCAAAAATAAAAAGAAGAATATAGTACGCTATTATATTTATTAATTTTATTAACTTCTTTAACTGTAATGTGAAAAGTCAGTGCTAACTTTGACAGTCATTTCATGTTTGGCCACTTAGCTGGCAGCGTTTTGCGTCAGAGTATCAATATTAGCTTTGATATTCTGAGATGAAACCAATCTCAGTGTTGCTTTCAAATGTTCATCAGTGAGCCTTGACCTTAACACAGATTTATTAATCTTCATGGAAGAGAAAAATTGTTCACATATATATGTACTTCCAAACATTGCCATTATCCTTGAGGAAGCAGAGAATAACATGGGAAATCTTTCTTTTGAAAGAAACCTGTAGAACTCTGGAATTCCAACATTTGTAAACTGCTTCAAAATGGTATCACATTGAAGCTCCACTAACTCCATCTGCATTTCCTCTTTGTAGTAAGATGACGCCCTGAAACATGGACCCTGGTATTAGAGGCCCAGCATAAGGCCTGAGCTAAAGTAATGATCAAGACTTTGCTAACATAAAGCAAAGTTAAGCTGTGAGCTAGAGGCAGGCCCTGCTCACAGAAGTTGGCAAGGAAAGAGCTGATGTTGCAAAAGGACACAGATCTAAGATGTACCAGAACACATGTTGTCAGTAACTACCAGTGTGGTGCTCTGCTCTTGTTCGATGATGATATCAGTCGGCTGCGTGCGTGTTCCCTCTGTGTGCTGTCTCAGCCCTGCAGATCGCTGACACAGCAGACCCAAGAGAACCCCCAAAGACCACAGACTCTAGTAAAGTACGAAGGCACCCGGGCCAGGTTTATTGTCATCCAAAGCACCGTGCAGTTTCCGGTAGAATCTATGGGACATACTACAAGTCAGTGCTTGTCGTACAATGGACTCAGCTCAGTCAGTAGCAGGATCGCTAATGCCCCCTAGGCTGGCCAAAGACACTGCCCCAGGGTCATATTCTTATACACAGGTACAAACAAGTTACACATCACTCCTGACGTACTGAGGTACAGCTTCTCTACACAACAGGGTGCATCCCCTCTATGTAGTAAGGTGCTGCCTCTCACCTTGTACAGGTTGGTTCGAGCAAAACAACTCTATCCATCATATTACCCTTTTGCCCCTGTCTTTAGGAGGGGTCAGCCTGTTCCTTGTTATCTGTATAGAATGTACCAGTGTTCTGGTACATCTTAGATCTGTGTCCTTTTGCAACATCAGCTCTTTCCTTGCCAACTTCTGTGAGCAGGGCCTGCCTCTACCTCACAGCTTAATTTTGCTTTATGTTAGCAAAGTCTTGACCATTAATTTAGCTCAGGCCTTATGCTGGGCCTCTAATACCAGGGTCAATGTTTCAGGGCCTCATCTTACTACATTCTTCAGCATTGTCAATTGCAACAGCAAATGGTGTGAAAAAAGTTGAAA
Organism: Dermatemys mawii; assembly: GCA_007922305.1. NCBI lineage: Eukaryota > Metazoa > Chordata > Testudines > Dermatemydidae > Dermatemys > Dermatemys mawii. The sequence goes on along the minus strand of ML677334.1, from coordinate 38,292,644 downwards.
ATGTGGTTCAAGTGCCTTGAAATCTTTAAACCTCACATCAAACTGTTTGTGTAAGTTAGAAATGATAGCTACATATTCTTTCAAGCACTTGGGTTCAACTCTGGTTGCGCTTTTAATCACAGTTAACTTCTAACTTTTATGTGGAGGGCAGGGCTGATTCAGATTTATCTGTTCAACAAACTGACCTACTAATCTGGTCCATACTGAAATGTTCTTTCCCAAGGCCACAGAGGTTTCCTCACACTCACTGTCCTGTTTAAACTGCCTTGAGGCAAGCTTCAGTCTGGTAGGGAATGTGTTTAATGATTCATTTTGGCATCCAAGAGACTAAGAAGGCACCTTTCCTTATAAACAGTTTTGCCACTGTGAGAAAGGTACTAAGTGTAAAAGCACTGTTATGAGGTTGTTCGAGCTTTGTACATTTTTGGTTCAGAAGGCCACATATTTGCAGTAAAATACAAGCTAGAGATGCACCAGTCTCCCTCACCTTTGTCTGAATTATAGGCAAACAAAGCAAGAGCAGCACAGGAAGTCCAGAGCTGGAAACACAAGCAAACAAATGTAATTTAACAAGAAATTACCAGCCTCAGAGGATTCAAGCTTTCTTCAAATGCAATATGTTGATAAATCTGACAGAAATTTCAGCCCATCTCAGCCTAATATCAATTATAATTTTATAAAGTCTCCGTCTCCCAAACTGATTCTCATAACCCTGTTCCCTATTCCCACTTACCCCCGAAACCTAGCTCCCTGTGCCCCATCCCCAAATCTCCACCCACTCACCCCATTACCCAGCTCCCTGTTTCCCAAATCTCCTCACACTCATGCTTGTAGCCAGCTCTGTGTTCCATCCCCAAATCTCCCCCACTCATCCTCATAACCCTGCTCCCCATCCCAGCTCATTCATTGAAGCTGCAGCAGCAGCGCCTGGAAGCCGGGGGTTGGCAGCAGCCCAGCCAGGCAACAGAGAAGCCTCTGCTTCAGGTAGAGTGACCAAATGTCCCAATTTTATAGGGACAGTCCTGATTTTTGGGTCTTTTTCTTATATAGGCTCTAATTACCCCTCCACCACCTGTCCGGATTTTTCACACTTGCTCTCTGGTCACCCTAGCTTCAGGCCCCTCCCTCCCGGAAACTGCTATGCTGGTGGGGGAGCGGAGGCGCCGGGGAGCTTGGCGGGCTTCAGGGAAGGGCTTCGTGGACTGCATGTGGCCCGCGGGCCCATGTTTGAGACTCCTGGCTTAGATGAATCTACTAAAAGATGATGTACAATTGGTTGAAAAACTATACTCTGTATTCAAAGAATAGCTATCAATAGTTCACAGTCAATCTGGAGAAGTATATCAAGTGGGGTCCTACAAGGATCTGTCCTGAGTCCACTTCTATTCTATATCTTCATAAATTATTTGGATAATGGCATAGAGAGTACACTTATATAATTTGCAATGATACCAACCTGACAGGGGTTGCAAGCGCTTTGGAGAATTCAAGATGATAGTATCATACTGGAAAAATGGTCTGAAATAAATAGGATAAAAGTCAATAAGGAGAAATGCAAAGTACTACACTTATGAAGGAATAATCAGTTGCACAAATACAAAACAGGAAATAACTTCCTAGAAAGAAGTACTACAGAAAAAGATCTGTGGGTTATAGCGGAACACAAACTAAGTACGAGTCAACAAAGTAATACTGTTGCAAAAAAAGCAAACATTATTCTGGGATGCATTAGCAGAAGTGTAGTTAGCAAGACACAGGAAGAATTAGTCCACTCTTCTCAGCACTGATAAGGCCTCAGCTCGAGTACTGTGTCCAGATGTAGGCACCACACTTTGGGAAAGATGTAGATAAATTAGAGAAAGTCCAGAAGAGAGCAACAAAAATGATTAAAGGTCTAGAAGATATGACCTATGAGGGAAGATTGAAAAAGATAGGTTTGTTTAGTCTGGAGAAGAGAAGACTTAAGGGGGGTGTGATAACAGTTTTCAAGTACATTAAAGATTGCTATAAAGAGAAGGGTGATAAATTGTTCATCTTATCCCCTGAGGACAGGACAAGAAGCAATGGGTTTAAATTGCAGCAAGAAAGATTTAGGTTTGACATTAGGAAAAGCTTCCTAACTGTCAGGGTTAAGCACTGGAACAAATTACCTAGGGAGCTTGTGGAATCTCTGTCATTGGAGGTTTTTCAGAACAAGCTAGACAAAACACCTGTCAGGGATAGTCTAGATACTACTTAGTACTGCCTCAGTGCAAGGGACTGGACTTGATGACCTATTGAGTACCCTTCCAGTCCTACATTTTTATGATTCTATGACTATATTGGGATAGAGCATCTAGAAAGGCCCAGGTTTAGATGCTGAGGTCCAGGGGGACAGGATGTGGTATGTAGCAATGCTTTAGCAATGGGATTCTTTTCTAGGAGATCTCAACATGAGCCCATGCCTGACTGTGGATAGATCATAGTGGAAGACAAGCCTTTTTGAGAACCAGTGCCCATAAGCAATTGACATCAGCCAAACACAAAGAAATCAGCACAACTCACACACACTTTGGGATTCTGATACTTGGATACCAAAATAATAGGTGCCCTGGAAATCAGGATGTATAGGGCAGTGTATTGCTAAAGATTTCAAAAGTTCTGGAACTGAATTAGTCCCATTATTCAGGAGGATGGTATTAATAATATAAATGGCATCCACAATAGCATAAACTATTGGCAAAGAGCTGATTGAAGGCAGGGAAAGGATCTACAAAACCATCTGTCAGCATCCTCATTTATTTTCTGTTCTGGGTTTATTATATTTTTAAAAAGTTACAACACAACTTAGTCATGAATTCCCAAACCAGCTGGGTTTACAAACCATCCTCAAGGTTGCACTTCCTTTTGTTCTACTGCACATGTTTATTTATTATTTTAGCATACTGACATTTTTCTTTTCAACTGCCATGCTAGAAATCACACAAGTAGTCAGTGAAGTAAGGGCTCCCTAGGGTCAGATTCACTCTTGTCGGTTAATGGTTGGATGCCTTAAAAAGGCAGAATGGTTCAGTGGTTAGGACACTAGGTTAAGACTCAGGAGAAGGTTCAATTCCCTGTTCTGACCCAAATTTCCTCTCTCATGTTGGGGAAGTTGCTTAGAGTATGACTACTCAGCCAAAAAAATATCTGTGACAGCAAGTCTCAGAGACCAGATCAACTGCCCCTGGTTTGTGGGGCTCACGTTGCAGGACTAAAAGTAGCAGCATAGATTTTCAGGCCCAAGTTGTCTGGCCTTGCAGTGTTGCTGTGCCTAAGAGGTGCTTACATGGTTTCAGAGGGTTTAGTGGCGTGAATGTGGGGGCAAGGTCTATAGTAATCCCCTTTAGGCTGTCCTGACTCTGGATGACCTTAAGATGAGGTGAGTGATTAGGAGGCAGAGAATGACCTTATTTAAAATGACAAAGGGCAGAACAGCAAGATAGACTGGGAAGTTATTCACCAAAATAGTTCCCCCACCCCGAAGTGTTGAGGAATGGAAGAGGGTTGCAAGCTTTATCAGCTGGGAAGACTGTGCAGCTATTCCTCATAATCTCCAAACAAAAACTGATCAATTTCTCAGCCTTAGCTTTTTGCTTTATCTTGCCAGCAGACACATTGAAAGTGCAGAAAAAAACCATGGCTCTGAAATGATGACCAGAAGCATTCACGGTTACCAGCTTGCAGGGATGCATGTTACAGGGCATTTACAGGGGAGTTTTACTCTTCGTAGCTTTGCCCATGTGTCTACCTCACATGAAGTGAGAACACAACCCAAACTTCTTTTCCTGTAATCGCTGTCTCAATAAGTTATTGCATTTCATATGAAAGAATAGTTTCATCATTTAAATCTGCCGTGGTAGGGGGATGGAGTAAAGCCTGTAACTAGGGTTGCCAACTTTCTACTTGAACAAAACCGAACACCAATGGGAATACTCACATGAGTAGAACTAAGCATGTGTATACATGTTTTCAGAATTGGGGCCTAAAACTGATTTAATGGAGTTTGGATCATGCTCCCTATGTAGCATTACTCCAGACTATTTGTGTTGACTCAGACCCCAAACAAAGCAAAGCATTAATTAAATGGAGCCAATTTATGTTCAAAGACGTATGCTCACCAATTCTTTGTCTCATTGTTTCCTTGTGCGCCAGCTCTTAGCTTCTGCCCACACGTTGTCTTTAGTTTTATACGGTGTAAAATCACTGGGGCAGAGGCCATCTTTTTGTTCGGTATTTATTCAACACTGAGCACAATGGGGTTCCAGTCCATGACCGGGGCTTCTAGGTGCTACGATAATTCAAATAATTGAGATGCCTGATGGGAGCATTCATGCTTGCAACCTCCACCTTTGTGACAGGGTCGGAATGGACTCTGCACCCCTCATGTTCAGGAGACAACAATCAAAGTACAAGTAAACAAAAATGTATGAGAGTAGTGTGGGGGAGAGTGCGGATATAAGAGAAGTTGGTTTGGAATTCCAGTAGGGTTTTCACTCAGTTGTGACAGGGTTTTCATCTTCAGTTGTGGGGAAGGAACATGGGCTTTTATTAAGGTTCTGCACTGACACCAGACAGCAGCAGAAAAATCAGGCGCTCAGCTGTGGCCTCTCACTCAGATTTATGGGAACTTTACTGTCTGTATGGAGCCTGTGGGAGACAGAGGCTCCCCAGAAACATCAGTGTATAGCACTCTTATGGTTCCTTTCTTTGTTAGGGTTGTATACGGTATTGGCTGAGCCTAAAATTCTAACATCTTCTCTTCAGCTCCCAGTTTCATGTACTGAATAAATTACTGCTGCTTTATTACACTGAAAAAACCTGCTTTTCTTTGTTCCTCTCCTTCCACTTCCAATCCCCTAATAAAATTAATCTTCCAGAGCATATAAAGCACTCTCTTCCCCCAAGATCTCAATTAACAATGAAGAGTCATTGGGCTCACCTTGTCTCTCTGTCCCACATCTTCATATAAGTACGTGCATTTTAATTATAGAGCCTCTCTTTGCCAACTACTAAATGTAAAGGTTCCTGCAGATCCAGACAAATGCTGACCCTCTGACTTCAGATGCCCCTGCTTTCAAGATGTCTGAGTTTGCTTTCTTTTGCGTATACGTTTGATATGGTTACACACTGATGCTCCTTCAAGAGTGTTGCACTCCGTCACATCACTTCAGGATGATACTGAGATCTTACTAGTACTGTAGTGGTATTCGGATCTGCCTATGAGCCATTCCACACAAGCATGCTTGCAAGAGGGAAGGGTTTGGGGATTGATTCATTGTCCTAAAATTTGTATGATTAAAACCCACTCCACCTTCAGACTGCATGAACCAATCATCTGAAGGATTCTAATCTATAGCTAGTTACACCACTGGCCACTCTGTGAGACAGAAGCTGAAAGCAGACCTGCCCTGAAAAGAATTGACAGAGTATGCATATAGTTTAGATCAGGGATCTCCAAACTACAGCCCGCGGGCCAGATCTGGCCTGTGGCTTCGATTTGTCTGGCCCCCCAGCTGAGCAGGCACACCGAGCAGGCACGTGGAGAAGCCGCCGCTGACCCCCACGCAAGCCGCTGCCAGCGGCCCTGTGTGTGGAGGGGTGAGTGCTCCCGCAGTGCGGCTGGTGGAGCAAAGCGAGAGGGGGTGTTGCAGCAGCAGCTGGAGGAACAAAGGGTGGGGGGGCGGCATGGCAGCGGCCGAAGGAGCAAAGGATTAAATTTTAACTACAGCACTGAACCAGTCGCAACTAACAATGGGAACCTGGAGCTTCTCTTACCAAAGTACAGCCAAACTTTTGTATGATACAAATTTGTGAGTTTTTAGAAATAAATAAAATAAAAAAATAATGTGAAATGATTTTTAATGTATTGACAAACATTTTGTGTGATTTCACAGTACCTGCATTGATTATACAGCTACTTTTATACCCGATTTAGAATTTAATGCAACACTGACACAGTAGTGTTGTTTTTTTTAATGATTTTGCATATATTTGCACATATTTAATTTTTTTACAGTTGCTACAGCCTGCGAAGCCCCTTCAAAAATCTAATAAGGCCCTCATCTCATAAAGTTTTGATACCCCTGGTTTAGATGTTCTTTTTTATTGTGGGTTTGCAGAATTTCTCCCTATTCTTAATCTTGAATACATTAGTCCTCCAAGGAATAGAGTATTAAACAGATCATGTGCCAATTACAGAGTCATAATCACAATACCCTTCTACTCACCAATGTGTCAGATCCAACACACAGAGACCAACCCCTCCTCCCCTGACTTTTATAGCCTGTGCACCTCCACCAAAGTCAGTGAGACTGTGTTGGATTTGATCCAAAAGCTTTAAAAGTGCCATGATATATTTTGCTGCTCTCTGTTCAAAACTTTAGAATTAAAATTTAAAAAAAGAAACAATATAAGACTGATATTTATTGTTCAATTAATTTCCTTGTCATCCACTCTCCAAGGGAATCACAAGTAATCAGGAACACTGTAAATTAGGCCTAACTGAGAGAACATTGAAATAGAGCTTTTGAAACTCAGGTTTACCAACATACCAAATACACTGTTGTAATTCTATCTATCTGTCTTAACAAAGAAGGCAAGAACTGGTGAAACCTCTATCCCACAAAAGACATCTTGTTCCTTTGTGAATAACTATTTGGGCAAGAGAAGTATTCTCTGTTCCATTTTATAATCTGTGGTTCCACCCTTCTCAGTCCCATAAATTTTGGCAAAATTACAAAATCCAAACCCAAGTTCACCACACAACACAAGATATTAGAGACTTAAGGAAAAGAAAAGAAAAGAAACCTACTCTTTCTTATCTAATATTTTGAGCTGGGGTTTTCAAAGCACAAAAAAGATTTTGGTGCCCAATGCCACCAGAGAGAAATCTCTTCCTTAGTTGCTTAGCTTTAGTGTTCACCAAATTTAGCTGCATTTTAAAAAAAACTTACATATATTTACATACTCCATATGCATTCATATAAAGTCTTCCATCCTGAAGGATTGATTTTAAATTGAGTTTAAAACTATGGATTGTATCCCCACGGAAGTCAATAGGAGTTTTGCATTAAAAAATGAATGACTAGACCATTAAAATCAATAACTATTTCATAGTCAAACCTTAGAAGTGGTTTCCTTCCAAACGTCCCTTGTCCCCCTTTCTAAATTACTTCCCGCATCCTCCAACTCCTTTTGAAATAGCTTGATCTCTGAAAAAAGATACTTTGGGGGTAAGTGTATAAGTATAAGCAAAATTGCTTCAACCAATTTTGAGTTAACACAAGTGAGAGACTGAAAATTTTCCCCCAGAATTTCCAAATTACATTTTGCATTCACATAACTAAAAATAAACAAACAAAAAAAATGCTCCAAAGCTTAATATTCCAAGTTTGACATAATGCTGCATGTCTGAAGAAGGAAGTTAATCACAATTTAAAAAACAAAAATTAAGGAATTTTAAAGTTATGAATTTGTAACCACTGGATCCACACACACGTAATTAAAAAGAATGTGATTAACACTAAGTAATGCTTTGTTGAATCAGGGTCTAACTGATTAAAATGGCATTTCATTTATGGCTGTGCCACAACAGCAATTGGCTACACCAAAATGCCTCTGAAGTTATTTAGACACACTAAAATGCCTCAGATAATTTGTCTGTACTCTCTCAAATGAGTTTGATAAACAAACAGGGAAATAACATGAAAAAAAACTACTAATGCAGTGTTAAGGCTGAGAAAACAAAACATCTAAAGTTGCAGAGTTAAGGTTTCTAGCCACATCCTTAATTCGGCCTCATTGCCCATACGTAACATTTTCTGTTCCTGTAATCATTTTAGAATGTGCATTTTAATGTATTCTTCATACTATAAGCCAGGGGTCGGCAACCTATGGCACGCGTGCCGAACATGGCATGCAAGCCAATTTCCTCAGGCACGCAGGGAGAGCTCAGCCCCCACCCCTCCCCCCCTGCGGCTTTGGGGTTCCCCCGCTGGCACCTTGCCAGCCGCTGCCTGCCCCACTCAGCTCCCGCTGCCAACCTGGGTTTCCTATACCCAGGCTAGCAGCGGAACCTGAGTGGGACAGGCGGGGACCCTGGCTGGCAAGGCGCCTGTGGGGGAAACCACAAAGCAGGGGGGGCTGAGCCACTCAGCCGGCCTCCGCTCTGCATTTCCCCTACTGGCCCCTTGCCAGCCAGGGTTCCCGCCTGCCTCACTCAGCGCCTTCACCCAGACTGGCAATAGCCTGCAGGGAAAACCCCAAAGGGGGCGGACTAACCCCCTCAGCCCCTCCCATTCCGCCCAAAGCCCCACCCCTTCTGGACTGGCACGCAAGGCCCTGTCTAGATGACGATTCGGCACATCACTTCTGAAAGGTTGCCGACCCCTGCTATAATCTGATATCCATTAACTACAGAATGTGCCATACACCTGAGCTGACAGTGCTGCAGAACCTTAGCTCCTCAGGCTTAACTAAGAGAGAGTTTCACATTGCATTGATGTTAATTCTGCATATAGAGCTCAAACCTGCAGGGTGCTGAACAGTTTGGTCCCAATCCAGAAAAGCCCTTAAAGTTGTGCTTAATTTTAAGTACACATGTATTCCCATTGACTTCAACTTTGCCCACAGTTGAAGTTCAGCCAGGTGAAACATAGCAGCTCTTTAACAGTGCACAGCTCTGCTGCAGCACATTAGCATATTGTGAAGCAAGAAGTGAAGATGAATACTGGCTGCGATTATGTGCTGTGCCTTCTGAAAGTGCAGTGGCACATACAGGAGAAATCCAGGGTTGCAGGGGAGCACGCTGGACTATCAGACTATATTGGCAAAGTGCTCCCACTGTGGTTACAGCTTATATAGGAAAAACTGTACTTTTGCCGATATAGCTTATTCCACCCTCCCTTCCCCACCCCCCAAAAGTGAAATAAACTAAACTGGCTGAAGTGCAAAATAGCACCGAGCTAGGGTAACTACGTCTACACTAGGGATTTCTGGGAGTTCAGCTGTGTCAGGCAAAAACCACACCTCTTCAGACCCTTGACCAGCACAATTATGCCAGGCTGAATGCAGCAAGCCGTGGGGCCCCGCGCTCCTGGGCTGAAGCGCCCGGCTGAGCACAGTAAGCGAGGTGGGGTGGGGCTTATATAGGTGGTGGGGTCCCGGGTGGTGGTGGTTAGGGTGGGGAGATCTCGGAAGAGAGCAGCCAGGGAGCAAAGAGCAGGGGGGCTTAGATAGGGGTTGGGGTGGTTAAGGTGGGGAGTCTTCGGAGGGGGCAGTCAGGGAATAAAGTGCAGGGGGGCTTAGGTGGGGGTGGGGTCCTGGGGGCAGTTAGAGTGGGGGGGTCTCCGGAGTGGGCGATCAGGGGACAAGGAGCCGGGAAGGGGGGTTGGATGGGTCAGGAGTTCTGAGGGGGGCAGTCGGGGGCAGGAAGTGGGTGGGGGTGGATAGAGAGCAGGGCCAGGCTGTTTCGAGAGGCACTGCCTTCCCTACCCGGCCCTCCGCACAATTTTGAACCCCAACGTGGCCCTCGGGCCAAAACGTTTGCCCACCCCTGTCCTATGCAGTGAATGCACTGGGATTATTCTCCCCGGCTACTTAAGGGGCTCTTACAGCTCCTATCTGATGATGTAGTAATGTACACGGCCATAATGAAAAGGCCATTGTGTCCAGTTGAAAAGAAAGAGAGAACTTTGGTAGGCAGAATGTAGCTATGCATCACTTCAGTGCTAACAAACCTCATATTCTGAAAAGCACCAGGAATTAGGTTTTGCCCAACATCCAAAAAATGAGCCTCAAAGATGTAACATTATGAGAAAATCTGAAAAACAGTCTTGGCAGCTCTACACATGACCATTTTTAGATATCAGCTATCTGTCAAAAGCAAATATGATCGTTTTTATTTTCCAACTTTAACTCCCTTCCTTATTAAGCTGAAGTTCACCTGCCTTCGTTTTTCTTTTGGCTTGTCAACAACTTACAGAACTCTGGATGCATCTCTCTCTAAACCAGCACACTAACTCTGATTTATGGATAACACTTCATTGCTTTATTGTGACAATTCTGATCACTGAACTTTTGATGACAGAAATAAACTATGTCAATAGAAATCAAAGTAACATTTTTTCTTCAAAGTTCAGTGTTCATAATGCTGTGGTTTGAAACATCCCTTGCAATATATAAATATGCCTTCCATTTGTCTTTCAGAGCAGACGTAAAATCAGGTCCTGACCACTCTGTCATTAAAAATATCTTATGGCATTTGTTGTAGAGATGTGAAGAGTCTTGGCCATATTCAAACACAACATACTTTCTAGCTAAAATTCTCTTGGCATGTCAGTTGGTTATAGCATTCTTGACTGCTGGTTTTGAAATGAGAAATTATTTTTTTAAGAAGGAAATTATTATTTTGCTAATGCTGAATGGCTTTGTCTCTATACCAGATGACTAAGAAATCCCTATAGAATATGGTATTTATAAAGTGCCTTGTGATCCTTTAGGATGAAAGGCACGATATAAGTACATTGCTATACTTTTAAGCCAATTTATTGTTTAAGAAGTGTCAGATTCATCTCCATGATTGAAGGCCAAAGAACAGAAACAGTCTGGCCAGCAACCTGCAAGCTGTCCACATAGACTGTCCTTCCAATGTGTCTTAGAGCAGTGGTTCTCAGTCAGGGATACATGTATCCCTTCGTGATACTCAGGGGTCTTCTAAGGGGTACATCAACTCATCTAGGTTTCTGCCCAGTTTTACAACAGGCTACATAAAAAGCACTAGTGAAATCAGTACAAACAAAAATTTCATACGACTTGTTGATACTGCTCTATATACTGAAATGTAAGTACAGTAGAATATTTATATTCCAATTGATTTATTGTACAGTTATATGGTAAAAATGAGAAAGTAAGCCATTTTTCAGTAATAGTGTGCTGTGACACTTTGTATTTTTATGTCTGATTTTGTAAGCAAGCAGTTTTTAAGTGAGGAGAAACTTGTGGGTACACAAGACAGGTCAGAATCCTGAAAGGGGTACTGTCATCTGGAAAGGTTGATAGCCACTGATTTAGGACCATCTTTTAAGGTTGGAAGGTCAGCTCGCTTTCCATGTCAATCCTTAGCCTCTCTGCCCACAAAGGTGATAATTAGCACCAATTATGATGGTGATGTATGAAGGCACATACTCCCTAGGAACTGATCTGAGCCTAGCAACTCATTTCACAAAACTGAACAATGGGTTTGCTGTCCAGACTCCCATTTTGGAGATACAATTGTGCTTATAACATGTATGCCCACATTTTTGTGTTCCAAACTAAATTGCTTTTACAAAGTGCCACACACAGGTAGCTAGAGAAGAATGTGTTTGTATTTACACTTACAACTCAATTGTGGATGTAAAATTCAGGTACAAATCTTTCTGGCACAAATTGTGCCCTTGAAAAGGAAGACACTCTAATACGTTTGCAGCCTGCTACATGTTCTTTCCTTAATAGAAATTTTTAAAAAATATCAATTGAAGTGAAATTAATTTTCACAGGTTTTCTTTTAAAAGCTTCAACTAATGTAATAAAGCAGGAGAAGCTTCATAATTTGCAGGATCATAACCAAACTTATTTTGGTTCCTTACACTGAGATTAGCATAGGGGAAATACCTATTTTATCAACCTCTTATTGGGAAGGAATATGTTAAAGTCACGAGGTGACATGAAAGCTGGATTTTGGCATATATTGCATGAGTATTTGTCTGGATTTGTAGTTCACATATAACTGATTTATGAAACAACATGTCTGTCCACACATAGTACCTCATATTGTGAAGAATTTTGATTCTGTGGACCTCTTGTTTCCTCCTTAAGATTCATGTTCATTGACCTCTAGTAACCTCATATGTGACAGGGAGAGAAATCTATTAATAACATAATACTTAGCAGTTTTATGGTGCTTTAAATCTTCAAAGGACTTTACAAACTTGCTAATTAATCTATTAAATCAAAAATAAATTTACTGAATTTCTAATTGCGTAATAAAAGCCCATTTGGAATGAAAGAAGAATTACAGGTTTGTTTCTAACCAAAGGACATAGACTGATCAGGGGATTAATTAGAGAAGTGTCTATCACCACTGATGGTGCAGTCTATGACACTGATAATCCACAGTGTTTACCTAATGATAACACTCTCTAGTGTAGTACATCAATGATTAGGATCTGTAAGTTTGTTACAGGTGCTGAACTTTCATATTTTCTACCTCATTCTGTGCTGGGAATGTTAAGTGATGACATTGATTATTCTTATTCCTTCCATATTTTTCTTATTTTTCTTATTTTTGATGGTTAAAAAATTCCTCATTCTGACATACAGGTGTTTCGATGTATTGATTAAACAGAGTATCATAACATACAAGTTAACTTTGCTTACCAAGACATCTATTAATTATTATTTGTGTTACTGAAGTTCCTATGCATCCTAATCAAGATTAAAGCCCCTTTGTGCTAGGTAATGTTCAACATGGTCCCTGACCTACAGAGTTTGTCTTTTTTTCTCTCTTTTTTTTAAAGTACTACATATAAAGGTAAATAAATCCTTGATGTATGTTAATTACCTCTGATTGTGTCACTGGGATGCATTAATCATACAGATCAACATATGAAATACTGCACTGGAATTACAGCATATTAAGATATTATGAATAATAAGAACTGATGATCATCTCTAATATAGTATGATTGTTATTCAGATTAGTGGCTGGAGTTCCAAAAATAAGTTATTGTTGATTTGATAATTGGATTGGATTGAAGCAATTATCACTTGCATAATAATAATAAATCTGGGATTGCATGAGGGAATTAGAAATAAACCCAAACGATCAATACTTACTCAAAACCATTAGCACTACTTCTCCACCCCAAACTTTGGAAGAGATCAAATTTAATCTAAAGTGCACAATTCAGGCCCACCTATGAAGAAGGCTGTGCTAAAACACCAAAGAGAAAAACACCTGACCTTTAAGTACAGAACCAGATTCATGGCTGAACTCATGAAATTAACAATGGCTCTCTCTTAATACATGGTATTTTGTGCACGGTATCCATAATCTCTAGTTGGCTTTAGTTTAGAATTTTCTGCAGAGTTCTACATATTCAAGACTCAGTAAGGTCTTTTGGTTGATGAACCTTTTGAAGACAAAGCTGAGAGAAACTAATTCTAGGTATGACATTTTACAAGGCATAGCTCTAGGAGGATTTGGAGTAAAGAAACTAGCAAACAGTCTATTCTGCCCACTGACATCCCGTTAATCAGAAATAGCTATGCAGTGACTAGGTTTTACAGTAAAAAGAAATGCACTAAGGAAAAGCGTCAGCCCAGTCATACTACAGAAGGGCAGTTTTAACGTCTACAGGAAAGCCAACAACAGATCCCCCTGCTTCAAACTGAAGCATAATTTTAGCATTTCTAAAACTGGTATGTTTTCTCCTAAATCATTCACTTGCATTATTTGATTACTTTTTAGTTGCCAGCTCAAAGCCTTTAGAGATGTTATGTTATTTATCAGAAACATTCAGGACTATATTCACCTCTTAATTAGGGCCACTTTGCACTGCTCTAGTGGCACACTGGGACTCTAAAAAAGTCAGAGCTTGTCACAGGAGGATATTCCCAGCATAAAGGGATTATCAGATGGCATAAAACCAGCATAAACCACACATCATTTAGGATGTGCAGGGAGTGTGAGCCATACTCTGCTGCATCCCATCAATGCCTGCCTACTCCCCATCTGGCCACCGGCTTCCAGCATTATTTAAAGCAGCTTCTAACTTACGGTGGGAAGAACATAAAGGGGACTTAAAGGTAGCTTCAGACACACCGCTTCTGAGCTGCACTGTGCATTGCTTGGGCTGAGGCTCTTAGTTCTCTATTTGTGAAGCCACTGGAATGTTCTCTCACGAGTCCCATTAGTTCTTTTCTCTCAGTTATCACAATTGATAGAAGTGGATACAAAACACTTTAATTCTATTGTGAAAAGAAACATGAGGCATCAAGAAGGAAGTGATGCACACATTCAAATCCTGGAGGTGCTCCTAGATCAGTTGTTCTCAATCTATTTATCATTGTGGGACACATTTAATACTACCTGTATGGCCCTGAGAAGGTCACATGGGCCCCAGCTCTGTGCTGATTGGGCTGCAGGTTGAGAACCACTGTTGTAGAGCAGTAACGGTTTCTCAAAGAGCAGCTTTGTTATATTCCTTATGATCTAAAGTTAGTTCTGTAGTTTGAAATACAGTGGAACCCTGGTATAATGCGCCCTGTGATAATGCAAATTCGGTTATAGCGCAATCATACCGTGGCTCCCTGGATATGTCCCTATGTCCTGGCACTTGGCGACGGCAGCTTCTCTCCCCTGGGCAGCGTGGAGAGAACCCGCGGCCCGCACCTGCCGGGGACAGAGAACTCCAGGGCTGCAGGCTGCCAGCGCTGCTTTTCTCTGTCCCCGGCAGACGTGGGGCTGCAGCTTCTCTTCCCTGCTGCGCAGCGTGGAGAGAAGCCATGGCCCGCGACAGACAACACCAGTGCCTGCAGCCCCAGAGTTCTCTGTCCCGACCCAACCCAGAAACTTTTTTAAAAAAATTCTGAGAAACCCCACTATAAGGTGATCTCGCTTTTAACACGGGGATTTTTTTGGATCTCAACTGTCGTGTTATAGCGAGATTCCGCTGTAGCTAAAAACACATAAGATCTTTCCACTCAAAAACTCTGTGGCCAGAGATTTGGCTGCCTGAGCACCAGCTTCCCTTTATTACAGGGAGTTCATTTATTCATGCTGTTCTTTTTTTCTCTTAAGATTAATACAGGATATTTTAGTTTGAAGTGCAGTTCAACTCTGAAAAGAGACTCTAGAAAAATGTTATGTTGGCATTCTAGATTTCCTACATTCACAAATAAAGATAGTTTTACTAATTATGAGCCCTACAAACTGCCTCTAGGTTAATCTAGTCAATTTAGGTTAATTCTTTCCTTCCTGCCTACCATCGCTAGTAATAAGAATTCCACAGGCCTGAACATGCTCTCAGTTTCACCTGCACAAGCCTGATTCCTACCTACTAGAGTTGTGCAGGTGTATCTGTGAGCATAATGTGACCTGCACAGTCTTTATTACTGCTGATTACATGTGAAAAGAGAAGACTCCATCTTAAATTGTGGAGTGCTAGTTGAGTTTGGAAGAATGACAGTCCAGAAAATCTTCATTTCTCTCTTAATTGCTTACTTCTGTGCTCCCACTACTTCTTCCTATTTTTTTCTAAGAGGTTTGCAAGGTACACTCTAGTTTAAGAGTTATCTTCCTAAAACTATAGAAATGTAACCTAGTCCATTCAAACAACTAACAACATAGAGCCAAATTCAGCTCTTACAAAAGCAGGTACAAATCTACTAACTACTCCAGTGATTTCTGTGGTGCTGTGCCTATTCTCACCAATGCCCTATCCAAATTGTGAGTTAGCCTTTTTACCTTGCAGTGGTTTGCACTTTCCAATTTTCTCATAGCATACAAAACAAAGATGAGGTTTTTTGGCTACATTGTCTGCATGAGTACAGTGAAACTACATGGCTCAGGCAAAGAAGTGACACAACCAGGGATGATACTAGTAATTCTGGAGGCAGGGACTGTTGTTATTCCAGGCACAGTCTCAAATGGAAAATTCTGTATTTTATTATTTGGATGTCCCTGGAGACTAATGGTTCTACTCTGTTTATGTGTTCCAGCTGTAGAAAAAAAGTTGAAAAGATGAAGAAACTCTCAAGTCTTATTACAGTTAAATGAAGGATTAAGAACAGGTCTGGCCAGTGCTCAGAGTGAACAGACAATTGTATATTAAATTCCTCTTGTGAACTGAGTACCAAATACTTCTCATGAATAAAAAATGTTTTGGCTGTTTCACCAACACAAGGAGAGGTCATTCAAAGCTTGAATGTGTGATATAATAGGAATGAAAACTAATGTAATATAATATGAAATGATAGAGATCACTTAACATAAGAGTCTTAAGATAGGCCAATTTCTGCAGTAGCCGAAAGCAGCTAGACTTGCTTCAAGGTCTTGTTGGTGCTAGAAACATGAGCACTACCGCTTCACTTTTGCTTCTGAAACTCCTTTAAATTCAAGGTACCACTCCCTATACTACACCAGAAATTCATTGTCACTGGACTATTGATTTACTAATCTTCAACCCTAAACCCTGGAATGAAAGACTAGTAGAAAATATTATGAACTGGAAGGCAATGGCCTTGTTTGTCAAGCCCAAGAAATGACTACCATTATTTATGTCTCATATTCAAGAGAGCATTTTATAACATTCAGAAAAGAATCTGATAGTATTTTTATCCCCTTCAGTTTTTCCTACACTACTGTATCACATTTTGCAAAACTTAGACCCTTACTCCCACCCCAAAACCTACAGCAGAACCGCAAATATGCGAGTTACAGACGGACTGGTCAACCAGACACTATGCAAAACTGGAAGTAACCAATAAGGCAGCAGCAGAGACCAAAAACAAAAACAAACCCAAAATGCAAATTCTGTACTATGCCAGTATTGCATCTTAAATGTAGGCACATCTGGGCTGCCTGTTCCCACCCCTATTCCCGTGCAAAGAGTACCCACTTATAGCTAGGAGTTGAAGACACTCAGATTCACAGGCAAAAATGTGAACCCCCACTGCCAGCCCAAGGCAGCTGAAGCAGGAGCAGCATTGGAGTCTGCACTGCTTTCCTGTAAGCTGTGGGTCCTGTTTTCAGCCCTGCTCCTCTGGCCAGGAAAAGCAGAGGGTGTGGGGGAAGCTGTTTTCACCATCATCCCCTCTCACATTCCCCACCCATGCAGGGAGGAGGACAAGCTTGCCCAATGCAGGCAAGAGGCTGTCTGCAAGAAAACTGCCTGGCTGCCTCTGGAACCTGGCCTGGAGCGTGAACGTCTGGAATTGGAGCTGCATTTTGTTCAGAGTTATGAACATCGCAGAGTTACGGACAAACCTCCATTCTCAAGATGTCCGTAACTCTGAGGTACTACTGTATTTTCTTAGCCTTTCACCCTATTGGAGAAAAACTACAGTAAAATCTCAGAAGGCTCCATTTATATTAATGAAATAGGATTCTAGCTAAAGACATTGACAAAAAATGAGAAAGAACATGCATGGGAGTCAAAAGGGAATTTAATGAGAATCTCAACATGCCAGATGTCAAGGGAAGAAAATCTGAAGATGAAAGGAAAAAGGGGCAGTACAGTGAACTCAACTGACTGACTTTTAACTTAAAAGGGTTTAGCTATGCTGGTTTTGTTCCAATTACCAGAATATTAAAGTATAACTAGGAATCACAAAATTCATATAGCACAGATGTGGTGTTTCTCTCGCTGCCACGGCTCCGGCTCTGTGACCTCGCCAATGTATCCAAGAACTTGTGGATACATTTATTCAGATAGCTCAATGGTGCATAGATTTTCATTTAAATGATGAGTGTACTGCTGTGTATGTATATGATGTATATGTGTGTTATGGTTTAACCTATATGTGTGTGTTTAATGTGCCTCTCCAAAAGCTGTCAAGCTTAAATTCCTGCACCATGCCCCTGCTCATCCAGAAAAACCTGTATGAAAAGGCTTTGGGAAAAGAAACATTTGGAGATCTGCTACTGGAAGTTACCCCATTTCATTGGTGCTGGGGGAAGGGCTACAGTTCTTGCCCTCTAATGTAGCATATACACAGGAGCTCAGGCCTACAATCTGTGCCCCTTGTAGTTCAGCTGGATTGGAATAATGCTATGAAGGGTTGCCCCCAGGTTAGTTCTATAGTAGAGATAATACAGTCCTAAGCTGTATTTGTAAAATAATCAACAGAGGGCTAATGCTTGTTTTCCAAGTTCCTAGCCTCTTACCATACAGGCCAATTGAGGGCAGGGTGCTGCATAACTGAGGAGATTCTTCAACAGATCTAAAGAGGAGTCTGGGCCTGTGTGTCTGTTAATTACTCTTAAAATTGAGGTGTTGTGCATACAGCTTACAGTATGTGGTAATATCCCTTTTATTTGAAAGCTTATTGTCTTGGTGGTACCAATCTAA
This sequence comes from Dermatemys mawii, assembly GCA_007922305.1. Classification (NCBI taxonomy): domain Eukaryota; kingdom Metazoa; phylum Chordata; order Testudines; family Dermatemydidae; genus Dermatemys; species Dermatemys mawii. The sequence goes on along the minus strand of ML677334.1, from coordinate 38,274,510 downwards.
ACTACAATTGAAAATAGATCCTTGTGAAAATGACCCTTCCCCCCTCAAAAAAAATTTTCTAGAAATGCAATCATTAAATATTTTTGGGCAGCAGTTTTTTAAAAAAATGAACATATTGTGTACTTTACAGAGGGTGGTTTGTAAATTTAATCTTGCATGGAGTCTAAATTAAACAATCAACATTGTTAAGTGCCAAATATTACTACTAGCTCAAATATTTACTGTGTCTGAGCTAAATTCTATGTGCAAATTTAGGGGGAAGCAGTCACACTTTACACACACTAATTAAAAAAGATTTTAGAAAGCCTAGAACAAATAGAAATGGTGACATTAAGTTTTGATGCATTTTAACTCTTCTTTACACTGTTGTGTGAAAATTCCACACATCTGGGGTATAGAGTATAAACTGTCCCTCTATAGAAGCAGAGTTGATCATTTTTGTTGTACAAGGTGAGATGCAAAAAGTAAACAGAATAACAAGTGTTTTTGGGAAAACTGGTATAGATGATGTGTCAGAATTTTTACCTATCTTTATTTTTGAATCTGTAATGGGTGTATGGAGGAAAAAAAATGGTAATCAATTAAATTCTGACTTATAGAAGCTGCCCAGTAAGGAATGACTACTCAGGTATCACAGAAGTAGCCAAGGAAGTGAAACTACAGGTGAATAAAGTACGGCACGTTCAATCTGGAATCAAGAGCAAATGTGATAGTATTTACTGTGTCTTTAGACCATCTTCTCAACTGGAGTACTGTGTTCAGTTCTGGGTGCCACATTTCAGAAAGGATGTGGACAAATTGGAGAGAGACCAAAGAAGAGCGACAAAAATGGTTAAAGGTCTAGAAAACATGACCCATGAGGGAAGACAGAAAAAATTGGGTTTGTTTAGTTGGAAAAAAGACAACTGAAGGAGGACATAACAGTTTTCAAATACATAAAATATTACGAGGAGGAGGGAGAAACATTGTTTTTCTTAACCTCTGAGGATAGAACAAGAAGCAATGGGCTTAAATTGCAGCAAGGGAGGTTTAGGTTGGACATTAGGAAAAACTTCCTGTCAGGGTGGGTAAGCATTGGAACAAATTGCCTAGGAAGGTTGTGGAATCTACATCATTAGAGATTTTTAAGAGCAGGTTAGACAAACACCAGGGGACTGAACTAGATGACCTCTCAAGGTCCCTTCCAGTCCCATATTCCATCTGTAAAAAAGTGCAGGAGAATGAGTACAGCTGCTCTTTAATGGAAATCAGAGTTTAATGGATCTTTAATGGAAATCAGCACCTGAACCCTTTAAGCCCATCTGAAAATCCTGCCCTAGTCTTCTAACAGTTTCATTTTAATAGTTGGTACTGATTTTTGCTTTTAAGAACTTTTCAGTTGTGCACAGCTAAAAATCCAAGGTAACTTTTTTTCATTTGTTTATATGGCTGGCTTGCTTCCCTGACAGCTCCAATTTTTTTTCCATTGAATGCATTATTCCTCACAATTTGCTCTGATTGCATTGTAACCTGAAGTGGTGAATTTGAAGATTTTGTACCACATCATTACTCGTCTGCCCCCTTGGCATCGCTCAGGTAGCTGTCCTAAAAGAACTGAGGTTTCCCATTGTGTATGAGAATCCTAGGGTGGCAAAACAACTTGTTCTACCCTTCTCCTCCCTCGCACGGATCCCAGAACATACAGACAGGACTTTGCATAGCATTGGGGTGGGATCAATGCCACCTGAGTCCCCGTTTTGTGAGGATAAGAGCAGCTGTGTGTGGAGGATATCACCGTGCACAGATCCAAAGAGCTATGATCTAGTTCACTTTGCTAGTAATCTCCATCGTACTCTTGTCCTTTCTGGAAAGGCACTCAGTCTAGAGCTTTGGGGCACAGCCCTAGAGTAAACACAACTGTTCTCTAGGATGTAATCATGAGAAACAGTAAGCAGAGATTGATCTTGTGAGATGCTGAGCTCCCTTCACTCCCACTGAAGCTAAAAAGATAGCCTTTGGCAGGATGAAACCTCCATTCATCTCTCATTTTTTTACCTTACATATTTGCTTTGGAAAGAAGAATTCTGAAGGTCACCCAATCAAGATTTTTCAGTAACAATATATTTTTCTCCCTTTACACTTTTTAAAACTACTGATTATGCAGCAAACCATTAATCATACCAGCATGCCAATGCTTTCTTACTAGAACTTCCATCTATTTAAAATTATTTTTAAAGTGTCAAATAATGCAATCTAGTTACTAATTTATAATATTCCATTAGAGGTTCTAACAATTAAAGTCTTCTTAAAATCTAGGCACTAGGGCCAGAGAAGTTGTGTGTCCCCACCACAGCCCCAGGGCTGGAAGAACTCCCTGTCCCTGCCAGGGAGGCGCTCACACACTCTATTAAAGACTTAGGCTTATGTTGCTGTGTAGGGAAACTCTAACCCCTCCTGCGTTCACACACCAATTGTGCTAATTTAGGGCTGCAGGCTCTGAGCCTGTTAAGTTGTGACCTAGGATCCAAGGCCTATTACTTTCCTGTGTGCATAGTCCCAGCTTGACTTAGGTCCCAAAAATCACCCTCCTCACTGTGGCACATGCTGAAAGGCAGAAAGCAGCTCCCAGGTCATTTGGGGGGGGGGGGTGTCATTACTATCCTGGCTATGCTGAGCTTTGAGCTCTGCTGCTCCCCATCCCTTCAGGGCAGGTGCTTGGTCCTGATCTAGTCTCTGGCCATTGTTCCCAGGATCTCAATGTAAGCACAGCTGGGCAGCATGAACTATCAGTGCATGGAGTGGGAGCAAATCCCAAAACCTTATCAGATTGAGGAACTAGAGCCATTACTGTCACACAGGGCTGCAGGTTTGGGAGTTGGCCCCCCTCCACTGCCCAGGCACCCTTGCACAAACAGCCCTAGAGCTGCAGGGTAGCCCACTGGTCTTGCTCCACTCTCTGGCCCTCACTGCCTTCCCTGGGGCTACATGTGCAAGGTTGACCAGGCAGTGTGCACTATCAGGGCAATGAGTGGGGGTCAGTCCCCAAACTTCCCCCTACTCTCCCAGTGGCAGCTCTAGTTCCCCCTTGCTACTATGGAGCTCGGCCAGAACAGGAAGCAAAGGTGACAGGCAGGAGGTGGCTCCCGACTGCAAGGATGTTGGGGGTTCTCTCTCCCACCACTGTTCTGAGCCAAGTCTGCTTCACACACTGCCTTTAGGGCAGTTGTTTGGTCCCTCTTCTGCTGTCTTACGGGGATAAGGGATCCCTGAGGAGTGCTGGAGCACACTGAACCCCAAAGCGCAGGGATTCATGGTAGCCAGCAACAGCCAGGCTGGAGTGTTTTTTTCCTGTGAAACTTGCAATTTATGTCAACCTTAGAACCAGACAAAAATAAATTAAAACCAAACAAAAACACCTTCAGTGCACACCTCATTTTAAACATGAAGAATTGAAAAGTTTCACTGTAATAATTTGACAGCCCTGGATACTGATGTCCTAATTATCCTCAGAACAGGTGCACATTGACATTTTCCTGCCAATGTGACTCAGCCTAGTGGAGAATCCAGTTCTCAGATTAGATGGCAGTTCAGTATAAAGTCTTCTGAAACTGCACTCATTCGACTGAAGTCACCCAAAAAGCTAATTATGCAGTTTACGTACTCATGTGCTCCTTATTGGCACCCAAATCCCCTCAATAGCACCATCAGTTAGCAAAGAGGGTGGGCAGTTTTCCCCACAATGAAACACATTTGTAGGGCTGGAGTGTCAACACTGTGGGGTTCAGAGCAGGAGGCACACATGGATAGGGTTATTATGACTGAGGTCTGTACACTGCAGAGTGGACACCAGAGCCCCAGGTTCAAGCCCAGGTCACAAAAACCTTAACTTAGGTTAATCAGTGTAGACATTCAAGCCCTGGGTTCTGACACAAGTCAGCTGACTCAAGCACACTAATCCTGGGTTTACATTGCTGTGTAGACAGACCCATAGAAAAAAAAAAAAAATCTATCTGCTGAGTTGGAATTAATATGTTTGAGAGAGACAGAAAAATCTGATTTTATAGGAATATGTGAAGAAACTTCAGGGATTTGCTTTTATTCATCAATATTGTACATATTAATACATAGAAAAAATAGTAGCAGAAGTTAAAAACACTGCCCTAGAAAATGCAAACAGCAGGATTCCGCTCCCAAAGTTGTATATTCCTTCCAAGTAGTTAATCAGTTTCACTCACTAGGAACCATAGCTTTAAGCTGAAGATTTCCTAAAGATTTGACAAGTTGTAAGATAAGTTACAGTCATGTCAGTATAGAGCTCTGGTTGCTAAAAGTAGTATTTTGCTCCACTTCGAAAAATTACCTGTTATGGAATTTACATAAAATATTTTCCCCAAGAGAGGCAGAACCAATAAAAGAGCTCTTGATTTCTATGGGAATCTTTTCAAAAAAGATAAGGAAATAATTGGGACCTCTCATACAAACATTATCTTAAATTTAATTTCACTATGCTTCAGTGATGGTTTTCCAAAAAAATAACTCAACTAAGCAATCTTGCTTTTTGATGGTAACACTGTACCAGTCCTAGGTACCAAGATGTCAGGAAGATCTTTTAAATAGGCCATTGTAGCACTTGACATGTAGGCCCACACATTGTATAGGCTACACTCTACATACATTTACAAGCTTTACAGACCCTTAGACCTACCACCACAGTAGGTAGGTATTTTAAAAAGAAAGTAAAAAATATGGAATTTGTTTCTTCATTTAGAAAGAACAAACAATGGATTTGAATGCAGTGCTAGACAAAGCAAAGAATACAAGATTATGGGTAAAAGGTAAAATGAACAGTGTTTCAATGGACACATGCCCATCAATTTTCATAATTATTTAGGGCTGAAGGATTCATATTAAATTCAGACAGAGACTTAATAAACATTAAAGCAGCAATGTTACAAGTTTCAGCCTGGTACATTTCTAACGTCTGTTGTAATACAGAAATCAGCATTATCTCAAATGGTTCATTAGAGAATAAAACAGTGTTATACAAAAGATAAATACTACCTTTAGCACTTAAACAGTGAGTAAAAGGTAGAATTAAGAAGAAAGTGCACAGCAGAAAGTTTTCTGGAAAAGTTCAATTTTAAAAATTTCTCTTTTCAGCTATTATGCTTTTGTCAGGAAGTGTAGTGGGTTAAGATGTCTTCTGTTTTCTTTCCCAAATCAGTCTCTCCTTTAATTGGTTCTCAGTAGGATGCTTATTCTGACATGTAGAAATGATACATCATGGCCACAATAATTGCTGCTATTGCTGGGATCACCCAGCTGGTCCACCAACTAGAAGGAATCACAGTGAGAATTATTGTCATGCAATGCCTAACAGCTGCTAAATTACAGATGAGATATTTTATTGGTTATAAAAGTTTACTTTGTAATCTCATCCTTTTCCACTCTTCAAATGAAGATGAGAGAGCCTTTGACTTGGGGAGTGATTAGATTGGTACCAAATGCTGGTGATATACTCTTGCCAGCATGATAATGTGCTCAGTTAGACTCAAATAAAGCTTTTATAAGTTTGCTGATTGGAGAACAATAAGACTTCAGTCAAACTTAAAGCCATGGCCTGTCACCACAGAACACTGCCATCCACTCAAGAACAGATAAAGGTGAGCTTTCCCAATAAAACTTCAATTCCTCCACTGGAAGTGATGTGGAAGGTTCTTGAATCAGAGGATTCCTCTATGTAATGAGCAGTATTAATGCATGAAATTCTGGCTGGATTGTGTTGAAATACCTGGAACATTTGTGCACATTTTAAAGTTCTACTATATGTGCTGCTCTACATTTATCCCAGAATCTTCTTTATATTTAACTTAGATGCAGCAACAATAGCAAAGACGTTTCTGAGCTGATGCTTATCAATAAGGCAGCCAGAGTAGCTAGCAACAGCAGCAGCACTAGTAAGATCACCAAGCATTTCCTGCATTAGTAGCATACCAGCTCTTCTCTAGAACTAGATAGAGTCCTAACTTCAAGATGAAGTGTAAAATCCTCATGGTAAGATGACAACATGCACTGGAGAGTGTTGAGAGGAATCCTAGGATTGACATACGGCAACAGCCTTCACACGTCATCCATTCCTAGGGTCTGATCCCAGGGGAGTTACTCCCTGTGTGGACACACTCATTTTAGAACAGAAGAGCATCCACACAGGAAGTTCATCAACAATGCCTGTTTGCTTTAAATTCACTCCTTATCTTACTCCAAATTAATTTCCTAGCATTGATAAGCCCCTGATATCCACCATTTTATTTACTTGTCATTTGAACAGTATTTTTTTTTCCCCCACTTCATTAAATTAGGGAAGGGTAACCATGAAGCACCATTCTGTTTTAATTTATGACACTACAAGCCATACTATACCTGGAATTAGAGTCCACAGTGGTAATGAGTGTTTCCTGAAAAACAAAGTCATAACTAAGATACTGAACATGAGTGGCAATTTCCCCCCACCTCCCCGCAGAGAACTGGCTAAAGGAAATGGATTCACCATAACACTTTCATTTGTACCTTTTCCCAACAACTAGCCAAAGCAAGCAGCAAATACAGCTTTTGTGCCTGGATGAAGTCAGTCTTATAGTCAAAAGCTTCAATAGTAATTTGCTAATTAGATAACACTCTGATCCCATGTTTCCTCCTGTAATTTGTATCTCATTTATAACAAAATGGTTACCAAAAATTGTTGCCAATTTAATGTCTCTCGTACTAGTTAGTGGTCCCTCTCGTACTAGTTAGTGGTTGCATTAATGCCTGTAGTAAAGGTTAAATCAAGACTATAAACTGTTTAGATGTTTAGATATTCTTTGGGGCCTAAACTTTCCATGCTTGGTTTCAATCTCAGGTAAACATTTCAAAAAAGTTGAATTATTGCACTGGAAAAAACAAAATCATTTCAAGACCAAGGCTTCTTGGTTGCCAATAATTCAAACTAAAGACTCCTTATTGAGAATGAGGGTGGAGTGATTAATTCACTTAATTTATATCATGCTGAAGCTTTGAAAAACTAATCTGAAATTTTGTGCTACTGCAACTATAAAGTTAATAATAAATTATTATTTTTAAATGCCACTGCTGTTAGGATGTCTTATTCAAACTTAAAGAAACTGCTACAGACAAAAACAAAATATGGAACATACAGACTGTGAATTAAGCAGGTATATAGCTTTACTCACATGAGTAGCCAAGCAATGGAACTACCAGTGTGCTTGAAGATAAGCATGTACATAAGTATTCACAACATCAAGGGCTAACACTGTATTTAACAGCTTCATTAGTAACCTTTGATTGGTGTCAGGTCAAAACCATATTGCTTTAGTGTTGGATATTTAGACTTCCAACACATTAACTTAGTTACTGTGATTTTGAAATCCAGAGCCTAAACTTAGGCTCCTATAATGCCTGGATAGGCATAGAAGGGCGTGATTTTAAAAAAACACTTTATGTGATTTTGAAGCACAAACCCCAGTGACTTCAAACAGCAACTCCTAATGGAGGAGTATAATCTGGTCAAAACATTTCAGTTTTCTTGATTTATAGAAGTGCAACACATCAGATGATTGTATTGGCTGTAAAGATAGCACAGGCTACTTGCTTATCAATTTTGTGGTGTTCTTCTCACAGGAAAAAAACAACAAGCAGCAGCTCCTGGACTTGCTGTTCAGCATAGATCTAAAATGTGAAACTTTTAGTAGAAAAATCTATGGAAAACTGAAATTCCACTAAATTAGGAAACAAATACAAATTTCTAGAGTAGGTGTTTTAAAGTTATATAATGGGAAGAAAGTAAAAAACTATCAATATGGAAATAAAAAATTTAGTTTTTTCAAAATTGATTTAAAAACAATTTTTTTAAATCATGATTTTTATCCACTCTTCAGAGTCCAATTAAAGACAAGTTATCAGCAACTGAAAAAAGTCACTACTGAATATAATCAGGCATTTGCCAACACTTTACAAAGCCTAGTGATGTTACAAGGGATATGACAACACATAAACTGCAGGATACTTGGGACTGTTCACAAAAGGACCACTACTTCTTATTGAAAGAGTGAAGTCTCTGTGTATATCCTTCAGAAACACAAAGAGCCTGGTCCCACAAACCTGCATGCATAGAACACAAGTCCTAAGTGCTTATATTCTTGGATGACATTTTTCAAATATGCTGCTGCCCTGTTAACCCAGCCCTTAACAGTTCCTCCGGCCAAACAACAGGAGCAATTGTGAGAACTCACTCATCCATCATCCCATTTATCTCAGCGACATCTGGACTTCAAGATTTAATCATTTAAATGCTAACCTGCATTGGCAATTTTTGTTTTTAAAAACAAGATAGTAAAACACAAAGAACTGCAATGCCAAGGTTACACATTTCAACAGAAAGTTAGAAAATAAAGTTAATGGTCTCATTAAAATCTGCTCAATGTAGCAGTTAGTTTACTAATTAACTACTAGTAGCTGAAAGCTTGAGCAGTTGCACAGAGGTAATTCGTAAAGCTGCATGACTAAAAGCCACTGAGAACTTAAAAAAAATTGGATGGTAACAGATCATGAATCCCAGCAATGATTGAAAACTGGTGATATTCTAAACCGGGCCTGTACAACATGCAGCCCAGGGGCCACATGCAGCACGCATGGGCTCACTGTGCGGCCTGCAGGTAGTAAGTAGGGGTGGGGCAAGCGGTGGGGTGGGGGGAAGCAGATAGGGGGCAGAGCGAGGGCAGGGCTTTTCAGCCCGCAGCTGTTTTTTTTTTTTGCAGTAATATGGCCCTCGCTGCTTTCCGAGTTGTGCAGGCTTGTTCTAAACAAAAAGGTCTCTTAACTATCCTTGTAACGGTTTCCATCACTTCACACTGACTCAAACATTTTAGACTTCAGAGTGATATTTAGGATTATTGTGTATATTGGTTGTTTTTCTGTGTGGGTGGTTGTGCTGATTTGTCTATAGGAGAGTATTATAGATTTGTGCGGGTGGTGAATGAGGGGTTTGTGATGCCATGAGGGACTGAGTGCTTATGTTGTTTTGTCTGCTGATTGTTGTGTGGATAGTTTCACTGACTTGTCTGGGAGGGCTGTAATGGGAAATTTGTGTTGCTTTGTGCAGGAGGCGGTTGGGCTAAGTACTCAACTATCTGTATAGTCTCCCTCGTACAACCACTGAAATGGCTGTATGCAAATTAACTGTACATTAACTCTGATATCAGGATGCTCTAGGACAGAATTCCTAAAGTGGGGGGCCACAAAGCCCCAGGCACCCAGTGGGGATGAAGCCCAAAGCCTCCCCCTTGCTGGGCAGCTGAAGCCCCAAACCCCAAGCTTGTCCCCCATTTTCCTCCAGCTGAAGCCCTGAGGTTTTTATAGCAAGTTGGGAGGGCCTCAAAGAAAAAGGTTGAGAACGCCCGCTGTAGGACTCTTGACATGGCATAGATACATGCCTTACTGAAGCTGTGCACCACATGGGTGAGGTTTGTAAAGTTCAAATAAGGGAAAACAAATTGGAGGGTTACAGATCGCAAAACCTAGTGATATTCCAAACAAAAAAAGCCCTCGATTATGCTTGTTGCTGTTTCCAGAGCTTCCAACTGACTCTAGAGACATAAGCTTCAGAGTGACAAAGTGACAATCCTGGAATCTTGTTGTACAGAATACATAGTTTATTTGTTAAACATATAAACTGTGGGTGAGTTAATGTTATTAGAGTACTTTAAAAATATTTTTAGAGAGTAATAAGAAATGCATACTTTTTTCAAAGCAAATTAGTTTGGGGGCTCTCAAAGTTAGTGCTCTCTTTATAATTGCAGCAAGACATCCCTGCCTGAGTGGTAAGTATGCAGGAAACTAAGTTTTGGAGGAGGTAACTAGCAAGCAAGATTGCACAGTTTAATCTAATTGCCTATTGGCATTCTGCTGCACCTACTACAGACGTACTAGCATCAGAATCTAAACAAGACCTGGACCTCATAATTTGCTGTTTACTTCCATCTTGTTGGCACCACTTCTACTAATTCCTGTGGCTTTATTTTAATTGTAGACACACCCAAAAGCATGCTATGGATGCATGTCCTGTAAATATGGAAGTAGCACTAAAAAAAATCCATGGTAGTAGTATTCAGTGTTTACCTAACCTAAAATGTTTCAGGTGTTGATAGAGAAGGTATATTAACTCAGACCTGATGCAGTTTTATTTTAGTTTCATCTTAATTGTGTATAGGTGTGGTAACTGTCATGCTTGTAATATTTGTGAGTTGTGTCCATTTTGCCAAAAGCTACACTGCAGAAGTTGAGGTAATTAGAAACCCTTCAACTCTGTCCCCAACAATTCATACAAAACTTAAAGACAATTTAATAACTTTTGCTTAAAAGTTTACTTTTACATTAACACAAGATTATTTTTATTTAAAAACTAGAAAAAATACTTAATTTGTGCATCTGGTGGCACTTTTTATATAGTGAAACAATGAGAGACTGGAATTAATTTCCTATTTTTTTGGAGAGGGTGGCGGGGGAGTTAGCAAGAAAACAAAACATTTTTATCCAATAGGAAATTACTGGAAAGCCGCACAGATTGACAGGGGGTCTCAGGGCAAGTACAGTACTTCAAACTACTTTAAGGTTTTATTTTTAAAGTAAACTTAACTTCATGTCCTTTTGACTCTCAGTAGTACACTTTGTGCAAAAAATCCTGAGTCCAAGATAAACCACTGAATTTGAGATTTCAGAGTGATGACACTTACCGTTGGTTTCTGAACTTTGTCTCTGTCATCCTACAAGAAAATAAAGGAAGAAAGATTAGACAAGAATGAAGTGTACAAAGGAGGATTTCTGAGGTCACTATTTTCAGTTAATAATGCTGTGCCACTAATTTTTTTCACAGTAAAGACTTAAGATCATGAAGCTGCCTTCCACTTCTGTAAGTTATGTATAAGTTGTGGGTCTGGGGACATAATAGGCCCACTGCTCCTCCTGCATCTTGTAAGAAGAGACTAAAAGGTGGCTGCCTGTAGAAGGATAGGCTCTGCCAGGTTAGAAATTTGCCCAGGACACAACATATGATGAGCAAGTCAACCATGCCTATACTGGATTGATCACACTCTGGGTTAATAATGACCACGCCATCAGTCTCCCACCAGGGCAGACGCAAAAGTATACTACTGGTGTAACCCCAAACAAACAGGATCCGTGGAAGAGGTAACATCGCTGTAGCCACATGGAATGTGGGGAAATTAGGACAAAACAGGGAGGCTGAAAGAACTCATATACGAAATGGAACAATATCCCTGGCATCCCCTAGGAATCTCTGAGGTCAGATTGAAGAACTTTGGAGAGGCACTAACGGAAGAAGGCCATGTACTCTATTACAGTGGAGAGGACAGACATGTCATGTCAACAACACAGGATTTCTTGTGCACAAAGATATCAAGAATTCAGTATTAGGATGCTGCCCAATGTCCAGCAGGCTTATTTCCATCTGTCTAATGGCAGTACCATTTAATGTCACAATGGTACAAGTCTATGCCACTACAACAGACTATGAAGATTTTTACAATTTGCTCATCCTCAATTAGCTACAAGACATCATTGATAAGGTACGCCAGAAAGATATCCTGATTGTACAGGGAGACTGGAATGCTAAAGTAGGTAATGATGCACAGGCAGGTTGGCGAGACTATTGTGGCCCTTTCTGTAATGCAATAGCCAGTGGAAGAGGATTAAGGCTTTTCGAGTTTGTCAGCTATAACAATCTGGTTCTTTCAAACACATTAGGAGCACATAAAACATGCACATGATCAACATGGCATGCACCTAAATCACAGCCAGAACGACTATATCATGGTGCAAAACCCATTTCATTCTGAGATTAACAGAGCTATGATAAGGAGCTTTCCCCGGTGCTGATATTGAAAGTGATCACAACCTTGTGATACTACATTTTTGGCTGCAGCTAAGTAAAATCGTCAGGCCAAATTCACCAGAACCAAGTTTGACATAGAAAGACTCAGACTGCAACACTGCAGAGTCATTCCAAGCAATGGTCAGCAGAAAATTTGCCCCACTGCTTGCTCTAGAACAGGGATAGGCAACCTATGGCACATGTGCACAAGGTGGCACACAAGCTGATTTTCAGTGGCACTCACACTGCCCAGGTCCTGGCCACCGGTTCGGGGGGGTCTGCATTTTAATTTAATTTTAAATGGAGCTTCATAAACATTTTAAAAACCTTATTTACTTTACATACAACAACAGTTTAATTATATATTCTAGACTTATAGAAGGAGACCTTCTAAAAATGTTAAAATATATTACTGGCACGCAGAACCTTAAATTAGAGTGAATAAATGAAGACTCAGCACACCACTTCTGAAAGGTTGCCTACCCCTGCTCTAGAAGATGATGTAGAAACAATGATCAACAATTTCAATACTAATGAATGAGGCAGCAAAGAACATCCTTGGGGAAACATCATAAGTAGTCAAAACCATGGGTCACAAATGAAACACTACAGATATCTGACATTAAGAGAGAACTTCAGAGAGACAATAGCAGCACTGAGGGAGCTGATAAATACAGAGTGACTGGCAGAAAGATCAAGAAAGTAATGAAGGTGGCCAAGGAGATATGGATTGAAAAATGATGCTCTAAAATCGAAGAGAGTATCAATAATAAAAATAGCAAAATGAGCCTTCCAGGTTGTAAGAGATATGACGAAGAAAAGATGGACCAAAGTTAACGCAATTCAAGACAAAGCAAGGAACAGTCAGTCAATAGGTGGACAAACTACTGCTCTGATGTATACAACTACTAGATAAATGGAGACCCTAGTGTCTGTCCTAGACATCCCTGATTCAGAGTTGGATGACTTTCCATGACTGTGTGAAGAAATGCTGTGAAATCACTCAAGAACGGAAAGGCTACAGGTATTGACAATATCCCAGCTGAAATGATGAAATTTGGAGGAGAAATAGTAATAGATGTACTCACCAAGATCTGCAACAATATCTGACAGATCACTGAGTGGCCCTCCACATAGAGTGATTATTAGTGACTTCTCTATCAAAGAAAGACAACCGCAATTGTTTAAAATTACCGGACCATAAGCATAATTAGCCATCACAGCAAAGTGATGTTGAAAGTCATATTAAAAAGATTGAAGCCACAGCAGAGATCATCATCACTGAGGCTTTTGTGCTGGAAGAAGTACCACAGAACAGATTTTCAATCTTTATGTTCTATGTGAGAATTTCGTACAACACCAGCAGGACACCTACCACATCTTTGATGACTTCACGGTGTTTGACAGAGTATGGCATTCAGCTCTTTGAGCAACCATGAAGTAGTACAATGTTGGTCATAAGCTTATTCTTATCATTAAACAACTGTATGCCAAGGCCGGCAGTGCAGTTCTCATCAGTGGCACAATAGGAAAGTGGTTTTGCACCACTGTTGGAGTCCGCCAAGGCTGCTTTCTTTCACCCACACAGTTCAATATCTACTTGGAGCACATAATGACTGATGCCCTAGAAGATCACATATGTACAGTCAGCACTGGGGGGCGAACAATCTCAAATCTTCGGTTCACTGATGACATGAACAGCCTGCCAAGAAGCGAAGATGAACTTGCCAACCTTGTGAAAGGACTGGATGAAACCTCTACAAAATACAGCATGAAAATCAGTGCAGGAAAAACCAAGCTCATGACAAACCAACATGACAGGATCAGCTCATATCTCACTCTCAGTGGACAAGAGCTGAAGACAGTGGAACAGTTCAAGTATTTGGGGCAATCATCACTGATGAAGGATCAATGGCAAAAATTCTGGCGAGAACTGTGCAAGCAGCGGCAAAGCTAAAGCCAATTTGGAGGAATAAAAACATCTCCCTGGAATCCAAACTGAAGCTGCTGCACGCACTGGTCATCTTCATTCTTCTGTATGCACAAGACAACACCTTACGGAAGAACTTCAACAGAAAACAGTGGTAGTAGAGATAAGATACTTCGTAAAATCCTGGTCATTTCCTACTTCAACCATGTTATCACCACCCAGTGCGCTAGCCCTATGAAGACCTCCTGACGAGAGTGAAGAAGTGTAAGGTGAAGTGGTATGGCCATGTAACAAGATCTGTCCTATCCAAGATCATCCTCCAAGGCATGGTACAGGGGAAGAGAAGAAAAGATGGACAGGAATGGACTTCGTGGAGGCTCAAGCACTGACACACAATCATCAGGGATGAAGACAATTAGCTGATTGGAGCACTATCATTGATGACCAATGCAGTTATTGAAATGATGACGACGACGACGACATCATTTGCTTTTGAATAATTCCCCAGAATGTTTCCTTACTCAACTGAATGCAACTCTCCAATGCATTTCAAAATTCCATGCACCAGAAGATTTACATTTTCTATGTTCCTAAAAGATACACATGCCTTTAGTCTACTGCATAACAAACTGAACAGTTACCCTGCTTTGATAGCTCCTTCCACCATTCACACTTGTTTAACAGATAGACGCAAACTAATCAAGGTCCCACGTGCTTGGTAGCATTTTGTTGCAATGGGCCTGTATTCTACAGCACCTTAAGGTAACAGATTAAAAGTCTGTGGCAGATTCAGGTAAATTTTTAAAAGGCAGTTTATAAATCCATAAATTGCGAACCACACACAGTATGAAGCCAGTGTTTTTTTGTTTGTTATACCTCAGGTAACTGTATACATAACAGAATCACAAAAGTTGTCAAGATGACAGAAGCTGGAGATTGGCAGTTAAGTGAGGGACAGCTGGGTCTTTTACATGAGGTGTGAAGCAGTGTAGGGTTAGCACACTGGCTGCATATTTCTACTATAATAATACATCAAAATAAAATAGTTACTGTTGAAATTGTCATCTTTGTTTCAGAATAACCCATGATGAAGAGTGTGGCAGCTCACCTTAGATTTGTTTTTCCAAAATTTCTCTGGCCTCAGGGAGACACTGGATCATTTTAGTTGTAGTAGTATCACCATACTAGGAGCCCTAGTTATGGATCAGGACCTCATTGTACTAGGTCAGGCCTGCACAATTCAGAAAGCAGCGAGGGCCATATTACTGCAAAAAAAATGGCTGTGGGCTGAAAAGCCCTGCCCTTGCCCCACCCCCATCCGCTTCCCCCCCACCCCACTGCTTGGCTTACCCCAACCCTACTCACCCCCCCGCGGGCCGCACAGTGAGCCCGTGCGGGCCGCATGTAGCCCCTGGGCCGCATGTTGTGCAAGCCTGTACTAGGTGATGTACAAGAAGAAGCAGAACAAAAAAGAAAGGCTCTCAACTCCAAAGTACATTAAGAGGCAAGAGACAGATACAGACAAAAGGGGGATTACAAGGAAACAATGAGAATACTGGTTAACACAACATCAGCGAACCTGAACACTGACCAATTTTTCTGGGCATCAGAGAAAAGGAGGAGAATTGGGATAGGCCATGAAGGGCCTTGAAAGTAGCTTATGTTTGATGTGAAAGAGAAAAGGAGTCAATGGAGGGATACAAACAGGTTGAGATGGTCAAAGAGACAGTGGGCTAGGAAAATGACCTTTGTAGCAGCATTCTGAATGGTTTGAGTGGGGCACAATTACACTTGTCTCAGTTACTGAAAAAAATCTTTTTCTCTGGCCCGGACATGAGTTGATAAAAGTCTGGAGGAATTTTAGCTGAGTGAACAAACAGGAACAGTTGTATCAGAGATGTTATGCAAAAGAATCAGCAAGACTTAAACATAGCCTGGATGCAAGGAACTAATGAGAGGTCTAAATCAAAGATGATGCCCCGGTTATAGGCCCGAGTGACAGGTAGGATGGAGGTGTTTTCCATGGTGATCAAAAAAGAAGCTGGAGGTGAAGACTCAGAACTGTTTTAACCATATCATTGTTTATAATACCCTGTTTTCAATATTCTCTTGACAACCAAATGGGCTAGAAATGTAGGTGTTTTTTTTGTTTTGTTTTTTTTTTTAAAGTAATGAAGCATAGATTCTGAAATTCACTTCTATTCCAATGAACAAATGGCACAGATATGGATTACGCATGACCGTGTCCAGTTTCAGCTTATATATCCTGTGCAAGATGTTAATAATAATTTTGAATACTTCCTTCAAAGTAGATGGCTACTCCTTATAAAAGGTTTACACAAATTCACAGACATGCTATTTTAAAGAATTGTATCTTATCTTTAAGGAGATCCGGATGTACAGAGTAGAGAGTGCAGTATGATTTCGTGTTTTGTAGTGTTGTTTGAAAACCTAATTTAAATCCCAGCTCTAATGCATTTCAAAGAGGAGAGAGAAACTGTACTCTTACCATGATTTGATACCACATTATCAGAGCACCTGAGAATCCTGCTCAGGCAGAAGCTGAGAGTCAAGCAAAGAGCAGTCTGGCTTCACCCAAAATCAGCTGGTATGGTGGAAGATAAGATATGGCTATCATACATGGTTACCAGCTCTATTTTTAGTGTGCTTACCACAGAAAATGTCTAAACACTGAAAATTGCAGTGATGTTAATATTTGTACACTGATAATGTTACTCACAGGATGAAGCTCCCCGATAATGAATGTCTCGGACAGCGTTCTGGCATCTGTGGAATGGCCTACATCTTCAAAGCTTTCAGTAGCATCTCCTCCAGCTTGTTCCCTTAGAACTTCTTCACCACCTGGATGCTGTGAGAAAAAAAAAATTCAGCTCTCATGAACGGTTACTGAAAATCTAGTATTTTCAAGAAGTCACAGAAGGTGGAAGGACTTTTCAGATGTCAAATCAGACTGCTTATGAAAAATGTGTTGGGCATACAATAAAGGACATTTAATTTTCTTCAATATTTTAAAGATCCCCATGGCTTACACATTGGGTGTAAATAAAATCCCTTCACTTATTTTTTCCCCAATTCCCTTTTGCAAAACTGATTTCTTTCCTACATTCTAACTTACAATTTCTTCATTCAAAACTTCCACCTGGATAACTACAATTGCTAGAAGCAGCATCTGACATTCTTGAAAGAACTAGTCATGCATAAACACAAACTTAAATACATAAGCAAATTAACTTTAAACAATATTACCACACTTTTCCTACATCAGGATTATTTACATTTCCTGTGACAGATTAAACAAATCTTAATATACTACATGCTATGGACTGCAATAATGAGGGCAACAAATGATTTTTCACTTTATTAAAGCTTTATATATCTTTAGAGTCTCCCCAGTATCTGTAAAAAACAAAACTAGAGACCTTGCTTTTGAAAATGCTACCTCAGAACTCTTACAGCTACACATAATGTAGTGCAAAGGAATGCTGGCATTCAAAATGCTTCCATCTACTTAGTTCTCCCTGCTGATGTGGCTTCACAACCAGATTTTCTTCATGAAAAAAAAAATCTGCTACTGCTGTGTATAAGAACTATCAAATGCACTAATCCTGAAAAAGAGAAGAGTAATAACTTCTCTGCCTTAGTTATTTCTAACAACAATAAGAATTACAAGTCAGACCTGTGAGATTTCAGCTGACAGTGTCCAAGAACAACGAGGCAGTTAATTTGAAATGCACAACTGATGACACTGTTTTAAAAGCAAAATCAGCGCTCAGATAAGATGCCCACAGATTATTGGAGAATGAAGTCTTCTACTTATTGACAAGAGAGGAGTAGCAGAGCCAAAAGCAATGCACGCTTCCTCGCCTTTCATTTAAACTATTCTGGATGTACCAGAAGGATGGAAAGAGAATGAGGAGAACTGTTCTCTCAACATCCATTCAACACTTCTCTGCAGATACAGCCATCTGGACTTATATGTAATTGGTAATTAAGTTACACTGAACCCAAACCATAAACCAGTAAATTAAGTGAAAACCTCCTCATTCTATTACCACTCCCCTAAACCAGCCAGTATCTATGACTAGGTCCCTACCAAATTTACGGCCATGAAAAATACATCACAGACTATGTAATCTGTTCTCCCCCATGAAATCTGGGGTTTTTTGTATGTTTGCCTTGTACTATACAGATTGCACAGGAGAGACCAGCATTTCTCAAACTGGAGGTCCTGACCCAGAAGTGGTTTGTGGGGGGACTGCAAGGTTATTGTAGGGGGATCAGGGTATTGCCACCCTTACTTCTGCACTGCCTTCAGAGCTGGGTGGTGAGAGTGTAGTGGCTGCTCGCCAGGAGCCCAGAGCTGAAGGCAGCAATGCAGAAATAAAGGTAGCCATACCATACCATACCATACCATGCCAGCCTTACTTCTGTACTGCTGTTAATGGTAGCACTGCCTTCACAGCTGGGCTCCCAGCCAGCAGCCGCTGCTCTCCGGCCACCCAGCTCTGAAGGCAGCGCCGCCACTAGCAGCAGTACAGAAGTAAGAGTAACAATACCAAGACTCCTCCTACAATAATCTTGTGACCACCCCACAACCCCCATTTGAGACAGGACCCCTACAGTTACAACACTGAAATTCCAGATTTAAATATCTGAAATCATTACATATATGATTTTTAAAATCTTATGAAACCATGAAATTGACCAAAATGGCCCATGAATTTCATACGGTCCTATCTGTGATAGACCATACTACTTCCTCACTTCTCTCCCTCAGAGACAACCAGCCAGAGTGACACTCTTAAGGGGTCTCTGGATTTCCTCAGCAAGTGATTACCAGATGGTAAAGATAAACTATCTGTGAATCAAGTTGTGAGATAGAAGTCTTTCTGAATTGGATGAGTTCTATACTAGTAACTTGCCCCACTGCAGTTAAAAAAAAAATTTAACAGAGCCACAGAATAGGCTTTTAATACCTTATCCAAATGGTGGGAGATACAACAAGAGATGCTATAAGCATCTCTCGGTGTGTGTGTGTATATATTATATTTTCAGCAAAAAGTTCAGGTGATGTACACTAATGCAGGCCTGCACAACATGCGGCCCAGGGGCCACATGCGGCCCGCACGGGCTCACTGTGCGGCCCGCAGAGGGTGAATAGGGGTGGGGCAAGCCAATTGGTGGGGTGGGGGGAAGCGGATGGGGCATGGCTTTTTGGTCCGCAGCTGGGTTTTTTGCAGTAATATGGCCCTCGCTGCTTTCCGAGTTGTGCAAGGCCTGCACTAATTAAAGCCAGAGGTCAAACACTGAATGGGAAAAATAAAAATATGGCCTAACTAGCTCGTCACAGAATGAGCCAGGGATGCTCTGGAAAAAAAATAGTATACAATCATGTACTGTAATGCAAACACAGTAGGGGAACCAAATTAAAGGTTAGATTGCCTGTGCAAGTTTAAGTGTTTTATTTAGCAAGCATAATGTTTGTAATGTAGTTTGGAGGATATAATTGTATATTATATATAAAATATGAATTAATAAAAAATTACTAGCAGACAAGTTTCCTCCTGTTATTTAAGTTCAGCCATGCCTGAGCCAAGATGGACAAAGAGGCCCTATAGTTGAAGAACAGGGGGAAAAAAGCTGTTTACACACTTTAGCTGCTCTGAGCTGTGCGTACAGGCATTATAGCCTACTGCCCAACTTCCAAAGTTAAGAAAATAATCCTTGCTCACTCTTATCACAAGGAAACAGTTGCTGCTACCAGAGTTTCAAGTAGTGTGGCAGTGCCAAAATGCCCATAAATTGTACTAATTCTCATTATTTTAAATATATTCATTGTGTAACTTTAAAAGTTCTTTAAACAAGGCAGACCAGTGCTTATCCACAATGACTAAGCAAAAGAGAGAGAGGCTAAGTAAGTTCAAAGAGTAAAGATTATGCACAGCAACTGAGCCGAAAAAGGTTAAAAAGAGGGTATGCAGAAAAGATTACACAAGGCAGAAGAGGCACTCATTACAAATCCTGCCCATGAATCAGTTTTGATAACTATGTGGTGAAATACGAGGACAAAGGTAAGCGAGCACTAAACTTGACTACCTTTGAAGTTTACAGTACGTTTAACAAACAGCCAGTAGAACCTGTTGGACAGAGAAGTTACTTGCGTAATGAAGTATTCAAAAAGGGTTAATCCAGTTTAAAAAAAACAAACTTTGAATCTTTTTACATATACTATGCTTGGAAACAAATAGCCCCAAAATAGAAGAGAAAACCACTTCAGACATTGTTTCAAAAGTCATGAATAGTATTCTATCAGCCATTAGGTAAATGCATACTTTGAGAAAGTGGGAAGGAAATAATTTGTTATTAAAACTAATTCTCTGCTCAAGATAGCAACAAATAGTAAAAGGAAATGAATATATGCTAGCTCTTAACCAACTGGGAGCATGTGTATTTATATCCACACATCGGTTCTGATCCAAAGCAACTGAAGTTAGTGGAAAGCCTACGTAGGCCCTAAAAGTAACATCTCTTATCCACAAGAAGTAACTTAGGCCTTGTCTACATTTAAAAGGGTTTACCACTACAGATACAATGATACAGCCTTCCCTAGTAGAGATGCAGCTGATACTAGCCAAAGAGTTCTTTTGTTGGTATAATTTGAGCCACTTCCCCAAATGTAATAAATTATACTAGCAAATAGAATTTTCTGCCAGTATAATCACATCTATCCCCATTAGGATTGTATTTTTTTTTTCTCCATACTACTGACAGCTATGCTAGTAAAACTTAACGAGTAATTCAAACCTCAGATAGCCATACATACTTGCCATCCATACAGTAGACAAAATAAATAACCCAGTGATTTATTTATACTAAATATGTATTAAATATAAATGTTTCAAAACTTTACATGTCAGTGAATCCCTGACCACTTATCTTCCTCATTAAATAAACAAACTCACATACCTACAAACATCCCCACTGAAGTGTTCAGTTCTCTGCAGAAGACAAAAAACACACACAATACTGTACTACACCCTCTTATGAAAGTGAGAACTGTAAGGCCTAGTCAATGGAGATTAGGCTTTAAAAAAAAAAAGTGACTTTTCCATTAGAAAGTCATCAAAAGTCAACTTTTTAAGTTCTGTTAAGATTTTCTTTTAGATTAGTTTAATAGCTTAAATGTAACACCGGCAAATTAATTTCAGTCCTGCTTCAAACTGAAATCATTTACTGTGATTATCGGATATTTGTTTACACATGCATTGCTGAAAAATGCTGCTACCAGAGAGCTTTTTCTTTTAATAGAGAATCTTGAAATTTCTTAATACATACTTTGGCCAGGTATACCCTAGAAAAATTTTACCAGTATAGCTACACCAAACCCTTGTAGTGTAGACACAGTTACACACGTCTTCTATGTATTGCTTAGTTCCCCAAGCAAAATAGGTTACATCACCAAAAGCAATTTTATGCTACTATAACTGCATCTACTCTAAGGTTTTGGCAGTATAATACTGCAAAATAGAAAAATCACACTCCTAACTGACATGATGATATCAACAAAGTTTTCTACTTTAGACTTGGCCTTAAATTCCAGAAAACACTCAACTTTAACAAAAGCATATAGTAATTAGAAAAATTTTATCAAATAAAGTGAACTTCTGAAATACTGTTCTCAGCTTAGTCAACTGTCTATATTACTTAATAGTCTGAAACCTTCCAAGTGGTACAAGTCATTAATCCTTTTCTAGGTCAGAGTTCAAAGCTTCATGAAGTTAGCCATCCTAATTAAGCAACTTTCCACACACTGTGGGTTAAGGCAAAATCCATGAATCATCAGATCTGGGTCCAGCACTGAAGATGGGTTAGCAAGCTTGCAAAATCTGGATCCATAGCAGGGAAAAGGTCACTATGAGAATATCTGGGTCTCCGCTGTAGGGAATAAGGAGCAGGAAGCAGCACTGGCAGGGAATCAGAATACTACAAACATTTGAATTTTATAGCAGCAGGGTCTTTGATGCATCTGGGAGAAATCCAGACTTAATCCACCTCCACTTACTACAAAAGGATTGAAGGACTGCTCCCAGAATTATTGATTCCCTCCCTCCCCACAAACAAACAATACTGTACAGGGTGCTTTTCCAAATACAGTAGCTGACACTAAAGTTATCTAATACAAGTTCTATACTCAGCTAAGTTTTTGAAAACCTGGAAGAATGATTTCCTGTCTTTGTACTTTTAAACTATTACAGCTGGGGAGAGAGCCAAAGGAGAAACTGGATTTTTTTTAAAAAAATAAATAAAATAAATAAATAATTCACCTATCAGTTGAGTCACCATGGACAAGTCAGTTCACCTCTTTGCCCTTTTCCCCATCTTTAAAGGAGGAGGATAGTATTTACTCTTCTTTATAAAGCACTAAGAACTATTGGAAAAAAGTAGTAATATTTAGTTCTTAATTGAATTGCACAAGTTCTGGTCAGTCCCCACAAATGCTTTTGATGCTCCTTAGCTGCCCTTCTCCAAGCTAGAACTTTGGAGTCTTCTGAAACCATCCCCCATACTTCATCAATATTTTAGTTATGGTGATAAAACTGAAAGGTTCTGTGGTCAATGTTAAGATAGCATTCACACATTACATTCACAGACTGTTACAATTAAGCAGCACATGCCCCAAAGTTACTAGCTATGCAAGTGGAACTAAACTATACTGTTAAATTACAGAACGATGCTATGAGTCCTATAATACTGTCACTTAGGCTCTCTCTTACATGGATCTCGGTGTGCGATTCCCAGCTTACGCAGATGTACCTGTGCTAGCTCTGCTTGAGCTAGCATGTAAAAATTGCAGTGTAACTGGAGTAGTACAAGATAGCTGCCCAAAGTATGTACCTGTCCAGGCCCTCTGGGTATGTATTCAGGAAGCTAACCCAAGCCACTGTCCATTCTACTTCAGATAGAGTGCTATTTTTGAGCAAACAAGCTCAAGCGGAGCTAGTATGGGTGCACCTGCGTGTGCTGGGAATCACATCCGAACTCCAATGTTGACAAAATTATTCTGTCCATACAAAATAAAAAAAAAATTAAAAATAGTCAATGTGTGTTCTACTGTGTTGTGACATAGTACTCTGACACAGCATCCTGGTAACATTTTATTTTGTCTGTCACCTCTCTGAATTCCATTTTTAAGGTAGCTGACTAGCATCTTATCAGATGAATTAATCCAAAGGGATGTCACAGCTAGAGCAGAATCAACTGGAATTGACTGATAAGACAGTCACACAAAGTATCTTTGAAAATTATACTGCTAAAACTAACTTTTGGGATGCAAGTCCCTGGAGATGATACTTAGATTATATGATCAGGAGACAAACATTGAAACAAGCATAGTAGTGTGTCTCTAGTATGGATCACATCTAGAGTCTTTGAAGGGAGAGATACGATTCAGATTCTTATTCTGCTCAACTGTTTCTCTGCCAAGTCCGTCTTTCCAAGGGTCTGATGCAGTTCCCACTG
The DNA here is from genome assembly GCA_007922305.1 of Dermatemys mawii. NCBI lineage: Eukaryota > Metazoa > Chordata > Testudines > Dermatemydidae > Dermatemys > Dermatemys mawii. The sequence continues at coordinate 38,251,117 of ML677334.1, read as the reverse complement.
AAGTTAATGGCAAAGCTCTAATTAACTTCGACAGGAGCTGGATCAGGCCACAATTTGTTTCAGTCTCTCTTTTACAAGGAAAAAGTACTCTTCAGTTAATCACACTAGCCTTCCATATGGATAAGGGGATAATTATGCTTAGATACGAGGGAAAAAAAAAGAGTCAGAAACCAGATAGGCATCCTTTAAAACCTGCCATTTATCACTTATATTTACAGCGTCTGTGCTACTCCCTATACTTTAAATGTTTGATGTTTGTGATTTTACATTTAAAGAGCACTAGATTCTCAAACTGGGATCATGACAACACTGTTTCCTAAAGTCAGGACCTAATACTATGGGAGAGGTATCTCAAGTATCTTTTGTAACAGGGCCATAGCACTGAACAGGCTGAGAACCACTTAAGTGCAAGATATGCAAGTTTAAAAGCCTCAGTTGTATCTATCGCTTTTTTCAGCTAAAAGTCTATGTTGAGAATTCTGTCTCACATCCAGGAGTTGCAGAGCAATAGCTCTCCACAAGCCGGAGTCTTTGCTGACCTTCCCTCATGGACAAGAGATAAACTTGTTCAATAAACCTGTTTGTATTTCAGCAAATTCTCTACTGTCCTAAACAGTTTTTTTTTTTCCCCAAAGCTGTTAGGTCTTCATTGTCAATCTTGTCTAGGACCCAGAATGTAACCTATCCAACGCCTCAAGGAGCCATAAGCAGTGTAGACTGTTTAAATCAACATGATTTAGAATCACCAATTTTATTTATGATTTATATCAGCAAGCAGGAAATCTTGATTTAAATAATTGATTTGAATCATGTTTTGCAGTTATAGTTTTTGGTTATTTTCCTAAAGAAAGGCTGATTCTCCCTGGTTGGTAAATATTAAAACATGTTGATTTGCTACTAACTACAACCTTTACACTAAATATGGTGCTTTTTCTTCATTAAGAGGATATACTACATCTATACACATTTATTTTTACATTTTTTATTATACTAAAACATGCATTATTCACCATTTTGTATTTACTATTCATAAATTGCATCTATTCTGGATGAAAAGTCAAATTAAAAATGCAAAAATAATTCATTTTCTATTAAATAAAAACTATCAGAAATGTATTGGATATATAAGCATTTTACTAAAATATGTTTTGCCTTTGAAACTAATTCAATAAACAAAAGAAGTATCTGCAAAGTTAATGCACAGAATTGTTTTGTATTTCCATGTCCTTCAATGTTTTAAAACTAGTAGATCTCATCCCCTCACACCTAGTTTTCATTCATAGATTTCCCAGCTTTCACAGATTCCCCAGACAATTCTGGGGAATCTATGAACCCCATTCATAGATTTCCCAGACAATAAAATATTACTGGTTTTCAACATGTTAAGAGGAATGCAATAATTACTTTTAATGCATTGGGAGGAGGGGTGAAGAAAGGAAGTTAATGGTTTGTGCTACACTATTACAGGTTCAAGCCTACAACAAATTCAGTGGGTATGAATGAGCTCCCAGCACCTTCAAAGAGTAAATCCTAAACGGCCATCAAGTTTTTGTTATATGATGTAATCTGAGTTTGAGTAACAGAGTTACCACAATGGCCCAGACAACTGAAAGATCAGATATGACATATCCAATGAAAGCATTCACTTTCCAGCACGTGGTGATAATACCACAGAGACAAGACAGTCCAATGCCCTCTCACTTATCTATGTGATGTAATACCTTCACAGAATCGACTGGAAGAGAGCTCAAGAAGTCAAGTTCAGCCCTCAACACTGTGACAAGATCAAGTAACACTAGACCATTCCTGCCCGGTATTTGTCCAATCTGTTCTGAAAAACTTCCAAGGATAGAAATTCCACAACCTCCCTTGTAAGACTATTCCAGTCATTATGCACCCTGATATGGTTCCTTCTAGTCTAGAGTATGTTAGTACATCAGATGAGCTGCACAGAGGGGGTCTCAAAAGCAGCCAAGAAATATAAATGCCACCAGCCTTATTAAATGATTCCCTACTGAGGCATGATATTTCCCCCCAGACTCATTAACCCAACACAACTGTACACTCCAATATTGAAGTACTTTTTATAAAGACTATTAATTTAGAACAATTAGTTCATATGTCCATTTCTTTCACTTGAATTTGCTTTGATTTAGTGTACTATTGGTTAAGGTGCTAAGTACAGCACTAAAGCCAGTAAAGCTGTTTCAGAAACATTCATTCAAAGATGCTGAAATATAACCTCAGAACTTTAAGACTGTAGTCCCACTCTTTTTACTTCTTAATAGCCCTGTAGAGCAGTGGTTCTCAATCTTTTGTACTTTTGACCCCTTTCGCATAGCTAGCCTCTGAGTAAGACCCCACCGCCTTATAAATTAAACACTTTTTTATATATTTAATACCATTAATAAAGCTGGATTCAAAGTGGAGTTTGGGGTGGAGGCTGACAGCTTGTGATCCTCACGTAATAACTTTACGACCCCCTGAGGGGTTCCAACCCTCAGCTTGAGAACCCCAGCTGTAGACAAAAATATTCACTCTTGCTGCATAAAGTGCTCTCATAAAAGGCTTCTGTTACAAATAAACATTAAAGTAATTCTCCAGTCTCCTTGGCCACCAATAGGACAAATGCAGGATTTGAAACAAGTCAGGCACGTGTGAATGTACCCTCCCAGGTAGGAGTTGTTCCCTTCCCTAGAATGATGCTGAAGAACTGAAGAGATATGGACACACTAAATCAGGGGTCTCAAACTCAAATGACCTCGAGGGCCACATGAGGACTAGTGCATTGACCTGAGGGCCGCATCACTGACCCCTCCACTCACTGCCCCGTCCCCGCCCCCACTCCATCCCTTCCATGAGGCCCAGCCCCTGCCCTGCCTCTTTCCATGCCTGCCCTGCCCCATTCCAATCCCTTCCCCGAAGTCCCCACCTCAACGTTGTCCCCTCCCTGCCCCCAAAGGGTGCAGAAAGGGTGCAGAATGCAGCAGGGGGCTCTGGGCATGGAGCTGGGGTGTGGGATGTGGCAGGAGGCTAAGGGCAGGGAGTTGGGGTGTGGGATGTAGCAGGAGGCTAAGGGCAGGGAGTTGGGGTGCAGGAGGGGTTCAGGGTGCAAGCTCCAGCCTGGTGCCACTTACCTACAGCGGCTCCGGCCCCATGCTGTTCCACTCCAGGAAGCTGCAGCAACCAGTCCCTGAAGCCTAGGGGGTGGGGGGCACTCAGGGTTCCATGCATGTGCTGCTCTTGCATTCCTCCAGGTAACTCCCACGAAACTCCCACTGGCCGCAGTTCCCTGTTCCCGGCCAATGGGAGCTGCGGGGGGCAGTGCCTGGAGGGAGGCAACATAGGAGCCCTCTGCCTCCTCCCCCTTCCCTCCCGGCCAAAGGGACGTGCTGACAGCTGCTTCAGAAAGTGGCGCGGCACTCACAGCGCCCGAGGTGGGTGGGTGGGTGGGCGGGCGGGCCGTGGGGAGCTTGGCGGGGAGCTTCGCAGGCAGCAGGGAAGGGCTTGGCAGGCCGCATGGGGCCCGCGGGCCGCATGTTTGAGACCCCTGCACTAAATAGTCTCAACATTGCAGTGGTGGGGCTATCAAGCTTTCAGTCTTTGTGATCAAATATTGTTCTTATTATGAGCTTCCACACTAAACAGAGGTGCAGTACCTTATTAAAACACAGCTCCCAGACATGTGCAAGGTGACTATTGTACTACATATGAACCAACTGCTTAATAAAACTGAAAGCACAAATTAAACATACATTACAGACAGCAGCTTCAGCTCTGCAGAAAAGATGTCACAGTATTAAAAATTTTTAATATTTTTCTTACTCAAAAAATGTGTACATACTATGGTGGTATCATCAAATTCTGCACACTAAAAATATTCTATATGAAGATAAATAGCTGCATATGAAGCCTCCTTCTGCACCAGAGCTATAACAGCAGACTTTGTGCCACAGTGTCTCGGTAACACCAGTAGCTCAGGATCAAATTCTGCTCTTATACTGAAGTGTTCATTTGCTGCCTGAATAACACTGGGAGTTGATCTTGCAAATTCTGGTTATGGACAGGTTATTCTTTGATACACACTATTTCTACACAGTTTACTTATCAGTTCTATGGATATTAAAACTGGAATCATTTCACTGTAAATGGAAAATAAGCCATCTTAGCTTGAAAATGTTTGTACAGAGGTTGCTCCCTTTAACATTTAAAAATTGCATTACACACACATTGGGAAGAGAGAATAACTTATGGTATTGTTTCTGAGCAAACATTTCATTTGTTGCCAGAAGTTCATTGGCTCTCTCTATATATCCTTCTAGCACCACTACCTGCCAGGTGAAAATTTGCTTAGTCAGAAAGAATTACTAATTTCACTAGCTGCATGAAATCTCTCCCCATCCATAGGATTTCATCATCAATTACACATGGACCCTGTCTGCACAAGCAAGTATGATGGCCATCATTCAACACAGGTGCAGGTAGGGTGATCAGATGTCCCGATTTTATAGGGACAAGTCCCGATTTTTGGGTCTTTTTCTTATATAGGTTCCTATTACCCCCCACCCTCATCCCAATTTTTCACACTTACTGTCTGGTCACCCTAGGTGCAGGTCCATTGGTGACAGCAATAGCAGGAGCTAATTACAGGCAGATCTCATGTTCTCACCACAACATCTAAGCCTGCTCAGATTTATACTTTAATCCAACTCCAACCCCTAATGAAGCAAAGATTTAGAGATTAACAAGCCTTGGGTTATATGTATCATCCACATTGCACAGCAGACAATTTTTTCTCCTCTAATCTTCTGGTTGATAGTAATTTTAAGTGTTACCCGCAACACCAGACAAGACTTTCTTCATGCAGAATGTGATTCAGTACTCTGTTAAAGATTACTAATGAATACATGAAACTCAATCCTGCACTTTTGTAACCCTGAGTATTTTACTTGGCAAGCTTCACATACTTTTATATAGTCTCTACTTGTGTTTTAAGCACCCATGTTTCAAACCATAAGAATCTACATTCTCTATAGCTGTATCTACACTAATATGTGTCTCACCAGTAATTCATCATTGATGCAGATAGTAATAGTGGACACTACTATAGATGTATAACTTGAGCATTTCAGATAAATGGTGGTGAAGACAAATACATTCTGCCTATACTATAGTTTTTACCACTAAAGCTGCAGCAGCGGTTAGTTAAAGTTACAACTGCTTTGCTGATACAGACTAACACTGCTACCACTCTGAAACCAGGCACAGACAAAACCTCAGAGTACTCTGCTTATGTACTAAAGCAGAAGTATTTAAAGCATATGTAAATACCAAAGCAGGATTTTGAAATAACTGGATGCCTCAGTTTTACAGGCCCATGCATATTCTGGTCTAAATTATATAATCTCATTTTAAACCATCACAATGAAGAGGATTTTTTCAAAAAATTGGTTAGGGAATTTTTACAGTGCACAATTGCTCTCTTCATTGATACTTTATTAAGTTATTGGAAACAATATCAATTATGCACCATTGCATTCATTCACTAAATAAGTCAGGGGCTCTGAAAAAAGGTGATCATGCAGTTAAATATTATTCTAACACAAGCCTACAATCTTAACTGTTGAAGTCAGGGAATGAGCACGTAACTTCATCACATTAACATTCTCTTAAATGTAACTTTCCTAGGCTGTTTAAAGGGATTTTTAAAGGGGGAAAAGGCAGACACCGTTAAAACGCACAGAGTGAAACCAGGTAAAATTATATCATGTGCCCCGGCCATCAAGTTCTCAACACATCAAGCGTCCAGGAGAACGATGGGGATGTTTGGGGGACCCATGTGCTGAAACCGACAGGGTCTCGGAGCACATGCGCTGAACTGCGCAAAAACTGAAGCAGGGTGACGATTCTGACTTCTCTATCCCCAGCGAGCAGCCAAACCTACCGCCTCAGGCAGCAACGCTGCTTTCTAGCGAACGCTGCACAAGAACCATCTGCAATTTCCAAGCCCCCCACCAACTTGGTTTCTCGAAAGTAACTCTGAGCAGCAACCCCCGCCCCTCTAGTCTGGCGCGTCCTCCACCCCCACACAGCGTGTGACTCTTCACACTGGTTTCCAGTGATATCCCCAATAGGGGACCGCACCCTCCCCCCGACGCCGAGACGCGACCATCTTTGCTCGGCCTCTGACCCCAGAGGCCTACACGCAAGCGGGACGTGGCGACACAGGTGGTCGGGAGTTTCGCACCCCGTCCCCGGCCTGCGAGTGCCCAACCCGCCGGGGCATCGGGTGCTTTGCCAGGGAGCCTCGGCGGCGCCTGGCGCTGGGGACCCCCCCCCAGAACCCCACCCGCCGCCTGGGGATTTAAACTCTCCAGCAGCCCGAGCCCGGACCCGGCACTCGCCTCCTCCAGGAACTTGGTGAGGTCGTAGATGCGGTGGTGCAGGAGGATCCAGGTGCTCTGGCTGTGGTTGTGCGCCTGGATCTCCTCGAGCCGGTAGTAACGGCCCCGCCACGACTCGCAGGCATTCTCCGCCATCGCGCCCCCCTCCGCTCTCAGCAGCGCGCGACCCTCCTCTCGGAACTGCGGCTCGCGGCAGAGTGACTCTAACGACCCACCCCTCGCGGGGCAGGCTGATCACCTCGCGCGCACGCTGATTGGAGCTCAGGCGGCGCCCGGCCTATCAGAGCCCGTCTCCGCCGCCTTTCCCCGCCGGCCCCTCATTGGTTGAACGATGAATGAGGGGCTTTTCCCAGTATTACTATTACAGCCTGTTTTTCACTTAAATTCTACGAAACGGTTACATCACGGTTCCGTTGGGAGGGGGGATATGGATGAGAGGGACACAGTCTCGTGCCCTCTGACCAATCCTCCGCACCATACGGCCGTTCTTAGCCTCGGGATCACGTGACGCTGCGAGAGCTAAACACCCAGGCAGTACCCGAGGCTCTGAGCCCCGCCTCTTTCCCCCTGCCGGCTGAGTCCTGCCCACAGTGCTGGGTCCTCTTTCTTCCTTCCTTCCGCCAATGACCCCTCCGCAGCCCCCAGCTCCCCAGTATAAGATCTGGCCCTTAGAGTTGCTGCTTCGTAGGGGAATAACTCTTTGCGTCCCACGTGCTGTTAACGTGGCCCCTCTGTCCAGGAGCTCACAGCACACAGACACACGTGTAGACACAATTGCTGGTGGTGACACTTCACTCCTCAGGCAACTTTAGAGCCAGAGCTCCCCCTCAACCTCATAGCTCTCTCATCTTCCAAGGCCACGTCCCAGTTATCCTTGTGTACCAGTTCAGTACAGCGCATCATAATAAATTCCCCTGAAGTATGAGAAGTCCCACTTAGAGGAAGCCGGAGAAGGCGAGCAGCGATGTAAGGAGGGAATCCCGCAATGAAATCTGTAAAGGAAGAAATTTCACATTAAAAATGGAGAAAAACTGAGCATAACTTCAGAAAAAGTGAACGAAACAGAATAAATAGTTCACTGTAGGGGGCGGCAACCTATTGCCAGTTTAGAAATGGATGTTACCACCAAATAGGCATGTTGTGCAGACAACTACTGCCTAAGATGAAGTCCTATTCTGCGCTCCTAGCTTGATGAAACTGGTTGAAAATGAGGGTAAAATTGCACAAAAACATTTCTGTCTGTTTTTCCTCAAATTTTTCCAACCAGCTATAATTGTTTAACTTGGCAAAGCTTAAATCTTTAGCCATGCAAACCCATTTCATTACACTGAACTGTGAATTCTGTACTGTTTATTTGATCATTTCTTTAAATGTAACCTTCTTTTCCTCCAAGCCATTCAGTAAACGCGTTATGCCCCCTGGTTATGCCATTTACAAGGGCAGCGGGATTGTCACAGAGATGCAAATCAGTGAAGTCAAAACTCTTCAGTACTGTATCAAGTAGCAGACAACCCTCCATTGAAAAGAGGAAATGCAGTAATCCTAAAATACTGAGACAGAAATGTCTAATTCCCCTCCTACTAGGTAATTTCATTTTGCTAATGTATTCAGGCGACTTTTATTAATTAAATACAAGCTATACTTCAGCAATACTAATGGATGGCAATGGCTTTACATCCTCCCACTTATTATCTACACCAGGGGTGTCCAAACTAAGGCCCTGGGGCCGGATCCAGCCCACAGCGTCAATTTGTCCAGCCCTCCAGTTAGGAAGTGGAGACAGCAAGTGTAAAAAATCGGGACAGACAGTGGGGAGGGGGGGTAATAGGAGCCTGTATAAGAAAAAGGCCCAAAAACCAGGACTGTCCCTACAAAATTGGGACATCTGCTCATCCTACCCCCAGCTGAGCAGGCAGGTGGCAAAGCCGCTGCTTCCCTCCCACACGAGCTGCTGCGGGTGGCCCCATGTGCGGAGGGGTGAGTGCCCCCGCTGTGCGACTGGAGGAGCAAAGGGGGGGGCGTCGCGGCAGCGGCGTGGCTGGAGGGGCAAAGAGGTAAGTGTCCCTGTGGCGCAGCCAGACAAGCAAAGGGGGGGAGGGCGCAGCAGCAGCCCGCGAAGCCCCTTCAGAAATCTAATATAGCCTCCATCTCAAACAGTTTGGAGCCCCCCCGACCTACACCGAGTCCGAAGGAAATATCCGGTGATTGTTAGTTTCATAGTTTCACCTCCGTGGCGGTAATTCACGAGTGCCCCGGAGGCCCCGCAGGTCGCACTGTGGGCATAGTCTGCAGGCAACGTTTCATTTCGTTTCAGTCTAACGCAGACTGTGCCCCGTGGCCCCTCAGGACCATCGCGGGGTTTTAATGTGACCCCCCCCCCGTCGTGTGGCATGGGACGGCGTGGGCTGCAGGGGCGCTGTGCGGGCTGCATTTCCCTGGACCCCGCCCTGGGCGAGGAGAGGGCAAAAGCTGAAATCCTGAAAATGGGCGGGAGAACGGCGAGGCGGAGCTCCGAAGCGCCGCGACAAGGATCGGGAGAGCAAGGGGGCACCCGCGGCAACTCGCTGTGAGCGGGGTGTGGGCTACACCTGCGGCGCGTGTTTGGGCTCCTTATACACCTCCCTAGCCGCTATGTGCTTTGCATAGGGAGGGAGCTCGGCACCTCGGGCCAACAACCCGTCCCCGCCACCCAGCAGGAGGACGCTGCCGCTGCCGTCTCTCTGCCTTAGACAGAGGCTGCTTAGGTGCCAGCGCGGGGTGGACGCGCGGCCGCCAGGCTCCTTAGTCTATCGAGCCTCGACTTCCCCCGGCCGCCGCCCGCAAACGCGGCAGCCTCGCGCCCCTCGGCGGAGCTGCTGGGAGCCGCGCGAGCTGAAGGCGGGAAGCGAGTCGAGGAGAGAGCGCGAGGTCAGAGGGCTGAGTCGCCGCCCCCCTTCCCCCCGCGCGAGACTAGCGCCCTGCTGAGGTGAGGGGCGGCCCTGGCCATCCTCCCCCCACTAGTGACCCCTGCTGACAGCCTCTGCCCGCTGGGGCAGAGTTTTCGTCTTTGCAACTGAGTCATGACTAGGGCGGCCAGACAGCGAGTGTGAAAAATCAGGACAGGGGCTGGGGTGCGGGTAATAGGAGCCTATAGAAGAAAAAGACAAAGATTGGGAATGTCACTATAAAAACAGGACATGTGGCCACCCTACTCATGAACACGTGGGGGGCGGGGAGGGGAGGGAGTCTTATCTTCCATGTGTAGTGTTGGCCTCTTGGACTGTGCTTCTCTTCATATTTGGTATTTATATGGATTATGTGGCTACCTGCAGTTATATTAGGGGACAGGTTTTTTTCACTGTCATCCAACCACTAACTGACAGGGGATTGGGAAAAAAAATCTCTGTTGGCAAGATGGACCATAATTGTCTACTATGGGGTTACTTGTACCTTTCTTTGAAGTATTTGATACCAAGAGGGACAGGTTATTGGACTAGTTGGGCCACTGGTCTGATGAGTAGGGTCAGTTCTGTCTGCATATATACCTATTAAAATGATCATCTTCTAAGACTTAAAGTGCGTTTTTCACACTGACATTACTTTTCATAAAACAGAGAACTGAGTATCAGGGTGACTACATGACCAAACTTTTGGTTTCTAAAACCTCATTTCTTCTCTCTGACACTGTTTCGGCTCTTTGGTCGACTGCTGAGGAAGTAGGGAAAAGGAGAAGGGACCGGTGAGTGCCTCCACCAGCCTGGGATTCCTCTTCTCATGATATTTGAACGCTTGGGTTAGCAGTACTATTTACGTATTCAGCTTGCATGTGACTCTGCTGAGGTCTTGTCTACACTACCCTGCAGTTTGTACTATGGGAGTGTGACTAGCATTTCGCACCTAAGTGCTGTGTTGTAATTCCCCCATGTGGACACTGTAGGCACAAACTAATAGATTGCTACTACACATGAATGTAATCCTTTTCAGTCAGCTTCAAAGAAACTGTTAGTTCAGACTTACAGCATCCACTTAGGGGAGCTACAGCACAGCATTTGGTGCACGCTACTATTCAGACCCCGGTCATCCAAACTGCAGGACAATTTAGATGTGCCCTTAGTTTCGGCTTTCATTCTGGTTGAGGTCAAATGATGTGCAGCTCCACATCTTACCCTGCATTTTATTTGCATGGGAATATTTAATTGATAAACTGCCTCAGTTTTTTGGGCCACAGATTTAATCATACTTAAACTCTTTAGATAAATGTGGTTGAACTTTAAGCAAGGTATATATTAGAGTAAAATTACAAATGTAAAATTAATCTGTAACATGTATTCCTTGATAAATGTTTGTCCAGATTTCTTAGTCATAATTTACAAATAATCTTTTCAGATGAATTGTAACTTTGCAGAATTTTAACAAGGGGGTTGCATTATTATTGTTACTGTTTCTGCTGCTCTGGCAAGGCCATTCCACCCTTCGTGAGGGATGCAGATGAGTATGAGGACAGCTATAATTATCAGACAATAACTGCATGAGGAGTTGGATATAAGTAGTCTTTCTTAGTTAACTATTTCTTTTGTGTGGAATATTTCTGTTAATTGAAAACCTTTACTTTGCTGTTCATTAGCATGTTGTGTCATAAGTGATCTCGTTCCAAACAGGTTACACTATAGCCTTCAAACTTTATCTGGTTGGCGGTGCAATAACTAAAGGCATAAAGGCAAATCTGCAGATAATGTAAATTGTTATAGCTTTCATTAATTTTAGTGAAACCAAATGATAGTTTACACCAGCTGAGGCTCTGCTTCCTAATCATCCATTCCTATGGAAAAACCAGCACAAGGGAGCTGATGAAGAAGAATTCTCGGCATGGATCTCCTTGCTTTGATGTTGGCCTTCAGCGCTTAGGAAATTCCAGCTGTGTGTGTCTTTTAGCAGCAATATAATAAGAATAAAACTCATCTTTTCCAGAGACATAGTTATCTCAGGAGTAGAGTGAGACTGTGGAATGAATTCCTAATGATCCTCACAAATCTCACCACTTTCCATTCCTAATGCAGGGCATGTTTTGTTGATCATGCCTTCTGTACCGTAAACATAACTGCATGTATATTAAAAAAAAAAAATCCCTACCAAAACAAAACACTGCACTGAGCATACTACTTCTGGGTAGAGGATGGAAACAAATAGTATCTGACAGAAGTTGCATTCACAAGTAGAAAATGCTCAGGTAATTGATGAACATGGTATAAGAAACTATATAGAATATAACATTCCCCTATAGTTTGAAAAGGGGGACAAACTTTGAAGGACACAGAAATGTAATAAAGCCCATAGGATATATTGTATTTCTAGCATGGTGCATGGGGAGGGACCTTTATATATGTGTGTCTAGTCTCATGGGTTGCAATCTCTTCCTCAGCCTGCCTATTGCCATTGCTTGACTCAGATTCCTGCTGGGATTCTGAGGTAAGGAAAAAGGGTACAGCATAGAGGCAGCTGACTTCCCTTTCCAAACAGGAAGGGAAGATCCTGACAGAGAGCAGTCTCCGCTCATGAATCACAGAGCACTGATTGATCCAAAATGTTGACACAACAGAGGAATTTAAGGACAATGTTATTCTTGTCTTAACTCTGAGGTTTCTTGCTTTTGTGAACATAAGAAGGGCCCATAACATTACTTTAACATCATCTGTGAGGTTTGTGCTTACTGTGTTATAAAATGCATGAAATGTGATAAATTGTCTAAGCTGACTAAGCTATTATATGTTATAAACTCCCACCTAATATTAATAGGAATACAATTGTATTTATGAATTTTTTTGCATTGTCTCATAATTACACAATATCCTAGTAATAGCCTCCTCTTTCTGATAACGAAGTAATATTTTTCTTTAATTAAAGACTAAGCTGCTGAGTTGGGACAGTTAAAAAAAGAAGATGAATGACACAAGACACCAGTCACTGTTCTTCGTCAGTCTGCCTGAGTTACAAAATCTCTGTGCCATTAAGGTTACACTGAGTTCTAAATTGGCAGAAAATGAGATTAGGAATACACAGATGAAGATTTGCAGGTAAAGGCAAATAAGGGTTGGCATTCTCAGAACTAAATGTTTTGTTTATTAAAGTATTTCGTTAGTAGTAGTTAACTGTAACGAGATCAGTAAAGTTCCTAACAGTTATGACATACTTATTACAGAATACATTTTTCCTGTAGCTATTCTGTTAAAGTACATGATGATTGTTTTTTAAAAAAGGAAACATCCTTGATAGCTTGTAAAGATGTTCAATTTTAAGTCACTTGTCCTGGGTGAACTACTGAATTAGTAAGGGATAATAAAAGATTCAAAGTTAGTCCATAGTCCTATGTGAAACTGGAATTCTTTGAATGTATCACATGAGATATTACAGTGTTTTACAGAGGTTGAGATGAGGAATAAAGTGGTAATACTGTCCCAAAAAGCACACTCACATTCCCAACATATTCCAGTTACCATGCCTACTCTTGTTTTGTTTCACATTTACCTTCCCTCCTTCTGGGAGAGAGTGAGTGCCAATTCTGAATGTGGACTTTGTTTCTTCTCACAAAGGTTTTCAAACAATTATCAGATAACTGTTTGTGACTGACCAGTCTGGGTGGGATGTGAATCAGTAACTTGGGCTATCCAGCATTTTCTACTGAACTACTGGAAAATGTAGTTAAGCTTTAGGAAAATATAACTAAAATAAAGGTCACTTAATGGTGAGATGCCAAGCCCAGTTTAGAGGAAATTCAGTATGGAATTAATTTTTAAAATTTTATCTTTGTAGGAAATTGTTATTTCTTCATCAAGACATCCTTTCCTCACCTGTCCCTGGAACACTGAATCAAATTTCAGTTGTAATGGCGGTCAGTAATAAAATCTCGGATACTTACCGTATTTCTATCTGTATATTCCAAGTTGTTTTGTTAGCAGAACTACTTTAAGTAAATTGACACAATTTAAATATAAATTGTTGTTAATGCAAAATACGTAAATTAATGCCAGTAATGTCTGTGATATATTATTTTGTCCATGGAAGAAATGGCCCTTTGAAAGGACAGTGTTAAGTAATGTGTATCATCACTTTATATAGAGAAGTACAGTGAAATGTGCCTTGAGTGTTCAGGAGAAGTGAAATCCTGGCCCTACTGAAGTCAGTGGCAAAACTGTTGACTTCAGTGGGTCCAAGATTTTATCCAAAATATTTGGTAATGCTTTGGGAGTGTCTTTTACATAATAAGGTCCATCTCTTAACTTTCACTGTAAACTAAAGTACGCAATTATTTAATGTTAAATACTGCTATATACTTTATTTATTTTTAAAATATTGTGCCTGGTGTTTTTAAACTATTGTTCACTTCACATGTTAATGAGCTAGTTCTTATAAAACAAAGATGCTGTTGGATCAGGCCTGAAGTCTATCATTGAAGAATGACTTTTATTTAATTTATGTATTCACTTTTTAATGTATAAAAAGATCTCTCTCGTATCCCGATGAATTTACAAAATCTAATTAAGCGTATAATTGTTGCTCCTAAAGAGCAAAAATTGAAATGGACATTGCTGAAAAATTTCCCATGTAATTTAAATTGTATTTTTTTCCTATATAAATACCAAAGACAGTTTACATTTATCACTTTAAAAAAAAATCCCTCCTTCTTCCCCAGTGCCACGAGCAGAGCCTCAGAAACTGTGGTGGGGGAATATAATGGGATCCTGCATGTCATGAGCTGCACAGAGTTGTACAAAAACCTAGAGCCAGCCCTGTGGGAAGACATTTTTATCCATCTGCATTAATTAAATATTTTATTTTGGTCATTGGTTAGGGAGAAAGAAAAATAGCTCTTCCCCGCTGACCTTGAGAATGGAGTTATCAGCCAGGGAAGAGACCAAGAGCAGCCATCCTGGGTCCATTATGGATCTTTTCAGTCACCAGCCCCACTTCAGGACAGTTGAGGTTGTTTCAAAGCAATTCTATTAGAAATTTCTGCCATAGTGGGTCCTGGTCCATGACTAGGGCTTCTAGGCTCTACTATAATACAAAAACCCTACCAATAATAACAACAAATTAAGACAGTTAGATATCAAGGACTTGACTCTGAAAGAATGGTTAGTACAGAACATGGTAAGGCTGCACCAGTAATTGCTGAATACTCCTTTTAACTTCTAAAGGCTCAGATAATACTTTTTTGTTTTTATTTAGATATCTTTTTACAAAACAGGAAAATGTCAGGCTTATGTAGAGAAACATGGAGCTACAGTAAGTGATTCTTCACATTGTTACACTTATTCATTGTTGCCAGTACTCGTGATCCCAGTAGTAAAAACTGGTGATTTTCACAGTGCTTGCAATTCCCATTCCAACAGAAAATATCCCCCCTACTTAAATTTTGCACAAAATGTGTATACCGTGTATTACAGGATTGGCTTACAGTACCAAATAATGCAAAGTATAGAAAACTTTGTGAAGCCCTGTCCTTGACCTTTTTTTGTTTTGTTTGCAATGTATATTATGATTCTATTGTGCTACATTGCCAGTGATATAAGGTTTGCATTTGTACAGGCAAGTGTGAACTTTCAGAAACTGCTGATTAGGAAACCAGTAGTTATAATCAAAACCAAGTTGTAATCATGCATGTGCATCTCCATTGTAGCCTACCTGTCTTTGTTTCCTAGATGTGCGACCTTGGTTTTGACTGTATAAAAACACCTTTTGTTCAGATGAGCCCACCTATGTCAAACTGTATAACTAATCTGACCCTATCATTATTTACCACTCTACCATTTTTTGTATCATCTGACAATTTTATTAGCAATTATTTTATATTGTCTTCCAGATCGCTGATAAAGATTTTGAATGGCATTGGACTGAGAACCTCACTAGAAACATCCTTTTTGAGAGCTATCAGCTAACCAGTTTTTAATGCATTTAGTATAGACTAAATTGATTTTTGTCTAGTGTTATTTTTAACATATTGTCATGTGAGACTGAGTCAAATACTTTACTGATGTCTAGATATGTTATGTCAACACAATTATCTTTATCAACCAAACTTTGAAACTTGTAATCTCATAAAAAAAAAAAATAAACAACACCTTGATCTCGGGCTAGACAGGTAGCTGGGTTTGATATGTGTGCCTGTTGGGAATCACTGGTTAGAGTTTGGAATGAGATATTAACAGTATCCACTTAAAAGTACTGTATGTAGCTCATTTAGTCATTCCTTCCCCCGCACCCAACCTTCTGACCCTCCAAAAACCCGGAATGCATTAGAGTGCACCTTAATGTTGGTGTCCAGTAAAATGGAAAAGGCCAAATCCCAAGGGGCTCAAATCTATTGCAGTTCCCAGCTATAATAAAGGGTACAGCATCTTTCAGGATCTGGCCCAAAATGACAGATTATCTTTTATAAAACCTTGATTTAATTGCTTTAAAATCTACTTATTTAAACCTTACCCCCCCATTGGTTAATATTACTAGATTGAGGCTCCAGAGAGAGTTGGCCCAGCCATCCTTCAACCATGTCTCTGTTACACACTTATAACCAGACTTGCCCCCAGCTGGAATAAAGCTGGTCATCTGTTGGTACAAGGTATTTTACTCAACTGGGTCAAAGTATGACCCTTTGACTTTATTATTTTTTTAATTATATTTGCCATGCATATGCTGCCTACTCTTTGATTATTAGTCTTACATTTTTGTTTGTTTGTATTTCTGTGATTGTTTCTTTATCTCATTTCAATTTTTTAATGAATACTATAAAAGGACAAGTAATTCAAATTTTCTGTCTCCCCTCTCTTTTGTGTAATTGATTTAATAACCATTTAAATTGACCATAGCCTATTCAGTTGTTAATTTCAAAATCAAATTTTGCAGTACAGCAAATAATTTATGAAAATACTGAAATAGGTTTCAAAATCAACTGTTCATAAGCAACACTTCTGTTTCACAGAAGTTGCACACTTCCTTTACGTAGGATGAAAGCGACATGATTTACGACCATGCCTTTCCACCACGTATCATAAGGCTAGATGTTGTTAATCTTTGTTCCCCTGCTTACTGAACAAGGGGAGAAGAGTGGCAAATAAGCAAATGTAGAAAATCAGACACCAGTGGATGTGGTTCTAACACAACCACATGTTATTCACTGATTACAGAAATAGCATGGATTTATTCAACAGTATATACTGGGATAAAAATGCAATTTTCTGTTTTAGTTCCAGTCTTACTGTTATAAGAATCTTTTATTTTATTTTGAATCATTTTTCTTCATTGACTATTTTCAAAACAGATTTACACCCCTTTAAAACCAGTCAGTGTATTCAAGAAAAATAATTAAAATCAGAGGGCCAGATTCTCAGATGGGGTGAAATTGGCTTGCTTTTATTGAAGTAAACCTTTAGCACCTACAGTGCTTGTTCTAGGATGTGTAGCCTATCTACCCAAAAGATGATATTGCTACAGTAGTTATTTTACATTTCAAGGTTATACTGTATCTTGTTATGTATAGGTATGCTAATGAAGAAGAGTGTTCAAGCCGTCCATTTCCTTCTTCCACCAAGTGCATTGCATGTAGGGTGCCCAAGCAGCAAGTGTGAAAAATTGTGACAGGGTTAGGGAGTAATAGGAGCCTATAGAAGAAAAAGACCCCAAAATTGGGACTGTCCTTATAAAATCGGGACATCTGGTTACCCTAGTTGCACGTGACCTAGGCAGACTGTTTCCACAAGCTTTCCATGGCTAAGGGGCATGGCCAGCTGATTGATACGAGGGAGAGTGGAGACAAAGGACCCTTCTTCAGCCAGTATGAGAAGCACTATTCAGTGCCTTTACCCCCAACTCCCTTGGGTACTTTATGAGACATTCTACCCATCTGTTGTCAGTGGCCTCTCTTCACTGGAATCAAGGCCACTATTTGGTTCTTAATTTCATAGTATCACTTAGCCTAAAACTTTTTCTTGTGAAACACGAGGTAGCACTGGGGTTGCTTCTAATCCATCAGCTGATTTGAGTGGATGGAGGAACACAAAGCAATGTTTCTATCCAGCTCTCCTTTTGAGCCTGAGGAATTTATCCTAGACATTTAAGAACAAGAAGATATGAGGAATGTGGCTTTTTAGGCTGCAACTTCTTGATTAGTATGTTGTCTAGCTAGGGGAAAAGGTGGAATACATTTTATAAAAATAATGCATACTTATTTTATTTATTAAGGAAGCAATTTTTTGTCTCATATGGGAAGACAAAATGCTGTTGGTAAGTACAATATTGTGTTAATATTGTAAGTATATTAGAAATTGGTAAGACCGTACTAAAGCTGCCATGGTCTTAGTATATCAACACAATATTTTTTCATTTTGCACTGTACAAATAATATTAATTGTATGATACCTGCTGGCAGATTCTCCTTTAAATTATATGGACAGTTTTCAAATTAATTGCACATCTGTGAGAGAGAGAGAGGAGTATTTTTATACTATTAATCCTAACCTATGACCATAGATTGAAGTATATGGTTAAAAGAACCTGGAACTTTTAACCATATACTTCAATCTATGGTCATAGGTTAGGATTAATAGTATAAACAGTTAATTTTTGCCAGATGTGGTTCAGACTGCACAAATGGTATGGAGGTTTGATGAACATAGGTAAAGTAAAATGAGTAACTATGGCTAACTGCCTTAAGTTTACAATTCTCAAAACATCAGGCCACAGTGGGGTTGTTCCTTAGTACGTTCTGAATAAATATATAGAAAAATATATTTATTTTCTCTCTAGACCTCAAATATACATTTTTAGAACTAAATTTTTTAAAAAATTGGCAGCTAAATTTGCACCTTGAAAGTATTTTAAGGAGCAGGTAATTGCCTGTGCAAATTTGGTATTTGTGCATTCAGGTGACCATTTGGACATAGAACTGTGAGCTTTGTACAATTATATATATTTTTACATAAATTTTACAAGTGAAATTTAGTCACGCATATTAGAAATTAGCCAGCAAATGTTTATTTTGATTTTTAAAAATCGTTCTTTATACATGATGAGGAATTCTTCTTGCCTTTTGGTACTGCTGCACTGAGCATAATGGTTGGAGGGTTTCTTTTTTAAATAAGCATCTTGGCTTTACCTTTTCACTTAAGAGACAATTATATAGATAACCAGAGTGGCTTTGATTTTATTTCAGTTATGGACCTCAATGTATCAGAGACCCAACTTTGCATCAGTGTAGAGGCTTGCACAATTCGACTGCCACCACCCAAGGTATAGAACAGTTCTAATTTCTATAACTAAGTTTGTTCATCCTACTCGCACTTTTTTTATTGGCTGTATTTTATTTGGGATGTTTTATTTGAAAAGGACATGGGGGATCAAGATGCTTATTCTCAATTACCATTGAACCTGGACCATGTTAGTTACTTATCCTCATCTTGTACTAAATGTATATACCATATATTATTGGATATGGCTGGACTCATGGAAGTCTGACAGTCATTCCAATCAGAATGTCAGAGCTGTGAGATTTCCCTACAGTTACTGATGAAAGAGAATTTCAGAGAAAATAATAAGAGTATGGGAAAAGGGAAGCACATGCTGGTAGCACTATTTCCCCAAGGATAATAGATTTTTCATATGAACATACATCCATTTGAGAGTGCTGGGCAAAGATGTTACAGAGCAGTCCTCCTCTGGAGAAGATGATGAATTAGTAACAATAGAGGCAGATGAAGCCATTGAGATTGAAGTATCATCCACAAACGCCAAAAACCCTATTTGACGCCAGGATCTCTGACCCCTTCTTTGTAGTCTCCACAGAATAGAAGTATGTCTACACATGGTGCATGATGATTACAATGGATGGATGTCTTTATGCCACTAGATCGACTTATACCATAGTATCCTCCAGGATTACCCAGGAGATAATCCTTATTTCACTTTCATCCTATAATAGCTTAGAGTAACATCTTATATTCAAAACCATCTATCAAGTTTTAGCCATCAGAACTATCAAAGAAGTCCCATCTGCACAGCGCTTCTTTGGAATCTGCTCCATTTTCTTTGTGATACCCAAAAAAAGTAGGGAGCAGCTTGGGTCATGCTGGATGGTTAGCAACTACATCAGGAAATCATACTTCAGTATTAAGAAATTAGCATCTGATAGCCATGTAACCTTAGCTGGTCTGGTACAAGTACTGAATTTCTGAATACTACTTTTCTTACAAAAGCAAGCATTTTCAATCCATTTCTATCCTTTAGAATATCTTTGGCTCTCAGGAGAAAGAAATTCCACCTTTTCCCCTAGCTAGACAACATACTAATCAACGACAACTTTAGGGTATCAGCCTTGATAATGATACAGGCAGAGATGATGGAAATTAACATGATGTAGTTTCATTATCAATAATCAGAATAATCTCATTGTAGTCGATAATTTGCTAGAGTCTGAAGATAGGCACAGGAACAGAAAGGGCGTTTCTGTTACTGGGTGGATGCAAACCAGGACAAACAGAGTCTGAAAAGAATGTTTCTCCATGTCTAAGTGTGTCTCTAGCTTTAGCTCCAGCATGTTTTCTCTCAGAATATCTGGGCATCTCTCTTGATTTTTCCAAGAAGCAAAGGCATATATCTTCTTGGTAATCTTGCTGGGATCTTTTGCTATCCTGGTTATGCTGCAATACTGTCACTAGGTTGTCCAACAATAGAATATATTGGTTTCTGAGTACAATTTAAAAGTACTGCAGGGATAGTAAAAATGTTCTTAGTCTGAGGACATTTATTTTGTGCTTGACGTCTTTCTGGATCCAATATCCTTACATGTTAAAGTATCTCCAATATTACCTACTAGCCTTTAAGTTGTATAATTCTTTAGACAGTGTCTGAAAATATAGGTTTGAAAAGTTTGAAACAGACTCTGCCATGCGATAATGTAAATATAATTCTAAAATTATCAGTTTGCAATGACTGATGAATGAATATTCATGTATAAGTTTTGGTAATATATTTGAATGTATGTCAGATGTTTTGCATGTTCCTTTTCTCACTCTGTGTAAATGAAGCAACATTTGAAAATAACAAAATGCTTTTTTCTATTTAAAGCTAGAAGACTTTGACATTTCAGCAAACATCTTAGAAATATTTGACAACAATAAAAATACAGTGATTGAGAGACACTCCATTTTAAGTAACTGGTGCTATGTCTTGCCAAGGTAAGATTCTATTTAATTTCCAACAAAAACAATTTACCAAATAACTATTTTCACTATGCCGTGAGTTGTATTAATGATATCTAGCATTCTGTCTTTGCTTTAACCCTCTACAGCATGAAGATGGGTCAGATCATAAGTATTAGCCATATAATTCCATCAGAATCTCCTTTTCGTTCATACAGAGACTTTCAGATGCATTGGAAAAATCTGGTAGGAAAGAACATAATTACATATGAATTTTTTCCTTTCATCTCTTTTTTTTTTAATGTTTTTGTATTAATCACGTTGTTTATAATAACATTCCATTTATATGTGTATTTTATTTTTAGTATGGATATATCCTTCCAGAGGATCATGGAGAGACAAAAATATATTGCAGTGTTTACTTCAAACTGATAGGGGAACGACTCTTTACATATCCTTTATATATATTTTCTTTTGTGTAAGACTGCCTTCTCCTTTACCATGCTAGCCAAGATCCAAACTTGAATCCAAATAGAGAGCATTACACTGCAGTTGTAATTCCATTGAAGTGAATGAGGCTATGCCATCAGAAAATATGGTCCAAAATATTTAATTCAGTCTTTCTGTGTTATTAGTGAATAATGTCAAATCTGATCTTCCCTGTTTTGCTGGAGATGTTTCTTAAAGGACTCTGAGATATGGCTTGGGAACTCTTGTAGGAGCTGCGATGCCAAATCTTTGAGAGAATAATTTTTCTTCAGCCTCTTTGTTCAGGCATAGGGGGTTAAATAGGCTTTAACAACAAAAAGGAAAAAAGCCCACCAAATAAAAATAAGTTTTAGTAAATCTTAATCTGAATAAAATTACTTTACCACAAAGGATCTGATCCCGCTAACATTTACTCTCATCCTTAAAGTTCAGCACATTTGAAGTGTTTTCATAATTGAAGCCTATGTCTGGTTTCACCTCCATAATATCTGTGAAGTTATTCCTCACAATCATCAAGTCTTCCAGGAAAAACAGGCTAGATGACCTATGACTTTATAATTTAAAAACAAGCAGAAAACGCCTCTTAAATAAAAATAAATCTTTTCAGGCCTCCTTGATATGGAAACAAGAAATGGCAGTAACAGAATGCGTTTTTTTGCAGGTCACCCTTTACAGGGGTATCATCAATTAGTTTAGCCCTCATTTTTGCAATTTGTGCAATCTAGTGAGGAATATCCTCCATATTCTAGATTTAGTTTTTTAAATCCACCCCTGCGTCATTGAAATACTGAAAAAATAATAGCATCGCTAATACTTGTTTCAGATATTTTATGTTGCTGCTGAAATGACTGCCAGTAGAGGGTGTTCAGATTAATTAAGAAACTCTGATTTCAGAAACATGCTCACAAAGAAAGAAGTAAAACTAAAAACCAAGATTTATATCGAGTTTTTCCTTGGAATGAGGAAATAGTTAAAACATCCAGAGAAGGAAATGAAGAAAACCAGGAGGATATTACAAATAAAGGACTAGTTTCTATCACTTTTACTCCTGTTGAATAATACCCATTGATTTCAACAGGACTGCTCAACCAATAAAGTACTTCACAATGTGAATGAAAATGGTTTAATTTAGCTTAATAAGAGTAAAACTTTCAAATCTCTATAACCATTAAAACTACTAAAATTTTGGTCCCTTTAAAAATAATAAAGCTGTTTGTTGTTTTTTTTTATTTCTTTTGATGAAATTTTAGTGTGTATATAAGCTTTTACTTAAGAAAAGGATAAACAGTTTCATTATACAAAATGCTAAAAGCCATGTTACATAGTCCTTAACACTTATTCAGGTACCCTTTAAGTTGCATAAGAAGCCAGCCAGTACAATATTTTACTAGAATAGATTTAGAAGGCGTGTTAAACTCTTTTCTTTTTGACCTAAAGTCTAAACTTCTTCATCTATGTGGATATCCAGTAAAAATGACAAGTAAAGCATTGTATGCCACAAAGGAACTGATCAAACCTCCTGTGCACGTGAGCAGTTTTATTTTTATATTATTTATATTGAGGGGCACAGTGTTGTTCATGATAATACGTGTTTTTTCCTATGTGAATTTTCAGAACGCTGCAAGAATATAGAAGTATTTCTCACCATGAATAACTGTTAATACCTGTGTTTTTCTAGTTAAATGGGTAGCGTAACATATTATTGTTCACATCATAACTGCATAACAATATGTGGAAGTGATATGTAGTCAAATTAACAGTTGTGTTGGAATCTAAGGCCTGCATTTTCTGATTTTTTTAATCTTAATTCTGCCACCATAATATCACAATAATATTTTTTCCTTGTTTTGAAAAAGAAAATGAGAGAAAATATGTGGTCTGGACTTATTATTGCAAGCATCTAAATGGATCCAGTCAGGCTGAAGTTCACACGGCATAGGCGAAGAGGATGGGAAGGAGCAGAATTTACAACTTTTAGAACAATAGGCTATATGAAATACGAATTTCAGACTTTGCAGAGCAGTAGTACACATGCTGACTATCTTGTCAGTGGGAAAAAAACTTATTTTTTTAAAAACAAAGAGTAGAATTTGAAGAATGCAGTATAAATTGCAAAGTTTCGAAAATGTTAAGATCTGGTGTCGGAGTGAGGCTCCTGTTTCTCTCTTTTCAGCAGCTGCAGCCCATAATGGAGAAAGTTAGGATGGCTCCTCCTTATTTCCCACAGTTTTCACAGGCATCTAGGCATTTCTTTGTTATGAAGAGTTTAGATGTTTGTAGAAGTAACTAGAGACAAGGAGGACAGTCAGCCATCTCTGTGTGGACCACTAGAAATTGCTTTGCATTCCACAATTTTAGAAGTACTGCTCTAAGATAATGACTAAGGATTAGGTCTTCCCCTTCTGAGAAATGTGACAATCCAAAAAGTGCCTTATCAACCAAATGTAGCTGATAAGCAGAGAATGGGGAGACTGAATCCAGTGAGTTTTATCCCTCAAAACTGCAGAAATCTCTGCATACAGAAACCACACAATCAGAGTTCTGTGAGGTTTCAGGTTGTTTGTCAGCCTGGTGTGAGACAGAGGGCATAGCCATAGTATTACCATCTGTGATAACTGTGCAATTAAGGCGAATGTCCTAATGGAAGATAATTGTAATCAAAGCAAAACTGATTTTGAACGATAGAAGCTATTACTCATTTAAAGAGAGGGTTGATTGAACATATCTGCTGATTAAGGAGTCAAAGGCTTCTTGGTTTCCTGTGGCACAATAGCTGCACTGGGGAGCAGCACAGAGGAGTTTGCTCTGCATGCAGATGTCATAGTATCCTGAAGAGTTGAATTGGATCTCTCCCTATGGGCTCTAGACCGTTTTCCTCAAAGAGGATATTGTAGCAGAAACTCATTGTGGCAAGTCACACAGAATTTTCAGAGTATTTTTTCCCTTTCAGTGCAGCTTTTTTCGTGAGAGGGAATAAAATGATCTTATATAACAGAAAGAAGCACATTACCGAATGGCTTCTCCACCTGTATTTGTAACAGAAAATTTCCCCTTGTGTCTTTTATTGTTGCTATGTGATGTTAAAAGGTTGCTGGGTTTCATTTCAGTGGTGGTTGAAGTAATCTCTGTATATAACTTGTGGCCTGCTTTTTTATTTTTTCTTGAAAGGATATATATCGTGCAACATATTTGCCATCTTGACAATCAGATATTTGCATACCTATTATTTTTCATTTATCAAGCTGAAAAAAATCTTTCCTTAAATGTCTTAATAGCAAGCATACAATGTTCTTAATTCTAGGTTGTTTTTAAAAAATAGAATTGTAAAATAACCAACACAAAAATGTGTTCAGTGTTTGTTGTATACAGACTAAGTTATTGTAGCATTGTAAACTAACTCTATTCATTCATTTCAATCAGTTTGGCAACTGCTGTATGTTTCAGGGAATAAGTGCCAAGCCTGCAAATCTGACTAGCAAACCAATATGCAAGGTATCTCTGATGCAAGCATCTCCAAGGAGAGAGACTTTGCAGCAGTCTTCACAATGTAGTTCAGGAATTAGCCACAGGATGGAGCTTTTGATCAATCAGCCAAAACAATGCGTTTTCTCAAATCTCATCCCATGTCCAGAGGATGCTGTTGCTGATGCCATGAAGAAAACAGTGCATAGTAAACAGCAGCAGCAGACTCCAGGAGCATTAGGGGTACCAGTTCACTCAGCTGAATCCTTACGAATGTCTAAGAATTCATCTGTAGATTCTCAAAGGAACAATGTCTCTAGAATTATACCTATTTTCAAAGGAAAGTTGTTGCAAATGGATGTAAAGACCACAAAAGCCAATGAAGAGGGCGGGAAAGTGAGTGTTTTACAGCATTCTCCAAAAATAGTTAGAAATGTCACCATGTCTAAATTAATTATATGCAACCCCAGTGTAAATCAGATATACAAACCTGTCCCAATTGTGTCATTCAAAAATCCTACTAATGGCATGGTTGCTCAGAGAATGACTGGGAAAGCAAGTGTAAAAAGTGGTAAACTTATATGTGACCAGAAAAAAGAAACTGGTAAACAGCTGGCAGATTCTGCTTTTTCTAATAGCCCATCTTCAGGTAGGAATTCAAGTAAAGGCAAACCTGAGAATCTAAATTCTTCTTCATTATTTGCTAGTGACAAATCAATGCTTCAGACATCAAATGCCAGTCTGGATTTGAAAAAACCTGCACTACTCAGTTCTACTACAAAAAAGGGGGGAAAGTTATCAAATCAAAACACCACAAAAATGCTTGAGGAAAATCACAGGTCAAAGAAGGTACATATACAGATTTCTGAGTCAGACAAGGAAATTGTGAACACCAGCGTATCACAGCATCAAACAAAGAGACCAACTGAAGGAGCAGGGTTAAATATTCTCAGAGTGGTTTTAAACAGTACAGTGCACAGAGCCAAAAGAGAAGAACATCAACAATCATTATTACCATCAAAGCAATATATCATCAAGACAACCAATCACCATTCACAAGTCAACTACAAGCAGGTACATTAAATAATAGGTTTCATCTATACTAGTTCTCACCAATTCTCTGTCTGCGTGTGTGTGTGCACGCTAAGGTAATTAGACTATTCATTGCATTTGATGCTGTATTTTAGTTCTGCCAGGTGGATTGTGTATTTATAAAATTTGCTGTAATTTGTATTAAAATCTTTAACCATTGCCTCCTTTTACAATAAAAGATTGATTTGTTTTATCATCTGAGCTGTATGCCTTTGTAATTGTGACTTTCTGAATAGAAATAGTGGTTTTGATAGTGGACTATTCTTTGGACAATGAGTGATAGATGTATCAGCAGAATTCACATTGATGTTAGTGTTTTTAGAAGTTACAAGTCAGGGTGGATTGTAATGGTGATATTCAGTGGCCAAAAAAAGTTAATCAGAAGTCCTGCCATGATAACCTTTACAATAGTACTGGAGTTTTAACTAATGAGGGTATATCAACTTTTGTATTTTAAGATGTTTACAGTGAATGATCCCTTGCATTGTGAAGCAGTAGCCTCAAAACAGATTTACTCAAAGATGGAGACCCATTTGAAAACAACTTCAAAGAAAAGTTGTGGCAAAAGAAGGCAGGTAAAAAACTCACTAACTTCCAGACACTAAGTCAGGGTGGGCAAACTTTTTGGCCCGAGGGCCACATTGGGTCTACAAAATTATATGGAGGGCCAGGTAAGGGAAGGCCCAGCCCCCAATCCAGCCCCTTCCCACTTCTGGCCCCAAGCCAGCCCCCTCCCACTTCCTACCCCCTCAGAATCCCCATCCAATCCCCTCCCATCCCCTGACTGTCCCTTCCCGAGACCCCTAACCACCCCCAGGACCCCACCCAATTCCCCTGCTCCCTGTCCCCTGACTGCTCCCACCCCTTAACCACCACCCCAGAACCCCACCCCCTATCCAACCCACCCTGCTCTCTGGCTGCCCCCTCCAGACTACCTCCCCAACCACCACCCTGGAACCCCCCAATCCCCCTTACCATGAGTGCTGGCCCATTTCTGGGGGAAGTGGGGGAGCACACAGCCCCAACCCCCCGGACTGCTGCCCGCGCGGCACCGGCTCCAGGGAGCGCACAGCCCCGGCCCCCCGGAGTGCTGCCCCAGTGTCGTGGCTCCGTGGGAGGAGCTGAGGGCTCATCCCCGGTCCCCGGAGTGCCGCCCATGCGACGCGGCTCCGGGAGAGGGGCTCAGCGAGCAGCCCTAGACCCCCTGAGCACCGCCCCCGCGGCGTGGCTCCGGGGAGGGGCTGAGCACGCAGCCCCGGCCGGCCGCTGGAGTGCCGCCCCCGCGGCGCTGCTCCGGGAGAGGGGCTCAGCGTGCCGCCCAGGCGGCGTGGCTCTGGGGAGGGGCTCAGCTTGCCTCCCAGGTGGCGCGGTTCCCAAAAGGGGCTGAGGATACAGCCCCAGCCCACGGAGTGCTGCCCACATGGCGCGGCTCAGGGGTGTGGGGAGCGCGTAGCCTCGGCCGCAGCGCTACACAGCGCGGCTCCGGGGGAGGGGCGGGGGCAGCCTCACTGGCAGGGGGGCCGGATGGGACGGTCCGGCGGGCCAGATGTGGCCCGCGGGCCGTAGTTTGCCCACCCCTGCACTAAGTGATGAAAAAGACACTATGTACTTTTTTGATTTTAGAATATAGACCAGTTAAAGTTAAATGGAATACAAGAAATACCTTATGAACTGTATAAAGGAAATTTTTTATTTCATTCCTGTGTTTTCAGAATTTATTTTGCCAACTTTTAAAACTTTGAAAACATACTCCTTCAGAAATTCAATATGTACTAATACTAATAAAGTTAACAATATTATTTAATGTAAATATTTTATTTTAGGGTTTATAAAAATAATTTTTCTGATTCCACATAAAAATCTTGTTAGGAAAGACATTCAAAGTACCATACAACTTGTTTCTGCAATTTATTAATCCACTTTATAACGGTCTTATAAATGAGAATCTTCTGACTGCATCAAAGTTTTTCCTATTTGCTGAAGTGTGTGCCATCAATTTAGAACATCCTGTTCCACACATGTATTTTACTCTGTTTAATCATAATTCAAAGAAACTATTGCAGAAATTGTGGACTCCGTCTATTTCAAATATCAGTACAGTACATGTAATTACACTGGAGACTAATTAATTTTATGGTTCCATACAGTCATTTCTGTTAGCGGATAATCCAGGTATGTTACAGATTACCGTCATCTCCTTGATCCAAAGTATTGAGACATTTAAATTGAGGTGCATAACTATCAGCTTCATTGATTATGTCAGCACTGCATAAGTATTCACACAGCACTAACTAGATATATAGTAAATGCTTTATTATATTAGACCAGTGGTACATTTTGTCCAGTATTCCATCTTCAATGGTGACCAGTAGCTAATACTCGAGTGGAAGGTGCAAGAATTTCTGAAATGCCCCAAGCTGTTAGTAGGTGGCTTATGCTCTGCAACACAAGATTTGTATCATTTATTATGTGTATCATTTATTTTAATGTAACTATGGATGCTCTCAGTAGTTATATAAATGTCTAATTTTTAATCTTGTTAAACTCTTGAATTCAGTAATATTCTGTGGCAATAAATTCTATAGGCTAGGTATGCATTGTGTAAAACATAAACGTATTTCCTTTTACTGGTTTTAATTCACTGTCTTTCAGTTTCACTTTAAACCCACTTATTCTTGTAGTATCAGAAAGGATTAATAGGAGAACCCAAGAAAATGCTAGATACCATTCATGTACTTTAAATCCTTTTTTATTTGTCTCCTCTCTGAATAAAGCAGTCCTAATATTTTCTCTCTCTCTCTCTCTTCTGATGGAAGTCTTTACATGACTTTTATAACCATATTGTTGCCTATTTCCAAACCTCTTCTATTTCTACTACATCCATTTTTTATACGTAATAACTCAAAGGGAAAGAGTATTAAATGTGAGTGAATACCATTCATTTATACTGTGGTAAATATTTTCAGTAGTATTTTCCATTCCCTTCTTTTTATATTTTAACTGTTAGTTTGCATTATGAGTATTTGCAAACTGGTGTGTAGTTTCACCAGCCAGGGAACAGAAATAAAGGATTAAGGTTTGGACCTTTAAGAATCTTTTATAATAAACAAAAAATTGACTAAAAGCACTGGACAATAATTCCCCAAGCGCTTTCCCCCACTTTAGCCAGACAGGAGAAAATGCGCACCTTTCTTCTTAGCTCCTCTTTGACCCAGCTTTTCCCCTAGCCCCGTTTCATACTCCGCCTGGTCGCAGCCATGTGACCAGCTGGGCCCTGTTAACCCTGTAGAGGTTGCAATGACTTTACCTTTTCACATGACCATGGCACATAAATAATAGTATCTTTTTCTTAAGCATTTAGTTATTTTAAAACCTAGAAATGTGTATGAATAGTTCAAATTATTCCTTTTAGTTTACATTTGTCAACAATAAATGTCATCTGCCATCTTGCTGCTCATTCACTTAGTTTTGTTGAGTCCCTGTGGAGTTCTTCATAGTGTTCTCAAGTCTAGACTATTCTAAATAATTTTGCAACTTCTGCACATATTGCCCCCTTATCATTTTTCACTTTTTCTAGATAATTAATAAATATATTAACCACTGGTCCTACTGTGTGTTACCCGGGGTTTTCAGAACCCCCAACACTGGTAACTTCACTATTTCACTTCAGGCAGTGTTAGGAATAAATCAATAGGAACACAGTGATTCTGTCTGATCAAGGATTAAATGCAATTAGGTGTGCTCTTGGCAAAGCAGTTTATTAGATTTAAGCACACAGACATACTAAATAGGTTTAGAACATCTTAGATATTTACCTATATTCTGAGAAGTTATTGAGTAATCAATGATTCATCGGCACTGGCCAAACGCCACCCTGCTGGGTTGTAAAGATTTCAGAAAAAAATATCTCTCCCAGGATAGCTCC
The DNA here is from genome assembly GCA_007922305.1 of Dermatemys mawii. Taxonomy (NCBI): domain Eukaryota; kingdom Metazoa; phylum Chordata; order Testudines; family Dermatemydidae; genus Dermatemys; species Dermatemys mawii. Next base: position 38,221,580 of record ML677334.1, on the reverse strand, counting down.
AGAAGACTTCTCCCAAGTACATTTATTATCTAAACTTTTTGTAACTAACTTCTACAAAACACAGAAGTCATAATGACCCTTAATGGATCATAATTTTTCCTAATTTTCAATAAACTTTTAATAGTTGAGGCATCTAGATTCAAAGTTGTCTATCCATATATCTTCTTTCATTCTTAGTTATTTACTTTTCCTCCCTGCCTCCCATTCTGAGTAGCAAAACTGCCAGTAGTTATGACCTTACTTCTGAAAGTATGTCTCCAACTTAACCCTTAACTATGTGGTGTTCTATTTCATTAATTCGTAGTGGCTGAGTGCACTTAATATGCCCTCAATCCTGAGCAATATGTCTATCCCTACGAAATCACTTTTAACTTAAGCACCCATCCTCTGAAAATTAGGCCTCTTTAAGGTATCTGAAGTTGGGCACTCAAAAGTCACTAGTTGTTCTTGAAATGCTTGGCCATTATTTTTGATCCAACATTTAAAAAGATATTTTATGCAGTTTTGGTTTTAATTTAATCTTCCGTTACGTACCATACATTATCCCCACATTTTGAACATTGTTTAATTGATCTATGAAATGTGTGCTTATTTTCTATTTCCTGTACTGTTCAATCAAAATTTCTTAAATGAAGAAATGACATTTGTTAGTTTAGCTGTTGGCTTAGTGTTACTCAGCACTGAGTGCTTTAATTTAACTTGCTTTATTACTTGTTAGCAGGAAGAAGGAAGAGGTTATTCAAAGTCAAAGAGATCCAGAACAAGTAAGCCTGCTATCTAGAATGTGGATGTAGAGGAGCACAGAAAGAAAAATCAGGTATTTCTGTGTTACAAACCTGAAAGATTCTTCTCTTTAATAAAAATAATACTCTATATGTCATCTCCCATTCTTAAGGATCACAATTACTTTATAAACTGTCTATACAGAGATTGTCGTACATGATAAAAAGCTGGATACTAGGGTAAAATACTAACAGACAACAAAGCCAGAGTTCTTGGTTTCTTCATACACTTGCACATAAGTGGTCTTTTCATTTTGCTTGTCTGGCCTGTTATGGCAAACAAGCTGTATATTGAATTATAAAAGATTCCTGTTCTTAGAAGTGCTCAGATTTGTCTTAAACTTACATATGACTGGATATTTAAAAAAAATAAAATTGAAACCTAGTTTTGTGTCCCTAAGAAGTCTGTGAATGTTGTTTAATTAGCTGGTGGCAACAGCTGATTTCCTTTGTTTTCTTTCTCAGCTCTTCCCCAGAGTGGGTGTATCATAAGTGTAAAGTAGCCTAGAATTACTGTATACCTGTAAGGGGTTAAGCTAAAGGTAACCTGAGAGGTGGACAACTGACCAATGATAAATTCCTCAGGAGACAAAGGATTTTGAGTTTCAGTTTCTCTCTGGGTCTCTCTCTGTTCAGCTCAGCTATGGGATGAATCACAGCTATTTCTTTCACTGTAACTATAAGCTTTCTATCAAGTAAGGTAGTCAGTAAGTTTACCTTCTTTTGATCACTTGGAGGGTTCTCAGTGGTGAGTGTTGGTTGGGTGCTTCTTGATATTGTAAGATTCAGCAGAGATATCAACAGTGGGAGAAAGTTGCCTCGGGGGAGAGGTTTGGTTTCTTAATTCTTTTGTTGATTATGGTAGATGCTGTTCTATTGATGGTTATAAGGGATTTATTCCTTTCTTTTTTTTTTATTAAAATCTTTCTTTTAAGAAGATGACTGCTTGTTTTCCATGGTGTAAGATCCTGGTTTTGGATTGGGCACGTCTCACAGGATCAGGCGAGGCTTTTCTCTCAAGCTTCTCAGGGAGGGAATAAGTTTGGGGGTGTCATAAGTGTGATGTAGCCTAGAATTATTGTTTACCTGTAAGGGGTTAAGCTAAAGGTAACCTGAGAGGTGGACAACTGACCAATGAGAAATTCCTCAAGAGACAAAGGATTTTAAGTTTCAGTTTCTCTCTGGGTCTCTCTCTGTTCACCTTGGCTATGGGATGAACACAGCTATGTCTTTCACTGTAACTATAAGATTCTATCAAGTACTGTAGTCAGTAAGTTTACCTTCTTTTTATCACTTGGAGGGTTCTCAGTGGTGAGTGTTGGCTGGGTGCTTCTTGATATTGTAAGCTTCAGCAGAGATATCAACAGTGGGAGAAAGTTGCCTCGGGGGAGAGGTTTGGTTTCTGAATCCTTTTGTTGATTATGGTAGAGTGCACAGTCGCTCAAAGGTGATGAAATATTCGGCAATGTCGTTGGACTCATCATACTGTGGGCACAGTCGCTCCCATTTGTGGATTTTTGGGGAAGTGGAGTCAGCAGCTGGAGGAAATTGTCTCTTGAGCTCCAAAACAGCCAGTTCATGCTTCTGTCTCTCAATCTGGGCTTCCATAGCCCTTCTTTGGGCTGCTTCCTCTCTCTCCATCAGTCTTTGATGTTCTCTTTGTCTCTCCTCAGCTTGGAATTTGGCTAATTCTAGGCTACTTCACACTTATGACAGGGGGTTTTGTGGAAAGAGAAAGAGGGGCTTCAAGTGGCCCATGTCCAATAGTTTTTTGAGACATTCTCACTTGATGGTGGCAGCATATCAGTTCCAGACACAGAAGAAGTTGTGTTCTGGGGAAAAACATTTTAACCCAAGCTGGTAAAATAAGTCTGGGAGGTTATTTCCTTTTTTTCATGTGGGTTCCCACCTCTGTACCCTAGAGTTCAGAGTGGGGAGGCAATCCTGACAGGGTGTGTGAAAGGGCTTAAAGGTACCCCACAGGAAGGAATTCCCAAGTGTGCCTTCCTGGATTCTCAGAGCGGTTTTTGCACTTAGGTAGTGACTACATCTACCCATCCCAGGTCAGAAAAAAGCTGTAACCCTGGGAGCGGCCAGTATTTATTTTTAGAATCCTTACACTCCAAGTGCTAGAGTGAGGAATCAGCCTTGCTAGCATCTGATGAAAAAGGTTACCTGCTGGTTTCTTCCCCACTGGTGCTTTCTAGAATGCACATTAATCTGTGCCTGCAGCATCCAGTATGCTAATGAATGGCCACCTGACTGTGATTGCTAATTGTCTGTTACACCTGGATGGAGGCTCTGGCCTTTTGTGTGTGTGGAAAAAATCTATTTACCCACTTCCCAGACTTGTCTGGATCAAACACATTTTAGTAACATCATATAGAGGGAATTAATAACTTACACATACAACTATCACAATCATTTTACAATGATATTAATGACCAGTGTGGTGTTAGCTTTCATATGATTCCACAAAAAGCATATTTGTACAAACTTTATTACAGAAGCATGTAAGGTGTAAATACAGAGGTGTCTAGGGTCACAAATGGGCTTTGAGATCTCTGATCTGTTTTCTTTAGTCAGTGGTACCTGGTACAAGATTTAAAAAAAAAAAAGAACATTAAATACCTTTCAGTACAAGAGAGTCACTGTTCAAATTTCCCCTCTTGATACTTCAAGTTAATGAATCTCAAAAATGGATTTGGACATTTAATTATATGGGGAGGAAATCCCATTATTTTTATTTAAAACTTGTCACTTTCAGAGATTGTTTTAAAATACAGCTTAAATTTGCAAGCTGTTCTCCCAAACCATTTGTCAGTTTAAAATCACAATCCTTGTCACAATTATTTTTTGCTCTTTGTCCAAGCCCCAGACCTTTCCTTCTTTACTAAAACTTACAAAATACTAAGTAAGTTATTCTCTTTGTCTAGATAATGGCTTGAAACTAAATCATTATCATCTTTCTTGGGGGACTAATGAGATTCTGTTTGATGCCAGAATCCTTAACTCTCATGCTTTCTAATGAGTTTCACTTCCTTGGAATGGACATCACTATATAAAAGATTTATCTAAGACCAGTTGTTGATAGCCTTCTCCAGCAAATCACAAGAGATGGATATCTGCCAGACACATTTGTGTAATTATATCAGAATAAATGTAACTAAGATGAGATATTGTTTGGGCTTTTACTGTATGGATTACTACATTCTGTCTCTCCCAGTATGCTTTTTAATAATACTTTGAACACTTACGTATGAAATAGAAGAAATAAGAAACTAGTGTCACAATGCTAGCTCCTATAACTCTTTGAGGCATTGTACCTCAACATTTACTTGAGGTGAACACACTCTTTCATCTTGGGACTGATTCTGTTGGAGTCTAATGTAAACATTTTGGTATATATCATTTTAGTATAGTTTTGTCTTTAAGAAAAAGACATTTTGGATTTCGTGAGGATTCTATTTAATCAGCATTTTAATTTGTTTAGGCACAAGACAGAACAAGTCTCATTGTTTGCGTTTGCCTCATCGTGTGGAGAGGAGCTTCTCTGCCGGAACCATAAGAAAGTTTGTTTGTTTGTTTCCTTGTTTGTTTTCCACCTATTTTTTTCCTTTTTAAGAGATAAAAAGTCATCAACATAGTTTTAATTTATCTATGCCACTTCCAAAGGCAACTGGGTACTTGAACAGAATCTGACTTATACACGAATTACACAAACTCGGACCCAAGTCCATAGAACTGGAAGCAAAATTTGTGACTGCTGAACATTAGAATGCAAAAGCACTTCAGATACTGCAGAACAGTCATCTCTACACAGTTCTGACTACATTGGTAGTATACATTTCTGTAGTGAAACAGTTAGACAAGATGGGTTGCAGAGTGGTTGCGTTTCCTTTCTGCTAAATTATCAGTTATTGTTATATCTGACTTAGTTGCTGGGAGCTTTTACCCCATAAATGTTCTTTGTCTCCATGCATTTACATTCCAGTTGATTACCTTAGAGGTTATTTTGAATTGTTTCTATATTTTAAAAAGTTCATGTTCTCATTTTGTGTTTTCTATTATGTTACACTAAATCAAGATCAATAAAAGTTATTGTAGATCCAATTGGCTCAGTTTAAAATAAATTATAGAATGATCCACTGTTGGTAAATTGTCATAAATATTTTTCAGCCCGGGGGAAAGAACTATTAGACCACCTGTATTAGTTAATATATGTTTGTGTGTGCGATGTTGAAGAGAAGAAATCTATTGCTGCTTTGAGAGGGACAGAGACATGGAGGATGATGATAATGCTATTAAATGGGATGTTAAAGGATAGGAGAAACAGTGTACTGCTGCTGCTTTACCTGGGGTATGAAGGTGCTGAAATATGTCAGGTGGTGCATGAACTGCTGGCTCAGGGAGGTTAGTCCTGAGCCCCACTTCTTCTGCGGCCACTGGCTCCCTCCCCAGGATAGCGCCCCCCAGAGCACCAGGCAGGCGGCATAACTCCAGCCCCTAAGAGTACTGAGAGGGCAAGCAGTGTGGTCCCAGCACTGACCCCCGCCCACCAGCCCCGGAGCACCGGGAGGGCAAAGCAGCCCCAGCACCAACCCCAGGCTGAGCCAGGGCCACGGGCCAGGAGAAGAGCCACCCACAGAGTGGGAAGCAGAAGCGGGATTGGGGCAGAGCACGGATGGGGCCACACCTGGCTGTTTGGGGAGGCTCAGCCTCCTCCAGCATGTGATACCCACAATCCATGTGAGTCTCACTTCCTTCTCCCTTACCCCCAATTATGGAGTGGGGCTACAAGAGGCCATCTCAGTTTCTTCTTCTAGATGCCGTCATCTGCCAGGCCACCATCAGGTGGGCAGAGGATTCTCTGTACTTAATTGTAATCAAGACTCTTCGAACACAGAGCCACTAGGAGAATAGGGCCACTCAATTGCCTACCCCTGGATAGAGAGTTCAGTTACCTACAAAGGGAGAAGTTATATGATGTGTACTGTGAGCTCTACAATTAAACCAGTGGTCTGTGGAATCTTACTTTAAAACTATATACAGAAACTGCCTCCTAAATCAATTAGGACATAACAAAAAGGGTGCAGCTTACTTCCCCCTGTGCATCCAGCCAGTTCCTGGGGAAAGGAGAGCACAGAACCATGGCTTGGCCTACTTCTCAGCCCCTCCACCTTTTGGGGTGTGTGGGTGTGGAGAGCTGTTGGAGAGAAGAAAAGAAACAGCTGCTATTTAGTCCCTGTGCTCCATGGAGAACCACACCCAACATCTAGTCCTAATGCAGGGAGACCTTACTTCCCTTCACTATGGCAATATGGCTCAGGACAATCTAATCTTATGCAATTTACCCAATTGATCAGAATAGTTCCAAAAAAGCTTTCAAGATTATTGAGGACAAATATAGCTTCTTGAGAGCTTGGATTTTTTTTCTTGGACATTTCACTTTTGTAAAAATATTAAGAAAACAATTGCATATGAAAAAGAACATATAAATTCATTAAAGTTTGTTCACATGTAGAAATTTAGGAAATCCCAGCTCCTGGAATCAAGCTGTTAACTTCAAGAACAATCTTAATTTTATTACAGCTAGATAGCAGTCCAAATATATAGATATACACACACACCCATATTTTATTACAGATGTTAATAAATGTGCAGAGTATATAGAGAAGTAAAATGCTGTTTTAGTATAGACAGTTCAGCTGGCCAGCAGCTTTTGGACACTCCTGGTTGCCAAATTCTGTAAGTGCCAATATATGAGGGATAATTTCCATTGCGTAGCTTAGATTCTCATGTCAAAATTCATGGAACGTAATCCCATTTTCATTTAAGGGGACAAGTTGCCAAAGCTTAAATGGCTTTAATTGTGCTTCCCTAATTAATGACAACATATTCCACTATTTAAATAAATGAACTATTTTTAAAATACTTTAGATGTCCTGTCTTGCATATTTACTATGCAACTAAAGTATTAAATCAGAGGGTGTTATGCCAATGTAGTAATTTAACTGAAACATATGTTAGCTCCTTTCACTGAAAGATCTGATCCTCTAAGCACTTGTGCATGCAAGTATGTTTATTTATCTGAATAGGCCCCTGGAGTTCACCAAGACTATGCATATGAGTCAAGTCACTCATATGATTAAGTGTTTGCAGGATTGTGCTCTAACACAGTTACTTGCTGTTCAAATGCACTATTCCAGAAAATCGATATTCCCCTAAAATCTATTTATATCATAGCATGAGTATTAGCAAGCATAGACCCTGATCCAGGAAAACACAATCCGCATGTAACTTTAAATAGTGAGTAGTTCCATTTAAGTCACCTGGCACTGCCCACAAGCTAAAAGTTACAGATATGCTTAAGTGTTTTGTTGAATCAGAATCATAAAGAACAGGTTAGCCAGTTGTGAAGCTGCTATCTAAAAAGTCTTCCGTGTTAGCACAGTCCAAAACGATGCAGGTATCTGTTTAAGTTCTTATACAACACCAATTGCAATGGTCTCAGAGCAGTGATTTTTTTACTGCATCAGGACCTACATATTTATAGAATATTTTAAAACTGCTGTATTTATAATTTTAAAAGAGTGAGGCAAGTTTCCACTCATGCAAAAAGAACTACTTTAACGTGCTATAGGTATGTAGAAGGAAATCAGAAATAAAGAATAGTGCTGCCTTCCTGCAGTGCAGTTTGTAGGTTCCTGTCTATCCTTGTAAGTTTGCAACCAGTAGTGTAAAGTCCTGCACAATTTGTACAATTCGAACACTTATCAGTTGATGGCTCTCTATTGTTTAGTACTTTTTTTAAAAAAAGACCTGTCCTCATCTATGATTCAGGTTTCAAGGCTTGAGTTCCCGTGGGGGGAAATCCTTTGTAGTTTACTGAAAGTATCAAATTTTACATCAAATCTCATATCTCTTTCAGGGCATGTGTTTTCTTATGGCCACACACACGTTACTTTGTCCTGCTGGTTTTCAGTTGTATACGACTAACTAGATATTCTGCCACTGAGGGTTTTTTTAAAAAATTTAAAGGAGAGTAATATAACCAGAATTCTGTAATTTTTTTTTTTAAAAAAGGGTAAATGTACTGCTATAATGGAAAATCTATGGCTCCAAATACATGGGCACCAATCCAAGCCAGCTTGAAATCAGCTATATACATCGTCATTAATTCTGTCGTTAGAAATATATAGCTACACTTTGAGCTAAGGGTATACACATCTCTCACTGAGAGAGCATGCTATAAATTGAAGTGTAGCTTCAGTAGCAGCGAGCAGGAGCACAAACTGGCTCCCCTGCATACAAGCATGCCTGGAGCTAATGGTTGTGTACTAGGGGTGGCTCGTGTCACCACTCACTGCTGCCTGTGCTACCACAGCTAAGCAACTATTTTTGATGCACTAGCTTGATGAGAGCTAGCACGAGTATGTGTATGTGAGCTGGGAATCACATCCCTAGCTCGATGTCTAGATTAGATAGAAAAGTAGAATAAAGAAGCATTTAGCTGATGGGAGTTTTAAAAATATTAAATCCAGTTTTTAAATTACAAAAACAGTGTAAGGTGTCGCAGCAGAAAACTTTTTTTCTGCTTTGTAACTTAAACACATCTAAACTCATTTTTCTTTTTCAAAATTTGGCCACCCCAAAAAAATCTGCTTCTGTGATGAGATCTTATGCACAGTGTTTCAACTTCAGATGAATTTTTATAACAGACTTATAAACTGTTAAAAAGAAGAATATAGGATGATAATACTGTCAGGTAAATAACTAGAGAAGTATAAATTCAGTGGGGAGTGAGGTGGAGGCAGGAGTGATGCTCTTCTGGTGAACCTGGTGATTCCTTTATATGTAAAAAGAACATTTATCCATGCCTTCTTAGGTAGATTCCTATCCACCATGTTTACTAGTATACTAGTAATGAGGTGACAATAAAAATATGCATCATTCATTTTTAAGACAGGCAATGTTAAAGAAAACTATCACACTGCAATAGACCTGTTGGCCACATTTTAGCAACACATTCTTATTTTCAAGTGTCTGAAGAGTCAGTTTTTGTTCAGGTCTCAACAATACTCACTTTATAATGCAGTTTCACACAGTACCTCAGGGAAATCTGAGGCAAAGCCTAACTTGTTCAAATCAGCTGTAACTGCTTAATGCTGCGTAATGGAGCAGAATTCTTAGAACAATAATGCAGTCTCCTTTTTAATGTGTATAATATTAAAAATAGTTCATTGCAAAAAAGTTCATGTTTCCCTTTGCATAAAAATTGAATAAATACTTATGTAACAATTCACTATTCTATTGCATGCATTATTAATATTCATTATTTTAATTATAAATGGCCACATCAGCTAGATGGCTCAGTAAAATCTGGAAAGCCAGGTAATATCATTGAACATATTCATTATGGACTAGCTTATGATTTGGACAATATTTGAATGCTTGCTCAGATAGTGTGCCATTTTACACTTATTACTGTTTGTATTAAAGAAGCACCTTGGAGGTCCCAACCTAGACTGGGACTACGTTGTGTTAGGCACTGTACAAACACATAGGCTACATCTACTCTACAGATGAGGAGTGTGATTCTCTAGTCACGTGGACACACTCATGCTAGCTCTCATCAAACAGTGTATCCGCAGCAGCAGAGGCATGGCTTAGCTGTGCCTCTGCTGCACTCCTAATTATACTCGCACTAGGAGGATGAGCTAGGGCAAGTATGTGTACATGAGCGGGGGAATCCACTCCTCGCTCAGAGTGTAGACATAACCATAGTGAGACAGTTCCTGCTCTCAATAGCTTGCAGACTAAATAGGCAAGTTAGACAGCACAGACTGGTGAAGCTGTCATCCAAGAACACACAATTGGTCAGTATCAGAACTAGGAACAGAATCCAAATCTCCTGATTCCCAGTCTAGTGCCTCTCCACACTAAACCACATGGCCTCTCATGTTTACTGTTACACCACTACTGTGTTTAGTTCAGTAGTATTTAATTCAGTATTATTTCTGTCATTCCTCTGTCCTACAATTTTATGGATGCTCTGCCCTGAACAGTTATGTACATGCATCAGAATGAAGTCCATACCTATCTGCTTTTTAAAACTTCATTGTGCTTAGAACTCCACCCTGAATGGTGCACTTTGGGGAATATACTACAGAAAGTAATTAATGTGGCTGGCTTTCATTTCAAGGGAGTCAAATTTGGGTCAGGATCTATTTGCATAGAGTTTGGAAGACTCATTCTGTTGCCCATGAGCAATCACTGTAGAGCAACTGTGTGTCTCCTAAAAAGAGGTAATAAGATTTATTGAGCATGTAAATTAAATTACTATTCTTTTTTCCCAGCAAAAGTGTGGCTTTTTCAGATTAATGTCTTAATTTATAGCCGACTAGCAGGACTGATGATATCACCTTTCTTTATACCCTTTATTTTGAAAAAAATAAATCTTTTTGACCTAGAACAATCAAGCTGTGCATGTAACTAAGCTGTGTGAATAGATGTTCTTGTTACTTTTACCCTCATGCTCCATTCCCATCATCTCCTTTTATTTGTTATACCCACTTGTAATGTGTTATTTTATTAAAATTAAAGTGTAAACTAGTCTGTGCAGAGACACTTAAGGTCCCATACTATAATTCTTTGTTCAGGTAGTTAGAATCAATGGGAGTTTTGCTTGATTAAAGACTGCAAGATTAGTTCCTTATTGTAATGGGCTCTTTTATTGTGCCTAGAGTTTGTGATTTCACACGGAGCTAAATTCTCATGCCCCTTAATTTCCCACTTATCAAAGTGGCTACATTAACCTAAAATAAATATCCCTAGAAAGTACAATTTGATGTTACAAAAATACTCCCACAGCTTGTTTGAAAGGCATGTGAATATTCCTAACATACAATCAAAACAAAACCCAAATGACTTGAAAAGGATGATGTAACATTCTTAACTTTAGTATGCCAAGACTGAATTTATATCTGCTGCAGGCAGTCTAAGAAACATTTGATTTGCTACCAGCATATGCTGCAGAAAAGGTGTAGCACATTACTCTTTTTGTTACCTTTTTGTTATGTGGAAAGGGCATAATTGTATAATTGCACAAAGTCTTTAATTATCTTAATTGAATCATTTACAATAATTCAGTTACATACATAGTGCTATAGCTTTGCATAGCGTGCTAAAAGAATAGTAGTTAGACAACTCTTTTTAGCTATTAGAAGAAATCCCAACATCTATGGTCATTCATTTTAAAAAAAGTTCAGGTTTAGAATTCATGTCACATAAAAAAAATACCAATTTCTAGTTTCGTAAAGAAGCCCAGCTGCAAAGATGATTATACTGTGTTTAATTATTTTGGTGGTTTGTTGCTGCTGCATGCCCTGTGGCTTTCAATCTGTCTTTACGTTTCTTCCTGTTTAATTAATCTCAAAGGTCAGTGCAACTATAAAGCATTCCTTTACACTGTTTTGTGTCAGTATATATTTAAGATGGCATTTTCAGGGTCCAATTCTGCAAATACTCCATGGATAGAACTGTGATGGCTTGGATCACAGAAAACCCCTTGAGAACTCCAACTGATGTGCTGGGACTACCACTAAGCCCACTTTCCCTGCCGGCTTGGGAAACCAGAAACTTGCCTTGTTTGAGCCAGACACGCTTGTCTGATGCAAACACAGACCCAAATCTGAACCACATCTCCTAAAAGCTTCAGGCTTAACTGAAAACAGCTTAAGAAGTGTTCTTCTCTCCAACACTTAGATACCCAGCTTCCAATGGGGTCCAAACCCCAAATAAATCCGTTTTACCCTATATAAAGCCTGTACAGGGTAAATTCATAAGTTGTTCACTCTTTATAACACTGATAGAGACAATTGCAGAACTGTTTGCTCCCCCCCAGGTATGAATACATACTCTGGGTTAATTAATAAGTTAAAAGTGGTTTTATTAAATATAAAAAGGAGGATTTAAGAGTTTCCAAGTGTTAACAGACAGGAGAAAGTGAATTTCCAAGAAAAATAAAATAAAACATGCAAGTCTAAACATAAGACAGTAAGAAAGCAATTACAGATGGAATCTCACCCTCAGATATGTTCCAGTAAGGTTCTCTTACAGACTAGTCTCCTAGTCTGGGTTCAGCAATTACTTACACCCCTGTGGTTACTGTCCTTTATTCGAATATCCTTTGGGGGCTGAGAGGCTATCTCTTGAGCCAGCTGAAGACAAATGGAGGGGTCTCCCATGAGCTTAAATAGACTTTCTCTTGTGAGTGGAGACCCTCCTCCTCTCTCCTAGGCAAAATCCATCTCCAAGATGGAGTTTTGGAGTTAAATGGGCAAGTCACATGTCCATGCATGACTCAGTTTTACAGGCAGCAGCCATTACCCACATGCTATATTGAATGTCCTCAGGTAGACTTCTTATGGGGATTGGAGTCTTCCAAGATTCATTGTCAGTTAAATGTTTTTTGATTGGGCACTTAATTTGCACATTCCTATCTCAAGAAGTTGACCAAATGCTTTACTAAAGCTACTTAAACTCAAACAAGTACACAGCCAATATTCATAACTTTGCATACAAAAATGATACATGTATACAAATAGGAGGAATAGATTCAGTAGATCATAATCTTTACAGAGATATTTTACATGGCATATGTAGTAATGTCATATATACATTCATAAGCATATTCCCATAAAGCTTTATGGGGTGCAATGTCACAGGAACTACCTCCATTTTGGTAACCCTAATGGGTGACTAATCTTAAAAATGGCAGAATGGGTTATACTGCAGAATTATTTCTGTGATTCAAGTACACTTCCAGTAAAGCCAGTATCAAAACTTCCATTGACTTACAACAGGATCCACAAAAGCCAGGGAAGAAGCTGCCCAAGGTATTCAGTGGGAGATATTAATGACAGGAGTGTGTTCTAAGCACTGCTTCTCTTATGGAGATAGGTTTTTGAGTCCAGGCTGCAAGGAGGCACCCATATATGTTTAGTGATCAGTGAACAGGAACTCCTCCCCTTAAGTAAGATGAATTAGGCATCAAAGTAATTTCTTGTGGAAATAAGTTAGGTGCCTGCCTCACTCACAAAGTGGCCTGAGAAGAAGGAGAAAGCAGTGTCAGTTTATAACTTTTAGTCCATTGGTTAGAGTGCTCATTTGGGAGACTCAGGTTCAATTCCTTCCTTTGCAGGGGGGAAGGAGAAAGAATTTGAACAAGCTTCCTCCCAAAAGAGCTCTAAGCACTGAGATATGGGATAAACTGAGCCATTACTGATTATCTTCAAAAACTCTTGGAAGATGGGAGAGATTCCAGAGGACTGGAAAAGGGCAAATATAGTGCCCGTCTATAAAAAGAGATATAAGGACAACCCAGGGAATTACAGATCAGTCAGCTTAACTTCATTACCCTGAAAAATAATGGCTCAAATAATTCAACAATCAATTTTCCGACACCTGGAAGATAATAAGGTGATAAGTAGCAGCATGGATCTATCAAGAACCCATAGCTTTCCTTGAGAGGGTAACAAGCCTTGTGGATAGAGGGGAAGCGGTAGCTGTGATATATCTTGAGTTTATTAAGGATTTTGATACTGGCTGGCATGACCTTCTCATATACAAACTAGGGAGATACAACCTAGATGGAGCTATTATAAGGTGGGTGCATAACTGGTTGGAAAACCATTCCCGGAAAGTACTTATCAGTAGTTCAAAGTCAAGATGGAAAGGCATGTAGAATGGGATCCTGCAGGGATCAGTTATGGATCCAGTTCTGCTCAATATCTTTATCAATGATTTAGATAATGGTCTATAGAGAGCACTTATAAAGTTTGTGGATAATACCAAGCTGAAAGGGGTTGCAAGTGCTCTGGACTATAGGATTAAATTTCAAAATGATCTGGACAAACTGGAGAAATGGTCTGAAGTAAATAAAATAAATAAGGACAAATGCAAAATACTCCACTTAGGGAGGACCAATCAGTTGCACACATACAAAATGGGATATGATTCCCTAGGAAGAAAAGGATCTCGGGATCAGAGTTGATCACTAAATATGAGTCAACAGTGTAACACTGTTACAGAAAAAGCAAGAAAAAAGCAGAAAAAGCAAGCATCATTCTGGGATGTATTAGGCTATATCTACACTGGCACTTTTGTTGCTAAAATTTTTGTCACTCAGGGATGTGAAAAAGCACACCCTTTAAAGACAAAAGTTTTAGCAATGAAAAACACCAGTGTGGACAGTACTTTGTTGGCTGGAGCCACGTGCCCGTCAATGAAGCCAGTATCTTCATTGGGGGTCGTTTTAGTTTGTTGCCAGGAGAACTCTTTCCTGGCAATGAAGAGCAGCCACACAGCACACCTTACAACAGCACAGCTGCAGTGGCACAGCTGCGCCATTGTAAGGTGCACTGTGTAGACATTGCCTTAGCAAGAGTGTTGTAAGAAAGACACAAGAAGTAATTCTTCAATGGGAGGCCAGTACTAGGTGCCACGTTGCAGCAAAGATGTGGACAAACTGGAGAAAGTCCAGAGAAGAGCAAAAGAAAAAATGATCAAAGGTTTAGAAAACATGACCTATTATCAGAGGTGTAAGTAAGCCGGTACGCTCCAGTACAGCATACCAGCAAGAGCCGGTGTGCAGTACTGGGAACCGGCTTCCCCAGGCAGCAATTTAAAGGGCTTGGGGCTCCCAGCAGCAGCTGGAGCCCCGGACCCTTTAAATCGTCACCTGAGCCCTGCTGCTGGAGCCTGAGGTAGTGGCAGCAGGGGTCCGGCTGTGATTTAAAGGGCCCAGGTCTTCCAGCCGCTGCTACTGCCCCAGGCCCTTTAAAAAAAATTGCTGCCTGAGCCCCGCTACCAGAGCCCCAGGGGTCACAACGGCAGCCAGGACCCCTGGAGCTCCTTCAGCCACTTAAAGGGCCCGGTGCTCCACTGCAGAAGCAGCGGCTGGGAGCCCCTGGTCCTTTAAATCTCCGCCAGAACCCCCCGGGATTTAAAGGCCCTGCCCCTTTTGGTTGAGGCCCTGCCCCCTGCTCAGGACTCCGGAGTACTGGTAAATCCTTTAAATTACTTTCACCCCTGCCTATGAGGGAAGATAGAAAAAAAATGGGTTTGTTTAGTCTGGAGAAGAAATGACTGAATGGGGACACAATAATATATTTCAAGTAAAAGGTTACAATATTACAAAGAGGAGGAAGCAAAAATATTCTCCTTAACCTCTGAGGATAAGACAGGAAGCAATGGGCTTAAATTGCAGCAAGGGAGGTTTAGGTTGGACATTAGGGAAAACTTCCTATCTATTAAGCACTGGAATAAATTGCCTAGGGAGATTGTGGAATCTCCATCATTGGAAATTTTTAAGAGCCGGTTTGACAAGCACTTTTCAGGATGGTCTAGATAACACTTAGACCTGCCATGAGTGCAGGGGACTGAACTTGATAACCTCTTGAGGTCGCTTCCAGTCCTACGATTCGATGATTCTCTCCTGTTGAGTTTGTTCCTATGTGGATAAATAATGAAAGAGTAATTGAAGCAGGGAACTGGACCTCAGGTCTCCCACCACCTACAGTGCCTTGCGTGATGTCAAGAATCAGAGAGGTAGCCGTGTTAGTCTGGAATTGCAAAAGTGACAAAGAGTCCTGTGACACCTAAAGATTAACTAAAGTATTAGAACATAAGCTTTCGTGAGCTAATACCCACTTCGTATTGACTGTTCCACTGTGCTTAAATATTTAAGAAGTCATTAGGCCAGAGAGAGTGAGAATGACTCTGTTGCCTGGTGGAAGACCCAGTGTCCATTCCTCCTGCTCCCAGTACTCTTTCATAAGCTTGCCACAGTGGAACAGTGTCAAGTGGAGAGACTGAGGGCACTCCACCTCAGAATCTCCCACAGCTTAGTGGTAAGAGTATTCTTCAAAAAAGGTGTGGGAGAGCCCTGTTCAAATCTTCTCTCCTTCTTTCATCCTGTTCCCCCCAAGCAGAGAGGGGAATTGAATCTGTGCCCCCGACATTTCAGGTGAATGCCATAATCACTGGGCTAAAATTTATAAAGTGGGGATTACTATCACCACCTCCTTTTTCAGTGGTGGCCAGATTTGAAACACTACCAAAGTTCATATGCAGTAGCTTGAAATACCAGCACTGTTGTTATTATTATTATTTTATTATTTCATTAGTCAAAGCAAAATAAAATAAATAGATTGATTTTAATGTTGCCAATTCTTGTTAATACCTCGTAAACTAGAGGAATTTTCAAATATTTATGTGTAATGAAACCTAGCACCGAGTGTTTTTTCCCTTTAACATTTTTTGCAAATAATAATAAATTAATCCTCATAAATATCCCTGTGAAGTGGGAAAATATTATTGTTTCTGTTTTACATGCCAGGAGGCACAGGGAAGTTAAATGACTTGGCCATGACCACAAATCAAGTCAATGAGACAGAAGGTCAGAATTCAGAATGCCTGGATCTCAATCAAAACTACTTTGCTCCTAGAAAATGTACACATTGTACATTGTGTAGTGCATACTGCTTTATTTAAATTTGATCCCATGTAAAATACATTTAAAATAGGACTGTCTGAGGCTTTCTGGAAATTCTCTGGGACCAGAAATTTCTTGCCACACAATAATTCAGGGTATATCTTTCCTAGAATAAAGGGGGTTTGGGGTGTTTTAGAATGTTCTAACAGATATGTTCTGAGACTAGTATAGACAAAGCAAATTGTATTTTATCATGTGTTAGTTGGTCAGATTGAAGCCTCAGTCCTCCCCAGAGTTGTCTGTCATGATAATCATGAGGTCATATGTGTCACAGGTATCATCTACATAGGTATCAAAAACTCTCATGGCAATAACTTATGAGACTCCACTATTAGGTTTAATAGAAGCTCTGGCCATTCTGATGAAAAGTCAAAGGAGCCATGTTTGAAGTGAATAGAGTTACTCCAGATCTACACCAGTGCTAATGACAGCAGGATTTGTCTATGTGTTTTCTTTCCATCCCTGGACTCGCCTATCAAGTGGAGAAAGCACTGAGCAAACTTCCTTTTAATCAACTAGTTCTTCCAAAATGTATTCCCCCTCTACATATTTGCTCCCAAAGGTTGCATTTTAATTCTTTGATAAAACTAAATTGTAAATACAAAATTAAATTATGAATATTAAAGCAAAAAATCATGAAAATTATGTATTTCTCCAGATATTTCTGATATTAGTATTCATACAGTACTACATTCTGAAAGCCAGCAAGCAAGCTATATTATGAATTGCTCTGAAAGACATTGCAGCAAGCAGTATGAGCACTGAAAAAGAAAAACCATTAATCATGATTTTGTGATAGTAGTTTTGATAGCAAGCACAAATCCCATAAATATTCTTGCTTATATATACATATATTAATGGTGTCTCTTCTTCAGTCTTCAATTATTAAATTAAAAATAATGAAAACAAAGGTTTTTGAAGTTTTTCACTCACAAGAACATTATTTTTAAAACATTGCAAGCAGTCTGCAGACATTGCAAGGCATTTTTATAATGTTTCTCTTGCAAAATAGGTACATGTTGCAATTTAAGAACTGTACTCTAACAATATTAAGTATATTATTATTATTGTTTATTTTATTACAGATTCAGTTTGTTGGCTTAGTGAATTGCTATGCACTGAATTTAGAATAAGATGCTGGTTTGTGCCTTGTTATCAGTAGACAGCTGTTTGCCTTACATGCCTAACTTCTGAAACAGCTTTCCTGGCATGCCTGGTATAGAATATTTTATGTGAAAATAAATGAGTTTATGAAAATCTTTAATTATTTTACTTTTATGAAAGGATAAAATCTTCAAGGCTTTCTCTCAAGCCTCTTTGGAGCTTTCAAGTTAAACGAATACAGAACAGATTCATTCTTTTCTTTTGCTAACTCAGAACAAAGTGTATTTTCTCTTTTCACCCTTTTCACTATGGGTCTTCTACTGTTGGACAGATTTCAATTCACTGAGGTTAGAAAAGAAGTGTTACTTATTGTACATGGCTTACAAACTATGCCACCATCACTTTGAAAGGCAAAAGAGCTGAATTTAGCACTTTTACTTTTTAAAAAAATAATAAAAACAAAGTAAACTGGATCTTGTTGTATATTATTAGATGTTCACGAGAAAGTCTTATTGTACTACCTCAGAAAACCTTGTCCAAACACCTAATGAAAGCTTAAGGATTATTCTAACTTATGACAGCTGCTAACTTGCCTAAATAGCTAAAACTGCAGCCAGCATTATCCTGGCCATGCGCCTGAAGAAAAACAGGCATAGAATAGAGTCCTCAGATGGCCAGGGCAACCAGTTTCCAGCCCTGCCTCCCAGCGGGAAGTGTTTTCAACGTCTTAAAGGGTTTTAAGCTTTGTACGTGGCTTAGCTTCATCTCAGGGTTTTCAAAGTCCTTGCCATCCCATTACTGGAGGGGGTGTGGGGTGGAAGTGAGACTTATGCCCTTTTGGCAATAAGAGCAGTCAGTAGGGGAGCCCAGGCCCTCCCACTGTACTGGGCTCCGAACCAGGGCCCTCTAAGAGCCAACACCTGGATTGCCCTGCCTAGTTGCCTTCCTAGGCTACTTCCTACCATCCATCTCCCACCACGTCTCCAAGTCCGATATAAGATAGCAAAAGAAAAGAAAAGGCAGCTAAACCTTCAGACCATGAAGGGCTCAGTAGGCATCTTCAGCATGCTTGTTCAGGAGCCCTCAGTATGGGTCTATCTTCCTCCTTAGCCTCCCGCTTCTGAGCTTTCTCTCCACGTGGCACATGCTTTGAAGGTCTGGAGGGGCAGGGCAACCTAGGCCCAGTATTGTCCTTTAACTTCTTCGGGGTTTGTACATCCCATCACAAGGCACAAAAGGCAGCATAAAGCAAAACTAAAACAGACACACAATGGCCAAATATAACAAGAACTAACAAGAGGGATGAACAGTACTCAAAAAGGACAGTTGATAGGTGGGTGGGATGCTCAGAGAACAGGGGCACTGGACTTCACATAGGTTCAATTTTTGGCTCAGCCACAGACTTCCTGTGTGATCTTGGGGAAGACATTTAATCCACCCTTTGCTTCAGTACCTTATCTGTAACATGGAGATAACACTTCCTTTCCTTACAGCATGTTGCAAAGTTTAAATCCATGAATAACTGTAAAGCACTCAGATACTACGGGGACAAGGGTCATACAAGTCCCTAGAGAGAGAAGAGGAAGCGAAAAGTCAGCAAGAAAAGAACAACAAAAAGGAATGGAGAAGGAACATCTTCCTTATTGCTTGGATTTTGGAAAATCTCATGCCTTCCTGATAGAATGAACAGCCGCATGGGCTGTACTGGGGGAGGCAGAAGATGACTGATGTGTTTGCCATGCAGTCCCATTTGGGTAGCAAGTTGGTGAGGGACGTGAGACTGCCCAGATCCCTGCATACATTTAGGCCCTGATCCGACAACACGCTCAGCACGAACCGACTCCTGAATCTATGCACAGCCTCATTATTTGACTGGGGCTGTAGGAGGATGCAGGGGGAGGCTTATACAGAGTCATTGTAAGATCATGACCTAAGTGCTTAAATTTGTTTTACAGGATTCTGAGTAATTGTGATAGTTTACCAGCGGGGTATAGAATTGATGTTACACCATACTAATTAGTCAATACTTTTATTGGTGATGAAGTGCCAGGAAATTGCTTGCAGCTCAGATTGCTGTAGTTTGTACTTTCTCTGTATATTCCAAACCATGTGTGCACTAATGTATGAATTATCCAGAATGAACAATAATGAATTATGAATGATTCATAATCACTTATCCAAAGCCCGTTGATTTTCATGTGTGTTGATTTGTAAACAAAATGACTGTAATTTCCTGCACATTTTTGAAAAATATTGTATAAAGAACAGAGTAAATAAACCACTTTTATTTATGTAATGGACTGAATGGTAGAACAAGAAACCTTGAAATGATTTTGACAAAGCTGTTTCCCATAATGTTTTTAAATAATCTTGTATTACTTTGATCTTTATTATTGGTAAGATATTTTGTTTATTAATACAATATTTTAAATTAAAGTTATTATATAAACAGTACTTGCAATCCCTACTAACATGAATCATAATTATAGTACCAGAAAGGGTGATTTAAAATTTAGTATTAAATTGTTACATTGCTACAAATATACTTCCCACCAACACAGCAACCTCTACTGTTACCTGTGGAATTCTGTGTCCAGCTACTTGCATTGGAATGTGTGGACTTGTAAACATGCATAAAACTCAAGATCATCTTAAATCTAATAGCAAAAGAGCACTGAACTTTTTGAAGCAATTAATCCTCAAAACTGTTCTACAATTTCTGGTAGATTACTGTCTGTTTTCACTGGCTCTGTTCCATGCCTGCGAATAATTCATCCTAACAATTTACTCAATGCCTTCATGTTAAGCAAACTTCCTGTGTTCAGTTTCAAATTCTTCATGCAGCATTTCAGGTATTCTCTAATGGTATCAGTGTGAGGCTCCTTACTGTAACTCCACAGATGGGAGACTGTATTTTCCCCCAAGCACTGTATTCAATGTTTATCCATCTCTTTCAGCCAAAGTTGGCTCTTTTTCACCATTTATTCTCTTCAGTAACATCCAAGATCACAGTGTCTAAGAGAAAAATTGAGGAGAACGGAATGGTCCAAGCACAATCCAACAGAGTTCACCACCACCTTCCTTTTGTAATGTTGTCTCCAATTTATAAACTCAGATCACAATGCTGTATTTGCTTCCTCCTGAAAGTAAGATGGCCAGTGGTTCTCCACTGTAATTTTTTCATTCTGTCAAGTACTATGTAGTAGACGGATGCTGGCCAAACAAATCACCACTGCCTGATTCTCAAAATGTTCCGTTCTGCAGACCACAGGAGAGCAACAAACCATAGTTTTAGAACCACTGTGTTGAGCAATAGCTTCTGTACTAATGTGCTGTGTAGGGTATATGTTGTCACAACAACAAAGTAATGCAAACCAGGCACAGAGGAAGGGTGGTTTGATGGTTATGGCCTGGAACTCAGGAGGAGAGCTGGGCAGATGTTTGATTATTTCAGGTCGGTCAGCAAATGGAAAAATCAGTAGAAACAGCCAGTTCAGTTCTGAAATATTCAGAATTTGTCAGCAAATTGGAAAAGCTCATTTCAGGCCAAATAGCTGTGCCCCTTTATTACCATGATTAGGATACATGCCTGTGAGACCCAGGTTTGACTCTTCACACTGCAGCAAGGACTTGAACTCCCCACTCCTACATGAGTGCCCTAATTCTGAGGGCTTAGGCCATTCAGGTTCTACCTTTGTATAAATGCTTACAATATTTTATTTATCAATACACTGTTTTAAATATTAATTGGGCCAAATTTAAAGAGAGTGAGATCATCTCTATAGCATGAGTGATTCAAGTACTCACCTGGCAGAGTCAGACTTGAATCCACATCTCCTGCTTCTGAATCAGATTTGAATTCAACTTTCCTACCTCGCCCCCTGAGGGACACCTAATCTCTAGGCTATAAAATCATTATCTTGTGTTTTGGCAAGTGAATAGTTAATATTTCTGCAAAGTGGTACAGCTTCACCAGGAGCGATTGAGAGTAATCCACCTCAGAGTAGCCTATTGCCTGGTGGTCAGAGCACCCACTGCGGGAGATCTGAGTTCAAGCCCCTGTTCTTGTGACTTTGAGCCAGTCACTTAGGGTCAGATATCAAAGATATTTAGACACCTGGAGACACAGATTGGTACTTAGTGATCCAGAATGTCTCCAGGCCTCAGTTCACCATCTGTGTGAAAAAAGGGGTGGGAAATAATAGACTCCCCTTCTTCACAGGAGTGCTGTGAGAGTAAATCCATTAATGTTTGTGAGACACTCAGATACTCTGGAGATGGGGTCCTGTACGTTCCCAGGCAGATAACAAGACAAGCACCTGGTGCCATGAAATATGGAGCAAGTTCACATTTAAATTTCTTAATAAATAAATAGCCAACCAACATGTATTTTATAAAATGCTTATTAGTTTCAGTCTTTAGAAAGCAACCACTAACCCTGGCGTTCCTTATGGTCCCATTTAACAGATGGCACAATCTGTAACCCCACAGGGCTCTCCTGTAAAACTGTGGAGTAAATTTTGCTGACTCATTGTGACAAATGTGACTTCTTGACTCACCAGGATATAAAAGAGATGGTGCAAGCATCTGGTCAGAAGTTGTGTTGGGTGGAAATACAGAGATTCACCAGAAAGGCCTAAGAATGGCAAGGTTTGGGGAGAAAGAGCTGAGGTTTGTGTTCTTTTAAGGGAGGCCAAACTCTAGGAAGTAAGATATTAGATGGATTCTATATTCTGTCTGGAGAAAGATAGAAATGCCATTTGTTCACATCCTGTTATTCAAAACCAACTTGCCTCTTTACAAGACATCCACAAAAGAATTAACACAGATCAGTGATCACTTATTCTTTCCATTTCCAGCTGCCTTGAGCAGTAGTACATATTGTGCCAGATCAAAATGTGTATACAGGACCAGAATCTGAGTTGGTGTAAATCAGTGTAGCTCCACTGAACTCACTGATATTATGCCAGATTACATCAGGTGACAATCTGCCCCACAATTCCTCTCTAGGTATCCATTTTAGAGTCAATATGTGCAGTGGAACAGGATCATCTGAAGCCTCCACTAAAATTATTCCCTGAAACTAGAGCTAGCTGAACATTTTCTGTCAGCTTTTTTCTATTTTCAGTTAGCTTGGAATTTTCTGTTTTGAAAATTTCTGCAGAAAAAGGTGGAAAGTAATGAAGACTCTTCACGTTTTTCAAAGTTTGTTGCCAAAAATTTACCAGCTCTACCTAAAAACTTTTGTGAGAGGGCTGTAAGAACATTGTCTTTAAAGCAGTGATTGTCAGCCAATCAATATGTATTGCATAAGAGTGACCAGTTTGTGCATCTGCTTTGACTAAGCATGAAGTCTTTGTGCCAGGAATAGGCAATATTCCACACTTTCAGCTTTAAATATTTTAGGCCAAATCCTCAGATTATGTAAATAGCTGCAATGCTATTAACTTCAGTGGAGCTATATCTATTTACATCACCTGAGGTTCTGGCAAGTGAGACATAACTACTGTACATTTGTGGTGGGAAGGGAGAGAGAATGTGATGTTTACAAGACATAAGACTGACAAACTATATTCAACAACAAAAGTGGAGCAGAATGAAGCTTACTTTTTTCCTGCTGCTTTGAAATGTATTTCTAATAACTAACAATACCAATCTACCTCTCGCTTTCTATCCTGTAGAAGTACTACTTAATCTTAACACAGATTACACTTTATAACATGTGTTAAAAATCTCAAAGGAATGCCATTCCAGGAAAATTTTTAAGGCGAGTGTCAGATATTTACAGGTTATGACAAAATTAGACCAAGACTTCAAATATTAATCCCAGATGTTTAAAGTCAACATGCTGTAGTCAATGGTTACAAAATAATTCATAGCCAATTTCTTGTAAAGCTTGAGATGCATTTAATGAATGGATCACATAACGAAATTTGACAGAATTCTTTGCTGTGGCAATACCGTATGCTATTCCAAGATAATAAAGCCTGGAATGTATTATAGATTCAGGGAATAATGCCAGTGATTTCCAGCTGCTTACTCAGTAGCTGACAATATCTGTAATTCATAGAATCATAGAATATCAGGGTTGGAAGGGCCTCAGGAGATCATCTAGTCCAGCCTCCTGCTCAAAGCAGGACCAGTCCCCAACTAAATCATCCCAGCCAGGGCTTTGTCAAGCCTGACCTTAAAAACCTCAAAGGAAGGAGATTCCACCACCTCCCTAGGTAACCCATTCCAGTGCTTCACCACCCTCCTAGGGAAAAAGTTTTTCCTAATATCCAACCTAAACCTCCCCAATTGCAACTTGAGACCATTACTCCTTGTTCTGTCATCTGCTACCACTGAGAACAGTTTAGATTAGGGTGACCAGATAGGAAGTGCGAAAAATCGGGATGGGAGCGGGGGGTAATAGGAGCCCATATTCAAAAAAGCCCCCAATATCAGGACTGTCCCTATAAAATCTGGACATCTGGTCACTAGATCCATCCTCTTTGGAACCCCCTTTCAGATAGTTGAAAGCCGCTATCAAATCCCCCCTCATTCTTGTCTTCTGTAGACTAAACAATCCCAGTTCCTTCAGCCTCTCCTCATAAGTCATGTGGTCCAGCCCCCTAATCATTTTTGTTGCCCTCCACTGGACTTTTTCCGATTTTTCCACATCCTTGTAGTGTGGGGCCAAAAACTGTACACAGTACTCCAAATGCGGCCTCACCAATGCCGAATAGAGGGGAATGATCATGTCCCTTGATTTGCTATACCAGTGGTCTTCAAAGTGGGGTGCGCACATCCCTGGGGGTGCGCGAGACCACCCCCGGGTGTGTGCAAGACTCCGGCGCCGCCGCCGATCCTGCCCGGGAGACCGCCGAACTCCTGGGCGGTCTATTTTTGTCCCGCCAAAATGACGCTGCAGAAAGTGGTGGCATTTCGGCAGACATACCCCCTGGGGGCCGCACGAGTTTTTCCTCCTCAAAAAGGGGCCGCGGAGGAAAAAGTTTGAAGACCGCTGTGCTATACAACCCAAGATGCCATTGGCCTTCTTGGCAACAAGGGCACGCTGTTGACTCACATGCAGCTTCTTGTTCACAGTAATCTCTAGGTCCTTTTCTGCAGAACTTCTGCCTACCTGTTCAGTTCCTAGTCTGTAGCAGTGCATGGGATTCTTCCATCCTAAGTGCAGGACTGCGCACTTGTCCTTGCTGAACCTCATCAGATTTCTTTTGGCCCAGTCCTCTAATTTGTCTAGGTCCCTCTGTATCCTATCTCTACCCTCCAGCGTATCTACCACTCCTCCCAGTTTAGTGTCATCTGCAAACTTGCTAAGGGTCCAGTCCACACCATCCTCCAGATCATTAATGAAGATATTTAACAAAAACGGCCCCAGGACCAACCCCTGGGGCACTCCACTTGACACCGGCTGCCAGCTAGACATGGAGCCATTGACCACTACCCGTTGAGCCCAACGATCTAGCCAGCTTTCTATCCACCTTATCGTCCATTCATCCAGACCATACTTCTTTAACTTGCTGGCAAGAATACTGCGGAAGACCATATCAAAAGCTT
The DNA here is from genome assembly GCA_007922305.1 of Dermatemys mawii. Lineage (NCBI taxonomy): Eukaryota > Metazoa > Chordata > Testudines > Dermatemydidae > Dermatemys > Dermatemys mawii. The sequence continues at coordinate 38,196,572 of ML677334.1, read as the reverse complement.
TGCTAAAGTCAAGGAATAACACATCCACTGCTTTCCACTCATTCACAGAGCCAGTTATCTCATCATAGAAGGTAATTAGGTTAGTCGGGCACATAGGCGTGCACACAGGGTGTGTGCTGGGTGTGCCCAGGCACACCCTTATGTCTCAAAAAAGAATTAGCTTTCAATGCAGAGTGCCGTGCCTTTAAAATAAGTAAATAAATAAAATTCCCTGGGTGCATACCCTAATGAAATGTGCTGTGCACGCTTATGGTCAGGCATGACTTGCCCTTGGTGAATTCATGCTGACTGTTCCTCATCACTTTCCTCTCCTCTAAGTGCTTCAGAATTGATTCCTTGAGGACCTGCTCCATGATTTTTCCAGGGACTGAAGTGAAGCTAACAGGCCTGTAGTTCCCTGGATCCTCCTTCTTCCCTTCTTCAAAGCTGGGTGCTACATTAGCCTTTTTCCAGTCATCCGGAACATTATCCGATTGCCATGAGTTTTCAGAGATAATGGCCAAAGGCTCAGCAATCACATCCTCCAATTCTTAGCCACAAGCCTTTTATTTTTCTGTGAATTCACTGTTTCAAAGGGGCTTCTCTTTTGCAGATGTTGTTGTCGAATTATTTCAAAGTGCTGCAAAGAACATTCTGTCCCATCTTCTAATCATCAATAAAATCCCCATTCACAAATGCAGAAGGGCAGCTACAGGGGGTGATACTGGTTATCCTTATTGATTACTTGTGATAAACTACCACCTAGGCTTCCTGCAAGCCTAAATGTACACCCATGTAAAATGGAACTAGATGGTAATCCAGAAGCATGTCTGATTACATTCAGCTAGATGACCACTGCAGCTCAGTGAGAGTAGTCCTGGATTGTCCAACTCCACTCCTAACAGGAGAGTCACAAACAACAGACAGAGCCCTAGGAGAGGATAATGCCACAGACCATGAGCCTGGCCATTCTTGATAAGCCGGGAATAGATTTGTAGACTATAAGGCCAGAAGAAACCATTATGATCACATAAACTGACCTCCTACAGAACACTGGCTATAGATTTAATTCAGTGAGTCCTGCATCTAACTCAGCAATGTAGGGCCGTAGTCTAGACACTTCCTACATTGACAGAAATGGTTTTTCTGTTGATATTATTAATCCAGCTCTCCAAAAGGCGGTAGAACTCTTCCACTGATTTAGCTTTGTCTACATTGGGGGTTAGATCAACCTACGTCTCACAGAGCACAAACATTTTCACAGCCCTGAGTAATGTAGTTACGTCAGATCTAATTTTTAGGTGTAGACCAGGCCTTAGAGTTAATAGAGCTGCTGTTTTCAAAGATGCATTTACGTCAGCTACATAAGGGGTTCAGGGATGGGTGAGCTGGCACCAACCGTCTGTACTGGCTGAGAGGTACTTAGAAGCAGAGTTGCAAGGCCACCATAGTAATCACTGCAACAGTAGCAGCAGCAGCAGGTAGAAAACAACCAAAGGCCTTGGAGAAAAGTAAAGGTAGGAGGAAAGGAAAGAGGAGACCATTCACCCAGGACACAGGAGGGAGCCACTAGACCCCTCAGATTGTGTTTCTGCTGCGGAAAGTAAGGCAGACATTTTTTCTGGACTGACATTTGGGAATTGATGTTGACTATAAGCAAGTCTGTGAGCTTAATGAGGCTGCAAGGAACATACCATGCATGGGGAAGGGGTAACCAGCCTAGTGAATTCAGGACTATAAAAGTGGTGTAATACCTAGAAGCACTGGTATGAGGCTGAGCTTTATTTCTTGACCCAACTCATGTGACGTGAGTCAGGTGTACAAAGAGGTAATTGCTCTTGTCACATGTCAGAAGTATCTAGTGATTCCAGTGGCTACTTCACTTATAAAAAGTAAAATCAATTGTGAATAAAACATATTAACTTAAAATAACTACTCTCCTTCCTTTTACTATTCTGCTACTTAGAAGACCTTGCTGACCTCTGAATTAACCTCCAGTTTCATTGTGGGTCATCTATCTGGAAAATATGGTTACTTGGAATTATAAACTGAGGGGATGCATTGTGTGCTGCAGCGAGCTCTTTCTAGTTTATGGTTTACTGACGAATTTAAGAAGCACACATTGTGTCCTCAGTGCACTTTATGTTGTATCTAGGCTATCTATAAACTGCAGGTGCCTCATTAAATTCCACGGCTGATTACAAGAAGCAGCCATGCGCAGAAATATTCATCAGGGGCTTCATGATTTGCATTGTTGTGCTTGATTCCTTCTGGTAGCAACAACACTGGTTATTTAGCATTGGCTCTGTACCATTGTGAGCAGAACACAATAAACGAATCAAGATTCCAGTCTTCAGCTAACCATCCAGAAGCCAATGGCATCCAGCCGGTTATTGATTTACATATTGACATTTACCCCTTATAACTGTGAAAGCATGTTTGCTGCACAACTATTGGCTTCTTTCATGAAAAAAACTGTGCACCATAATATTTTAATGACTATTTTGTGGCTCTCTGTTTCCCTACTGATAGCTGGAAAGGATTGCTTTATTTTATACAGTTATGTTAGAGAGAGAAAGACTGAGAAACTTTGTCAGTATTCCCAGTTCTGGTTAAATGGCTTGGCCGGAAGGCAAGATGGATACATGCCCATTTCTTCTTAGCACAGACGTGTTTAAAAACAACAACTTGGCATAGCTGCTGTAAAAGAATTTCTGCATCAGCTATATTTAGTTCTTCTTTTGGGGAAAAGCAAGTGTATTCAAGCCCCTAATAATGGTGATTAACTGTGTAGAACAATACCATCTCTTGTACAATGGATGGACAAAGAAATGGTAGGGTGATGGTCTCTTAGAAGGGCTCTCAGTATCATTTTATAATTTACAGATCTTATTCTCATATGTACAATAGCCCTGGAAAAGCCAGTACCTATGGATTTGGCATTATTCTTCCTCTTTAATGCCAAATGGTGCTTTACCCTAACCTTTCTTCAGTGACTTAATTTAAAATTTGATAAAAGTGAACACAAACAACCTTTCCTTTATCTTTTTCAGAGAAACTCCAGGATTATGTAGCTATTACTCAGTGCAAATTCTATTTGTCTCCCCATTAAAAAGCAAATGGTATTCAGTTCAAACTATATGATCTTGTTTTGAACAGACAACACCCCCAGGCTAGAGGGAACATGGAGAAATTAAGGCCGCAGGAACCTTGACTTTATTGCATTTGTTTCTTTTATTGTCCTTCCTCATAGGAATGTAGTGCCTCTCAAAGATGCCAGACCTGCAAAATGAAGTGATCTTTTATTCTCATACAAGGAACAGAATGGAGAATGGCAGCACATGCTTTTCCATACACACATACACCTAGCACCCTTACAATGGTGCCTCCACTTGGAAGGACCATCTTTAGTGAGGAAAAGCTAATTCCATGCCAATATTCTTCCAGTTGCTTCCTTCTTTAATTAGACTGAGAAAGGTGCCACTTTGAGACAGTTCTGGTGGTGACTTTTGTGATGCAGACATCTTTCCCACAGGAACTGGGCTAAAATCACCATAACCCATAAAGCAGGGGTTCTCCACCAGGGGTCTGCAGTCCCCTCGGGTGCTGAAAGCAGGTTTCAGGGGTCTGCCAAAATAAACCAGGCTTTAGCCCTGGGTGGTGATACCATCTTCGCTCCCTCACCTCAGAAGGCCACCCAGCCTATGGGTCAGCAAGAGCAACAAGTTTCTTATTGTGTAAGTAAAAAAATAATATTCTGTTTTTTATTTGTGTACCTATATTATCCTTTTCTTTTTTATATTATATGTGAGTGTGTTTATATAACTAGCAATTTAATCCAATTTTTAATCTACTGGAAATGCAGAAAAACACTTGTTGTGGCACAGGTGGGTTGTGGAGTTTTTATAGCTTATGGGGAGGGAGGCTCAGAAAGAAAAAGGTTGAGAACCCCTGCCATACAGTTTACGGAGGAGTTCTTAGATAGCTTTTGGTCACTACTGAATTTGAACCAATGAACCACTATAAAACTACAGCAGCAGTATAAAACTACACAGCTCACTGCCAATCTCCTGAGCCATCTAGTCCTGCTGCTGCGATTTCTTCTTAGTTCATAAGATTATTTTTTAAAAAACCCTTTTTATTTTATGCTTTCAATTATATTTCCCTTATATGCAGTGGCCTAAATTTTCAAGACTGATTAATGCTCTTGGGTGCCCAACCTAAGATACATTAAGGAGACTGGAATTGCCGAGCATCTGCCCTCTGGTAACCATGTCTTTTTAAGGTGCTTTAGGTTGGGCATCCAAACGATTAGTCACTTTGAAAATGTTAAATCAACCAGTCTTGACCAGCTTCTATGGTCAGGTCTTGGTCTTGATCGGCCTCTGCATGCCTGCACAGGGGCAAAAAGAAGAGAAAATTATTCACACCCACCTACCCCTGTGTGATCTTACCACATCTTTGCTTCAGGTGCAGGGAAAGAAAAGTAGCTGCACACCCTGTACTTCCTCCTCTCTCCTTGAGTTGGATGAAGAGGGAAGGGGAATGAGTGGAGTTGTGTCTCTGCCCAATGCACCAACTAGCACAACTGAGTCAGTTTGGCGTGGGGAAGCTCTCAAGCAACCTGGACAGAGGTAGTCACTCTCAATGGTCAGAGCAGGAAGCAGCACCAAAGGTCAGGACCAGATTACCTGGAATGGGACAGGGACAGGACTAGAAACAAGTAGACACATGAGCTATCACAGCCATGAGCAAATGCTTTGAGCAGCCACTGGGCTTAAGCATTAGACTGCTGACTCTTCCAATCAATCAGGCACTATAGCCAATCAGGCAGCCTACTACAGGCCAGCGGCACTCATTAGGTACCCTGGAAACTGGATCTGCTTCCAGACTGGCTATGCTGCAGGTATTGATTCCTGATAGTAGCAACATGCTAGTTGTGGCATACTGCCTTACTTGGACTCCTTTTGGGGTAATGCAGCAATGTGCTGCCTCTTGCATAAGGCGGTGAGCTGAAAGGAAAGGAAGATCTGACCTATAACACGCCATATAATTTAAATGAGATGACTATCCACATAACTCCTACCTTTTCCTCTTAAATATATGGAACTTGATCCTGTTGTCACACTGATGTAAATCAGGAGTAAATGAAGTCAAAGAGTAGTTACACCAATACAGAGTGAGATCAAAGTCAAACCTAAATACTGGATTTTCTCCCACGTGTCATATGTGACTTAATACACATATTTATACAAAGGAAAAAGCGTACAAATAGGATGAAGTGAGACTGAGGATATGCCCCAGGTATTTAATGCAAATTTTATTTTATAGGTATGTCTATAGTGCACTATACGATCTGAATCTTGACTTTGTTTCTTTAGTTTTATGGGCAATGGAACTTTTACACAGTTTACTTTCATTATGTAAAGCCTGTTCAGTGATATTACATTGGCCTAATTTAATACAATTCATAGGATATTTTGAGAGTGTTTTGATAATGACATTTGTTGGATCAAACTCTGCTATTTTACTCCTCTGAAAACCCTAAAGCTAGTTGGTTTTCACAGGTGTAAAAGAGCTGAATGTGGTTTACTATATTCAATTATTTCTGTTCATTTGTCATTATTTATATTCAATATTTTATGTTTTGTAGACATTACAAATCACATTTTAAATATGTTTATTAACCACACTAGGGAAAATAAAAGTATTGCAGCTTTATAAATATCCACTAACTGCTGTTTTCATGGAGTTACTGCAAGTGTGTGCTGTGCTTGCTTCGTAGGAATTAACATCCTGTGACTATTTGTATGTTGAAGGTAAAAAATGGAGGCCAGGTTGTATAGCTTTTTAGAAATTTTCTCCTGAGAATGGTTCTGTGGTCCCTCATATCCACAGAGTAACATACAAGAACTTAGTGAAGAGTCAGTTGTAATCTTAATTCTTGGGAAAGAGCTGCTATATACACATCTCCCGTAGCATTCAGTTGCACATGTATACTATTGGGTCAAATGGGAAATATCTGTATTTCTATTTTGTAACTCCGCTCTTGGGCGGATGGCCTTACAAGAGGGTTTAGAGTAGAAGATAGACTATAGAGGCCAGATTGTTAGAAGTCAACAAGGTGGTGGATGCTCAGCCCTGGGGCTCATCAGGCCCTAGATCCGTGTGGTATATATGTAGCCATTGATAGCTGTCCATGGGTAATTCTAAAAGAGCAGAATAGTGTTTTTAATAACCATGGACCCTAGAGACAGACTTAATTCTTTGGAAACTGTGTATACATCCTCTTATGCAGTTATTTTGACGCTATTGTGAAAAATGGCAATGATCTAAGGGTTAACACACACAGCCACTTTTTCTAAGCTTAACAAAACTGGTAGTCAGTGAAGAGGTTTCAAAATCAGGATTTGAAAGAACCCGACTCTATTAGGAAATTGGGATGTAGTATTTTGTATCTGATGCACCAAAATAAAGTCCATTTAGAAATGAAAAAACAAAAAAACAATGATCTTGCATGAACCTGAAATTTTGGAGTGGTGAACAACTTTCTCATGTTTCAATGGAGAAGCAGCCCAGTGCTGTTTTTTTTAAATTATATAAAACATAGAAGCATAAAATAGACAAAGGTGTGCATGGAGTGGCCAAACAAGTACATTTTTTTCAGGAATTTGCATGCAGCTGAAATCCCCATTAAAAAAAAAATCTATCTTTGCTCTTTTCTGTAACTTAGATGCTGCAGATGTGGGTTTGTGATACATGAAAGGCAGTGCGGGGGGGGGGGGGGGCTTAGCTTACCCCTCCCCCCATTCATGAATTACAGGGTTATATAAATAAGGCAGATTCATGTTTGTGTGGGGTCTGGGAAAGTGAGTTTAATAAAATAAGGGAAAATGAGAGAGGTATGGCCTCTGTTTTTCCATGTAAATTAACCACACCAGGCAATCTAACAGAAATGTTCCAGTGATGTTTTGCTTACAAGGGAAATTCCTTAGGGCAGGGACTGTCTTTCTGCATAATATTTGTATAGCCCCTAGCACCAGTGGAGTCCTAGTTTATGACTGGGGCTCCTAGGTGCTCCTGGTAGAACAAATCATGAATAACAAGGTGTCGAGTTTTCAGCCACTGGCTAATCAAATTCTTAGTGATTTTGCAATATCATCTGTGATGTGGTAGTTAAATAACAAGGTACATATATGGTACCTCTAAAAGAACCCATAATGAACTCGAGAAAATGTGGTCCTTACCTGCTATGGAAATAACTAATGGAGAAATCATGACCAACTTAAGCAAGATGGGAGTTATGTTTCTAACTTGGTTATAGTTCTAACTTCTAAGGAAGGAGCAAGAAAAAATGAGAGGTATTCATAATATATGTTTGGATTATTTGCATTTTAAAAGCACTAGCTGCCAATACTTTTGAAATGCATTGAATCATAGGCACTGGATGATATGCACATCAACCTGGCGGCCTTCACCATTTATCATACACAATTTGGTGTTTAAAAAATAATCACAGAGTTTAAAAGGATCAAATCACTCACTGTACTCTTCAGGGGTCCAAGCCTGGATAAGATTATAATGCATCAACTCTTAAAAAGTACACAGCTATGTAGAATCATATAAATGTAGGCTCTCAAGAGGTCATATAGGCCATGCCCCCGCACTGCCATCCCTGACAGATGTTTGCCTAAACTGTCTTTAAAATCTCCAGTGATGGGAATTCCACAGCCTCTCATGGTAAGCTATTCCAGCACTTAATTATCCTTCTAGTTAGAAAGTTTTTATTAATCTATAACCTAATTTTCCCTTGCTGTAGATTAAGCTGTTTACTTCTCATCCTACCTTTAGTGGCTATGGAGAATAACTGATCGTCATCCTCTTTGGCACAGCACTTAACATATTTGAAGATTTTCAGGTCCCCCTTCAATCTTCTTTCCTCAAGGCTGAATATGACCAGATGGGCTGTTTCTTTACCGTCTTTCAACTTGCATAGCTATTACATCTATGAAAAGAGGGTGTAAAATGCTCCTGTTTGATTTGGCTGCATTTTACATTCACTTTGCACAACTGTAAGTGGCTACACAAGATACAAGCAATGAGAAAGCCTATTTCCCTCCCCTGCCCCTGTCATATGGAGACACAGGGCCTGGTTTTTCCACTGCCTTGCATCTTTAATCATTTGCTCCATGCAAAGCAAGTGTAAAATATCTTACAATCCATACTGGCAATTCATGTGAGTGGAAGCATGGTTTCTCACTCTGCACAGATTTAAATGACTTCACAAGCTGCAGGTCAATGGAGAATCAGGCCCATTGTGTCTTACAATCTGTAAGGTTCTCCTACACTTTCCAATTGCCAATGAAGGAAAACTCAAAACTTACCAAAACTCAAGGAACCAGGGCCTGACGCTTTAGTGTGAGGCAGCCTTAAAGCCCTGCCAAGTGAAAATCATCCATTTGCTTTGCTACTCAATATTTTCTGAGGTATTGATTGTTCATGAGGATTGTTCTTTGTAACCTGAAAAGACTAAACAAAGCTAATGAGCGAGGGAAGAATGTGATGAGTTAAACTGAGGTCCATGTCAGGTGACAGTGGCCTACTGCTCAGCCCTCAGGGAGTCAGAGAAAATTTTCATAGGTGATTTCACTTATTAAACCCTATCAAGGAGAGAAAGTCTCCTGCGGGACCAAGGAACATTTATTCTAAGATCTTGTTACTGTGTTTTGTTTTGAGATTAAATTACCATGTTAGCCCTTGTTTCACTCCACTGCACAAAATGCAAACCTGAGGCTATGAAAGGGAACCCACAGTGGTGAATGGTGGAGTGCAAGATTGCCACAAAATGTCAAAAATTGATTTTATTGTTGTTCCTCCTCTATTGTATTTTCTGTATTCAGAAAGAGAAAAGGAAATGCTGATGATAGGGAAATCAGTCTGCCATGGGGTCTGTGCTCTGGCTTTCTGCAGTGTTGGGGGTGAGCACAAGAAGCCGGTACTGATCTTTCTAGGTCCATCATTGCATCTTGCTGTGAAATACTGGTGGTTTTGCAGGTGAGAAGTGTAACAAATTGGTGGCTACTTATGGGGCCTGATCCAGCTCCTATAGTTGGATCAGGGCAAAGCTCTCTACTGCACACATTCAGCATGGGTAAGAGAGCTCTCTATCCTAGTCCAAAAAGCCCCACAGTCCTGTGCCATTTGAGCTAACAGAGCTTTCTGTCCCCATCCCCATCTCTTAGGAGTAAGGCGCCTTACCTTGGCCAATTGCAGGAGGGCAGCATTATACATGGAGCCAAGCAGAAGCTGAGCTGTATTTTTTTTAACCTATTTTTCCCTGACTTTTCCTTTATCTCTTTTTCTACCTTCTTTCTATTTACGGTACTTGTCTGGCCTCTTTACATAGGATCTGACCACCTCACAGTCTTCAGTGTGTTTGTCTTGCAGGCATCTTTCTTTGATTCAGATCAGCAATTGCAGATTCCATCCTATTTGATTTCGTTTCTCTTCAATCAGTTTCATTACAGTGGTGACCTCAGCTTTGTGACAGGGCCTGAGCTTTTCTACTGTAGCTGAGGATTATTATTTTAAAAATGTTTGTCTGATTTCTTAGAAAAAGGTGTGGATTAAGTCATATTCCACCAGCCAAGGATTTCTGAGTTCTAATCCTGGCCCAGTTCCCTGGCCTTGCCCTAGGCAAGACCTTACCCTCATTCTCTCTGGTGTAAAACCTAACATAATTTGAAACACTACTTAGGACATACATGATGTAGCACATAGTGTAGACAGGATTTAACACCTTTATGAACATGATAGCTAGTTACGATGGATCCTAGACTTCTCCTAACCAGCTAACGCATTTTTAGGTGCTAAGAGGTGTTTAAAATCACGTGAGCTAACATTCTTCAAAAAGAACACCCATTTCCTAGCTAGACAAGGCCTATGGATAAAATAGTATTGCTGGCAAGCTTCTGCACTGTTGTGAAGACTCATGCTTGTAAAGCAGTTTCAAAGTGGAAAAATACTGGGGTGTAAATCTATCCCACATTAGCCTGCTGTGCACTAAGGTATGTCTACACTTAACAGGCTGCAGCAGCACAGCTGCTGCACAACTGTAATGCTTCATTGTAGACATAAAATGTGGGTGGGAGGGGGTTCTCCCATCACTGTAGATAATCCACCTCCACAAGAGGCAGACCTGGTCTACACTTTGGGCAGGGGTGGGGGGGATTGACCTAAGATCCACAACTTCCGCTATGCAAATAGCGTAGCTGAAGTCGACGTATTCATGTCGACTTACCTCAGCGTCTTCATGGCGCTGAGTCGACTGCTGCTCCTCCCGTTGACTCTGCCTGCGCCTCTTGTGGTGGTGGAGTACCAGCATCGACGGGAGAGTGCTCGGGGATCGATTTATTGTGCCTGGACTAGACGTGATAAATCGATCCCTGATGGATCAATCACTACCCACCTATCCGGTTGAAAGTAACTAGGTTGACACAAGAACCTGTCACTGGGGTTTAGGTCAGCTTAATTACATCTGTCAGGTGTGCTGCCTTAACTTTTCAGTGTAAACAGCCCTCAAAGAGTTCATATAGACAAGCTCCGAGTATTATAATATGCCCCCAACCCAGCACTGCCAGACTCAGAACTGGAGAGTTCCATCTGATGATCTTTTGGTTAAAGTTGTGAAATGTTTGTTTTTTAAAGTCTCTGCCTCATTTATGCAGTCCCATAATCTTCCAGCAATGGCAGATGGGCATAGCACCAGTACACAACTGAGACAGCTTCTAAACTTGTCTGTTAGACTCTCTACGGCTAGAGCACTTTGGAAATCAGCTTTAAGGTCCTAAGCCTGAAATCCCTATTCATTTAACTGGTCCCACTGACTGCAGATCATGACTTCTCATGCAAAATTCCTTTTGTTACTAAAATATCATCATAAAGGCAAAACTTTTTGCATGGACTAAATAAAAGCCATCAGTATTCCCTGCTCTTTTCCACAATCCTTTCCATGATGGTGAAGGGAAGGAAGTGATACACTACACTATGGCCTGCTAAAGTGTCCCATCTACCTCTTCCAAAGTGAGATAAACTCAACCAGAAAAGGAATAAGAGTGTTCACATGAAGAGTTATACCACTATAACTATAGCAGTATAATTTTACTACGTGATTATGCTAGTAAATTTCTCTATTTAGACAATCCCTAAGCAGCTTGATGTATTTTCTTTCAGCAGTGTTGGCTAGGGCTCCAGTTGCATAAGATAAAGAAAGGCAATGCCTTGGAGAGCAGCAGAAGGAGAAGTCTATACAAAAGCAGCCATGTGTCTATGCAGTTCCCTACTGGCAGAAGCTGTCTGTTTGTGCAGAGTACTCTGTCCTGAATCCTGCCTACCAGATGCTCACTCTGTGGTGAAATAAAAGGACACCTCATGCCTCTCTTAAATTAATATTAGTTCTGCTAAGCATTTACACTTCTCATTTTCAGAGCACCATCCACAGATAAATATCTCATCAGCCTGGGGTCAGCTCTCAGCTGGCTGTTATTTCAGCAGAAGACCACAACTCTATGGGCAACCAGTGGCAGAATGGCACTGGGGAGAGCCAGTGTGACTTCAAAAAAACCAAGCAAGACTAGTGTCCATGTAACGTAAAACAATTTCGCACCTCACAGGGGATTAATAACATTCACTGCATCTTCAATCATGAGTTTCATTTTCATAGTAAAAAAAAATCTATACACTGTAATAATTAATACAATGGATAGGGCATGGGAGAGAGAGAGAGAGATTGCTAGCAATGGTGATTATTATATATCGTTGTTAACAGTGGTTTTCACAAGGCTACCCATCTGCTTGTTGAAGTTCTCTTTGACTGGCTTGTAGCAAATGGTATAACTCAGACAGAGAATGCAGAGATGTTTGCTGGTGTTGTGTCAAGTCCTTGGACCCTGGTTTGGCACATTCATGAACAGCCTTTTGCAACTGCAACTGCAGAGGGAAGGAAATTGTGGGTCTCCTGAGATGTGGAGAAAACCAGTGACGGAATATTTTGTCACAGATGACCTGTGAAAAGGTAAAAGAACAAATTGTCTTTCCGGAGCTGCAAATAAGACACTTGCGCCTCTTGGTGACTGTAAACTGTACAAGCTATTGCTACAGCTGAGGTCAAAATGCCTCCAGCACTGATAAGAGCAAAGCATAGTGCATAAGGCACTCTACAAGCTGTTCCTGGCCGTTCTACTCAACCCTCCTTGAACTGTACCTATCCATTACCAGCATGGGCCACGCTGTGTAGCTGAGCTGTATTTGGTAGACTTGTGATGTAAGATATGGGCAAGTGCCCACTAAGGATCAGGTGGAGGACACCTAACTCATTTCCCTTGTGACTTAATAGGCAAACTGAAGAGGGATTGCTAAACTCCCCAGGACTGGGACTGCCTTTATTGGTGTCTTCTATTACCATTTTGCCTCTGTTATTATTAATTATTTTGCAATGACAACACACAAGACCACCACATGCTGTAGCTCCCCCACCTTAGTTCCTCTTATCTTTCAAAACGAACCGTGCAGATAAATAATGTTTCTGTGCTCACAATCAGCCCAGTTTCCAGGAAAGGCTGCCTCAAGTGGAGGCCAAGGCCCAGATTCTCCAAGGCTGCCTTGTTCTGTTGTGCAGAGCAGTGACCTGAACAAGCCAGAGATTCCCAGTGGAGAATTTCCCCCTGTTACTTCACCCACTCCTGCATTCCAAGCACAACAAGGGAAAAGCAGGCAGGGGGAATGTAGCGCAACAGAGCTCTGCTATCCCTGATCCTCTGCTGGCACTGTCAGCAGGGTAAGTTAGAGCAGGATAGGGTGACCAGACAGCAAGTGTGAAAAATCAGGACAAGGGGTGGGGGGTAATAGGTGCGTATATAAAAAAAAGACCCAAAAATCGGGAATTGTCCCTATAAAATTGAAACATCTAGTCATCCTAGAGCAGGATGCCTTGCTCCAGGGCCAGCTGCCCTTGAATCAAGAAGCTGGAGCCCTGTGACTTCCCCCTCCATACTAGATCTGAGCACAGCTTAGATTTGTAGAGGACTGGGCTCATAAATCCCACATTTTTTACATGCAGATAGACATTACACATGCGGAAAGGGAACGGTGAATGTTAGGGCCAGCTTGCATTCACAGAGATGGGTTTATACATGTAACTTAGGCAGTCACTTTTGAAAACTGACTATGATCAATGTACATCAAACATACTTGTCTAGACCTCGCCCAGCTCTAGTTCATGCTATATGTTTTATTCTTTAGCTGCCTCTGACTGGTCTTTTTGAAAAGGAAATGTACACATAATAAATCTGTAGCTACTCACTTGCAGGTTGTTGTTGGCCCTCTCTGCCCCACACTTTTTGAGTCTCAGGTCACACTTTGAAAAGCAATCGAAAAAATTACAGTCTTCATCTCCTGTGCAATTCTGTTCAAGGATGTCCCTCATTTTGGGTTCAAAAAAGGCCATATCCACATCAATGGCAACTACCTGTGATCAAATAAACGCATCAAAAGTGACACATGCATTGAAGGATGTAACTGTTCAATGTAGGGTGACCAGATGTCGCGTTTTTAAAGGGACAGTCCTGTACTTAAGCCCTCCTGCAAGTGTCCCGACTTTTTCTTAAAACTAGGCATATTATCCTGTATTTTCTGTCTAGCACTCCACCCCTCATCAGTGGAGAGCTAGACAGAAAGTATTCTCTCCTGCTGCTGGCCAGATCCCTGCTCGCCAACCGCCCAGCCACCAACGGTGAGTGGGAGAGTCTAGTGGCCAACAATGGGGATGAGTGTGAAAGGCTGGTGGCGGGGTGAAGATGCAGGGCGTGGGGCCGGCTGTTCCCCCAGTGGTCTGTCAGTGCACCCCCTGTGCTGTGCCAGCTCTCGTCCAGCAGGGCCCAATCCCATTTCCGGCCAGCACTGGCTGTGCGCTGTGGTGCCTAGTGAGTGTAGGCAGGCGCCAGATGGCAGCTGGTTACGTGTCGTTTCTGCTTCCCCTTCCCCTCATCGGCCCTATAAGTTGCCCCCACTCTTGCTGTTCCCTCCTCGCTTTGTCTCTTCACAATCCCCCCCCGAAACTCCTCTGCTTCTTCATACCACCCCCAGTGGGGTGCGTCCTGCTCCCAATACGGCTCAGAGAACCAGTCCCTGATCAGAGCATTCAGCTCATCAACAGCCTGGCTGGCAGGCCCCTTCCTTCCCTCACTGCCTCTGGCTGGGCTGGGGCCCCAGGAAAGGAAAATATAAAGAATCCAACTACACAGTATTTCTTTTTAACGGGGGCTCAGTCAACTTGATGTTAATTTGAATGTTTGTACTGCATAATTCTGATTGATTGCTGTTGAACTTGCTTGAGCACGAGTAATTTTACCAGGGGTCCCATATTCAGCATAGGGAAATATGGTCACCCTAGTTCAGTGTTATGGTGCTGCTATCATTCCCTCAAAAAACAGCAGCTGCTGACCAAGTGATGCTAGTGTCCTCACAATACAGAATTAGAATCAGAAGGTAATGGGAGGGCTAGTCTGGTTACTAGGGGACTAGCTTAGGCCTTGGAATACTTGGGTTCAAGTTCCTGCTCTGCCACAGACTTCCTGTATGACATTGGGCAAGTCACTTAGCCAGTCTGTGCCTTAATCTCCATCTAAAATGAAATGATAGCATTTCCTGACCTCCCAGGGGCGTTGTGAGGAGAAAATACATTAAAGGTTGTGAAGTGCTCCCAAATTGTCAGGGCCACATAAATACCAGTGATAAACTAGATTTCTGTTATCAGCTGGGCAGCAAGAGTTTTTAACAAGAACAGCCAATGTATAAGATATCTGGCTAACAGAAAAACACTTTAAAGTCAATAAGTGAAACTCCTCTCTGGGGTGAGTGGGCCTGACTTCACCTAATTAACAGTAGTTGCAGTAATGATAACCGAATGTCACTCCAAGCTCTATGTGCTGTTTGCAGAGGGGAGCTCTGTGATATGCAAGGGATGCCTGCTCCTTCAATAGACATTCATGTCATCAAGTGACATTCATGGTTCTCCCTTTGCTTATCTAGAAATATATCCATCAGTGTTCCACAGCAGGTTGATGGTCAGCAGAGAGAATAAGGACTAAATGGATGTGAAGCCTAAACTATCATCTGACCTCTAGAGCAGGGGTCCTCAACCTATTTCTTTCTGAGCCCCCCCCCCTCGCCCCCCAACATGCTTTAAAATCTCCAAGGCCCACCTGGGCCACAACAACTGTTTTTCTGCATATAAAAGCCAGAGTTGGCATTGAGGATCGCAAGCAGGGCAATTGCCCAGTGCCCCACACCACAGGGGCTCCCACAAAGCAAAGTTGCTCAGGATTCGACTTCAGTCCCGGGTGACAGGGCTCAGGGCTCTGGGCTTCAGCCCCTTTTAGCGGGGCTTCAGCTTTCTGTCCTGGGCCCAGCAATTCTAATGCCAGCCCTGCTTGGTGCCCCCACCCCCACATCCCATGAAACTTGCTCGTGGCCTCTCAGGGAGCCCCGGATCCCTGGATGAGAACCACTGCTATGCAGGTTCATCGCTCCAGTTCAGGCTTAAGAAATATTGGACGGGCAATGCAAAAAGGACTGCACTGCCTCTGCAGGTGTTTAGTTCATAACTCTCACGTGGGGAGAAGCGTATAGTCTCCAGGATTGTCAATATAACCCCTTTTACTTACAAATTACAAAAATAAAGAAGGGGAGAAGGCAGGCCATCAGTGTGATGACAGCTGCTTGCTATGGCACGTAGTGTGGACAGTGATGTGAGAACTGTCTCGCCTCAGCGCTGTGATGCTGTGAGTTACATTCAAGCTTAACATCTAACAATGTAAACCTTCACCCAGAGAAGCCCGCCTAGTACAGATGAAGTAAACTGGTATAGAGGGAAATGTATGGAAAATGGACAAAGCACAGCTATTTGCAGTTACTCTGTGGAGAGCTTTAATTATAGAACTAAGCCTTCCAAATAGCAGCAGAGCTGAAATGTGTGGTTGAACGACAGCTGGAATGACCCCAGGAATTTCTGATGTAGGCACCTGGCGAAAGGCCATATGGACTTTCCAAACCAAAGCCAAGGATAGGGCCTAATTTTTGCAATTTTTTTCCCGTAAGGCTGAACTCAGATCTTGGAGAAACTAAACACACCTTTTAACTCCAAGTATCTTTAAGCTTCTTGGAAAGTTTGATAAAAGTGATGTACCCTGAGGAATTTCACAAGTTCATGCAGGTAAATATCAGAACTATGTTTGCTTTCTTCGAGTCAGTAATGCCTTGTCCCTGCTGTAGTTTCCGTCTTAAATTCTATTGGGAAAATGGTGTTATTTTTGTTCACATGTGAAGTGGACCAGATCCTCATGGCTGGCCACACCGTGCTTGATGTAGGACCCAGGGAAATGGCCCTCCTGGTCCTGAGGGCAGTCAGGAGCCTGTTTGTCCCCTGGCATAAATTAAAGCTGCCTCAGAGCTGCTGTAACCTGTGCTGTCTTATAGTGGCCTCCTACGTACTGGTGTGGTGGCAAGCATCACGGGACTGCAACATGCTCTATTCCCCTCTATACCAAGGGGGTTGCAAAGAGATGGCTTCACCATCTCTGTGCCAGCTGAGAATTTCCATAGCTACTCTATTAGGGCAGCTTTCCAACCACTATACATTGGAGGGGCAGCATAAGGAGGCTGGAGTGAGTGCTGAGGATCTGGTTATTTTGGAAATGAATGCAGAGGCAGGACTGTTTTGCCCCAGATATGTTTTTCTGTACACTAGCAGCAGCATTTGTTTTATGTTGGATGGGAATGGGGAGACTCTCTTCCAGTTTTCTTTTTGATATTATTATTATTCTATCGTAAAATGCAAGAAACGACAAGATAAAAAATGAATCCTAGAATCATAGGAATGGAAGGGACCTGGAGAAGTCATCTAGTCCAGTCCCTGAACTCATGACTGGTCTAAGTATTATCTAGACCATCTCTGACAGGTGTTTGTCTAACCTATAAGCAAAATGATTTGCTTATATTATGCAGAGAATAATTAGAACATCAAAGGATATCTAAGATTAGCTTATCCAACCCCTTACTCCTGGAAGTTGTCATTACTCTCACAAAGAGACATTGGTTTTGTTGAGATCACTTGTGTACCAGATTATCTTATTAGTAACAACTTGCAAGTCCAGACCCAAAACCTTTTTATGATTAACAGTTTCAACTTTGACAAGTCCCCCCACTTAATGGGCTAGATCTTGAAACCTGGGATAGCTCAGAATGGAAGTGCAAAGGTGGCATCAAGCTACCCTCACTTTCTCACAATGTTGCCTTTTAGAGAATTCCACTACCCAATACTGATGGACATTGCCAGGCTCTAGAAAAAGCCATGTCCAACTCTCCTCATCCAGAGGGGGAGTCCTGGCATTGTGGACACCTAGAAGGTAGGAAGGAATCAGAGAGAATCGTCTCCCACTGTAATGAAAAGTTCTCAATATTCTTTCACTCCTCCTCAATGAAATCTCTTGTCTCCTGAGTCCTGCGCAGATACTAGAACTGACCATGTATGCTCAGTCAGGTCCAATTATAGCACCGTGTCGCATTCCTGCTGCATCTGACTGAAAAGATGGTAGCCAAAACCTATCCTGAGGCATCTCCATTGCATCTTCCTGTGCTGAAATGATGGGATATTTTTAGCTTCTCTCTGAAATTCTCCAACCATTCCCTACTCAACTCCCATATTGCACCTGAATAAACAATAACTGCTAATTGAAGGGTGAGGGGAAAGCACTCAAATTGATTTCAACAGCTATAGGCTTAGGTAATATTTGTACAGCAGTTTGAAGATGTAAGTGTTATATGGATGCTTGGTAAGTGTTGATATTAGCAGTCATATTTCTGTATGTATTCTACATTCATTAGGAGCAGAAATTCCGTTGATCTCACTGGAAACTGCATGCATGGTTTGAACACACTATGTATATACAGTGTCTTGAGTGTATGCACACAATTTCCACTGAAATCAATTGAATTTCTGCCTGCGGAATGAATGCGAAATATGTCCAGAAATGTGGTTAACAATACCACTACATTCTAAACATATATAATCCTTCAATCTTTAAAAGAACAGCTCTGTGCTGAAAAGTTGAAAGGTGACTCTGCTAGAGTGGTGTCATGCCATTTCAGATCTAGTGCTTTTCAATTGTTTCCAGATCAATTGTGCTCAGGGTAAATGCACAAAAGATGTTTTTCTCTAACTCTCAGTCCTGCAAACTCAAGCCTTTTCTTGAAGTTCCACCCAAGTTCTTGCCCTCCTGAGCATCATCCCCAGCAATAGTTTCCATGGGACTGATTCACTCCCCGGTGACAGCTCTGCAAAGTTACTGTCTTCAAGTGGTGTCCTCAGCAACACCTGAGCAATCCTGTTGCCTTCAGTGGGGCTGCACAGGTATAACTAATTACAGTTAAGTAAATATTCTTTTCATAATGCACAAGAAAGAACAGAACTCAACACTCTTTCTTTGCCAGATTGAGGTTTGCAGGAAAAAGCCACAAAAAGTAGCTTTTTAGCACTTAAAATAAGCGACTAGATTCTTAATGCACTCAGGAATCAGCTCTGATGACTAGGGGTGGCATTTTTTTCATATGCTCTTATCAGCTCAGAACTTGATCTTAAACTGTGACAACACAACCGAAGTACTAACTTACCGTGAGATCATTTCTGATAGCAAAATTCTCTGGTTTGATATCGCACAGGTGAAGCCGGTAAGAGAAATCATTATCAAAATGATTCACCATATCTAGGAAGCTGAGTGCAATGTCAGTGATTGCCTTCATTGTGCTTTTAGGGCCAGTGAAGGAGGGACCAACTGCATCCTCCAAAGGAAAAATAGTTTTGTGCCAGGCATGTCCGGCTGTGAGATACTCCACAGCATAGAAGTGGCCACAGGAGCCAATGACCCGTAGGACATGTTTGCTGAAGTCCTGCAGTAGACTGAAATAGATATATTCTTCCTGCTGGAGTAAGGACCACATGCTGGCCACTTGTGCTTTCCAATGCAAACCTCTCCTCCTGGTCCATAAGGGGCCCATGGTGTTGTTAGATAATTCCAGACCCAGGATATTTTTGACCTCCAAAGCTACCATCAGCAGAAGCTCTGTCTCAGGAACATCCTGTGTTTCCACTTCATCGAGCAATCTGAGGCGCTGGTAGCTAGAAAAGATTTCCTTTTTGGATTTCAAGATGACTGGCTGGCCTTTCCAGTCTGCCTGGATGACCTTCTTACCTCTGCCATAGTAAAGGCACTGTTTGTACACCAGCTTCTGTGCCACACACAAGTCTTCACAAAGGTCGCCAGTCAGGGCTCCTTTGCTGTAGTCAAGACACTAGAGCAAAGGAAGAAAACAGTTCACAGCAGAGGAATATAGTCTAGGAGCATTTCAGGGGGAAACGGAACAAAGGTCATCTCAGTTACAGTGTGACAAACACCATATTTAGACTCTCAGGTAAGGCTGTGTTTTTCAAATGTGCCTAGAGATCACTTCAAAGGGAGCGATTCTTATAGCAGTAGAGGGTCTGGTTTTTCTCTGGCCAGGCAAAGGTCTAGCATAGGTGACCTACAATACTAGGTGTTTGCCATCTTTAAGGTCTATGGGTCAGATTTTGATACCTTTGTTGACCCCCCGCTCCCCGGATAATTTACACATCCCTGTCTAAGTTATGGCAGTCTGTCCTCATCTCCTTATGGGTGGCAGCACTGCCCAGAATCTCCACAGCACTATGTGCCTCTGCCCTACCCCCACTCTGCCCCTCTCAGCCCAGCCACACTCCCACATAACCTCTACTTATTATGAGCAATTGGGGTACTCAGGAGATGCCCTGTGGCTTGTGAGGAACTGGGGTACTCAGAAGATGCCCTGTGGTTGCCATACTCAGTTCCTGCACTAGGGGAATTCTCCTCCAACTGGCTCTGGGGCTTTTACAGCCCCTTATACTGCTCTGTCTCTTTTACTGTAAATTTCATGTGAAGACCTTATTCCATGTGAAATCCCATCAAAGTCAATGGGACTATTTGTAGACTAAGTTATTACCCAATATGAAAAAGGGTTTCCTCCCCTCAATAATATAAGATAGGTGACTGCAGCAGATATAATCTATGGAACCCAGAATAGGCAGGCTTTAAAAATATATATACATATAAATATTTGTTCATTCTGTAAGCCAGAAAGGCTTCTTCAGTTAAGGTCTGTCAGGCAAATGGACATGCTTTAAATGAAAATGTATGGGCGAACATATCAGATATCCTTAGGTAATTTTAATATACTTTCAGTAATCTTGATTTGAAAAACCCAAGGAAATTGCTACTTGGTTGTGGTGTGGTCATTACAAATGCATGACAGAATTAAAAGGATACTTCTCCTTAATTGTTTCCATTCCTCCACTTCTAGACATGTAGGCAGCTTACATACTTCTGTGTTCATTCAGAACTTCCAGAAGTGCAGCTGCAGAGACTATTAGGGGTGGATCAGTGGACAAGATGATCACAGATGTGGGGTGGAGGGAGAATAGTTTGTGTTGATGAAGGAAGCCAAACAGCTGGGCTGCCCTCATTGCTTTCTGGTGTTTGAACTTTTGTTTAAACAAGTAGGTTGACACTTCCAACTGTTTAATAGGTGTAAAGACTGCCTGCCCCCAACCTAACTTGTTACTAGTTGTTCTGTGTACAGGAAACATGATCATAACATTAAAGTTCTGTTATTTTCTTAAAATAGTATTTGAGGTGTGCACCAGGAGAATATGCTCTGATGCTAGACAAGGTTGAAAGTTAAATATAAAAATCTCTTTTTTTAAACAATCACCAAAATTGACATTTTGTTTTTCTTGTGTAAACATTCCCTAATTAGCACAGGGAATAACAGTGAACTGGTAACAATGTCAACTGGGGACTGTGGGCATTAGGGACAGGATGGAATCTTAAATCCAATAATGGTGCAAGGGGTGAATGAAGAGGTGATAAGCCGGTTAGCATACTACATTGTAGCCAGTGATTCTTGGGACATTAGAAGGCCAGGTATGACAGGTACCACTTTTGCTCTCACAGCCTGAAAGAGAATGTTGCACTGATAGATGCCAGAAAGAAAGACCAGGTACACAAACTCTGATGTGTATGCCCTGATTTTGTGTCCTCCTGTATATACTGTATGTGCATGCAAATCAGGATGGACACACACATCACAGTCCATATGCATGTAATTTAGGTGACTCCAGAAGTGCATGTGCAATTTTGAAATTCTTGCCTCATTTTTGATGTATCTAATAACAAGTCATCATTCTCTTTTACAAATAAGAAACTTTTCTCTGCTGGAGTAGTTTAATAATTCCTACAATCTGCAACCTTATCTTTAAACAACCCCTTGAAGGAGGGTAACACATGAAAGTCCTTTTTAGAGCTTTGCTTCCTGAATGTGAAGATCAAAGCCTAACACGTCCACTGTTACTATTAGGAAGCTATAGGTCCCAGTCCTGCAATCAGATCCACGCATCCTGCCCAGAGCCCCATTGACCTTAACAGGGCCCCATGTATCCACAAGATTCTCATGCATGAATCCAATGGTGGTGTAGAAGTGCTCACACCTAGAAAACCAGCAGGGAAACATGGGAAAATGTAGTATGCTTTCCAGTATCTGCTGTCTTTGCTGTATCATTTTTACTGGTATTTCATGAGAAAGTGACTGTGCAAAAAATATACAGCCACATCTACAACCCCCAAACACGGGAGATGAATCCATTCTGTAATGGGAAAGGAATACCTCTAAGTCTATACTTTCTATCCAACTGACTTGGTTGATCTGTGCCTATTAACCTAACATCTGCCAGTCATGCATTCTCCAATTTGATTCTTCTTTCTTGAGCTTTCACAGTGGTTTTTAAACCATGGCCCACAAGTCACTAGTGCACTGGGGAGCTGCTAATGTCACAGTGGTGAACTACGTGTCAGACTTCGAGTAGTGACATTTCCTGTTAATTGTAGATTAGCTTCAAGAATCAGGGTTTCCAGAGGCTTTTTTGCCCAATTAAACTAAAACCATATCAAACAAACCAAAAAACACCAAGTACCTCTGCAATTTTAGAGGGCTTGTCACATACAGAAGTTGCAGCACTTAAACTTAAATTTTAGTTTAAAAAGTTGATCCCCTCCTATGAACTGGGTTTATTTATATCTGCTTAAAACTGGCTATATCAATTTATATCAATTTAACTAGCACCTGCAAAGTTACCCAGGCAAGCTAACCCAATAAGGCAGGTTTAAATTAGTGTAAAAGAGTCCACACAGGGATTTGCACCAATGTAATTAAATTGATTTAAAATCATACTTTCTGTTGGGTGCAACTTTGTGTGTAGATCAAGTCTGAAGCCTCCTGTCTTTCCTGGCATGTGTTTCTTTGGTGTAAATTCTACTGTGAACAAGTTTATGGAAGACTCCAGAATCAGAGAAGTCTTACAAGGAGCACAGAAAATGATGTAGAGTAATTAGGGAAATGGCGGGGGTCGGGCTTCAGGTAATCAGTAAGAGATCAGTAGTAATAAATAAAAAATCCAACACTCCAGGGTGATGTTTAAAGGATATGTACCCCCTACACTTTACTGAGGTGTTGTGCATTTCTTGTGCTAGCCCTCTACGCAGGTATGAATTTCACCCTGAGAGAGAAACTAAAAAGCACCACTACCAAATAGAAGGGAATGTAACCAAGTATCTTTGCCCATTGGATTATCTTTGCCCATTGGATACGTTCATCTTGTTGCCCACTGAAAACACTGTCCTCATATTATATTTTCCATATCACCAGACGTCCCATCCTTCAGGAAAAGGATGGAATGGAAGGCTGTGAAAGTAAGTTTTAATGAAAGGAGGATCTCTACTCACAAAGGAGTTCTTCTGTAGCTGGATTGCAATGCCTATAACAGTGAAACCAAATGTGGTGCTTAGAACATATACACTGAACAACTCCCAGCTAACAGAAGGTGAGCTCAGTTCCTACTGGCTCCACCAGGAAGCTGTTCCTTTTTGGTTTAATTAGAGCCATTGCTTATGGACAATGATGATCTTTTTTCACTTCTTAGCTGGGGAAATGCTCCCATCAAGTTCAGCCAGTGGACCGGAGACACCTCTTTTGGGACGTCCACTCTGGTGTCTGGCGAAACACTGGCAGAGACAAGAGTCCAAATGGCTCCTCCCTGAAATCTCAGGGCTCAGTCACTGGGAGGGAAATGTGAATGTATGAATATGTGAATGTGTTGCTGTTTAAAATAAGTTGGCAAGGTTCCTATGTATAATTAGTCTTCCTTAATTATCTAGAACATAGGAAAATTTATTATCATCAGTTGCTTGCTACTATAATAGATTATTTAATTTCCATTTGGATTTCTTCCCACTTAACCCAAACCTTTAAAAAAAAAGAGCCAGGCTTTTAATTTTAACCCACACTGCTCCACTTTTCTCTCTACAGAATTTCAAATCATGGCATTTGACTGAATATTCTCACATTCTTTCTCGGTTTTTTTCATAAATATTTTAAAATATCCCCTATCATGAAAAGAATATGTGGTGTACCATAACCTGAAGATGATTTCTGAATTGAATGTGATATCTGCCTAAAAAGCTTGTAGAGAAATCATCTTCTATTGAATGCATGTGGAATGTTGAAGACCCCTTCTAAAATATTTCAGAAGCATGGTTGCACATATCTCAAACTGCAGCATCTTGGATCAGCTAACCTAAAGTATTAAACTACCTTGTTTTACAGTACCAAAGAAGAGCTGAATATGGTCTGCAGATGTTTTAACTCCCTGAACCTTTATTCTCCTATCTTTTAAAATCCATTAGAAGATGCTTTAGAAATACTTTAGTCCAACCAATTAAGTGAGATGTCTTGTTGAATTGACATCACTCTGCTGGGTAGAAGGAGTAAAATGCAGTCAGCATTGTAAAGCCTTTGTAAGTGGTAGCTCTTCAGCCCAATTCCCCTTTTCAGCTGCTTTGCTCTCTCCCTTATACACTGTGAAGCTTCACTGTAAACTTACTCCATCAACCAGAGGTACTCGCCTTTCCCATTAACACATTCACGGATCTAGTATTCTTGCATCCGACATTCACTGGCTCCCAGTGCTCTGTATCGCAAAGAACGATGCTTGGACCATATGTTACATGAAGGAAAATGAAGACATCAAAACATAACAATGCCAAGGAAATACTCTGAGTTTAAAAAACAGTCATTAAAACTCGGGACGTTTTACGCGTTGCCTTTTTAAGCCCCTGAGTGCAAGAACTGAGGCATCGTCGGTGGGCTCCATTCTGCCCCCGCTTCTCCTATTTAAAGTGACACTTTATTTCCCCCCAGGGAGTGGACTGAGGCTCCGGTTAGTTCGCTTGGTTAGTGTGGACGGGTCTGGGCAGGAGGGAGCGACTGTACGGGAATGAGGCAGGAATGGAAACAAACTCAGGGACCCTACAGGGCCTGGCGGGGGGATCACACTCAGTGTGCAGGGGGATCAAGGAGCAAAGTGGCCTCCGAGGGCCCTGGCGCTGCCCGCGGCGTGCTGACCTGGCACTTGCCCTGCAAGCGCGCGGGGACGTACCAGCCTCGCCAGCATCCGGCGGCTTTCCTCGGCCGTGCAGCGCTCGGAGAAGACGCTCCCGGGGAGCAGGGAGAGGAAGGCGCTGCCCAGCAGCCAGCAGGCAGCCCAGCCGA
Source organism: Dermatemys mawii (assembly GCA_007922305.1). Lineage (NCBI taxonomy): Eukaryota > Metazoa > Chordata > Testudines > Dermatemydidae > Dermatemys > Dermatemys mawii. Next base: position 38,171,825 of record ML677334.1, on the reverse strand, counting down.
GGAGGAACAGGAGCGCGCATCGCCTCCACGTCTTCAGCCTCCGCCGCTGCAAGCCAAAGACGCCCCGCATGGCCCCTCCCGGCCGGGGCGGCTTCACACGCCGCAGCCGGTGCGGCGGGCAGAGGCGGGCGGGGGCCGCATGGAGATCAGCGTCGCTCCCACTTGTTGGGATCCGCCGCTGGAGCCGTTGCAAGAAAGCGACTAAAACCCTCCCCGGGGCGTTACCGGCTCGGTGGCCCGAGGATCTGCCCCGTCCAGGGGCAACGGGCTGGCAGGACAGCCGCCGCCTGCGCGTGTCATCCCCGCGGGGCGAGCCCCGCGCTGTGTGCACGGGAACCGCCGCCCGCGCCGGCCCCTGCGCGGACCTGCGGGGAGCCCGAGCTCGCCTCTGGGGTGGAAGCCGCGGAGTTCCGCC